>JAWPHD010000600.1:0-428627 GCA_037043455.1 Cyrtodaria siliqua
ACCTCCTCCCTATTGAGGCAGGGTCTGCTATTCCACTTTGAGAGAACACTAATTACCATGACTCCAGTACCTAGATACCTCCTCCCTATTGAGGCAGGGTCTGCTATTCCACTTAGAGAGAACACTAATTACAATGACTCCAGTACCTAGATACCTCCTCCTTATTGAGGCAGGGTCTGCTATTCCACTTAGAGAGAACACTAATTACCATGACTACAGTACCTAGATACCTCCTTCCTATTGAGACAGGGTCTGCTATTCCACTTAGAGAGAACACTTATTACCATGACGCCAGTACCTAGATACGTCCTCCCTATTGAGGCAGGGTCTGCTATTCCACTTAGAGAGAACACTAATTACCATGACGCCAGTACCTAGACACCTCCCCCTAGTGAGGCAGGGTCTGCTATTCCACTTAGAGAAAACACTAATTACCATGTCTCCAGTACCTAGATACCTCCTCCATATTGAGGCAGGGGCTGCTATTCGACTTAGAGAGAACACTAATTACCATGACTCCAGTACCAAGATACCTCCTCCCTATTGAGGCAGGGCCTGCTATTCCACTTAGAGAGAACACTAATTACCATGACTCCAGTACCTAGATACCTCCTCCTTATTGAGGCAGGGCCTGCTATTCCACTTAGAGAGAACACTAATTACCATGAAGGCCAATACCTAGATACCTCCTCCCTATTGAGGCAGGGCCTGCTATTCCACTTAGAGAGAACACTAATTACCATGACGCCAGTACCTAGATACCTCCTCCCTATTGAGGCAGGGTCTGCTATTCCACTTAGAGAGAAAAATAATTACATGACTCCAGTACCTAGATACATCCTCCCTATTGAAGCAGGGCCTGCTATATCACTTAGAGAACACTAATTACCATGACGCCAGTACCTAGATACCTTCTCTCTATTGAGGCAGGGCCTGCTTTTCCACTTAGAGAGAACACTAATTACCATGACGCCAGTACCTAGATACCTCCTCCCTATTGAGGCAGGGTCTGCTATTCCACTTAGAGAGAACACTAATTACCATGACTCAGTACCTAGATACCTCCTCCTATTGAGGCAGGACCTGCTATTCCACTAAGAGAGAACACTAATTACCATGACGCCAGTACCTAGATACCTCCTCCCTATTGAGGCAGGGTATGCTATTCCACTTAGAGAGAACACTAATTACCATGACTCCAGTACCTAGATACCTCCTCCCTATTGAGGCAGGACCTGCTATTCCACTAAGAGAGAACACTAATTATCATGACGCCAGTACATAGATATCTCCTCCCTATTGAGGCAGGGTCTGCTATTCCACTTAGAGAGAACACTAATTACCATGACTCCAGTACCTAGATACCTCTTCCCTATTGAGGCAGGGTCTGCTATTCCACTTAGAGAGAACACTAATTACCATAACGCCAGTACCTAGATACCTCCTCCATATTGAGGCAGGGGCTGCTATTCCACTTAGAGAGAACACTAATTACCATGACTCCAGTACCTAGATACCTCCTCCCTATTGAGGAGAACACCTAATTACCATGACTCCAGTACCTAGATACCTCCTCCCCTATTGAGGCAGGGTCTGCTATTCCACTTTGAGAGAACACTAATTACCATGACTCCCAGTACCTAGATACCTCCTCCCTATTGAGGCAGGGTCTGCTATTCCACTTAGAGAGAACACTAATTACTCAATGACTCCAGTACCTGGATACCTCCTCCCTATTGAGGGCAGGGTCTGCTATTCCACTTAGAGAGAACACTAATTACCATGACTCCAGTACCTAGATACCTCCTTCCTATTGAGGCAGGGTCTGCTATTCCACTACTTAGAGAGAACACTTATTACCATGACGCCCAGTACCTAGATACCTCCTCCCTATTGAGGCAGGGAGTATGCTATTCCACTTAGAGAGAACACTAATTACCATGACTCCAGTACCTAGATACCGGTGTCCTCCCTATGTGAGGCAGGACCTGCTATTCCACTAAGAGAGAACACTAATTATCATGACGCCAGTACATAGATATCTCCTCCCTATTGAGGCAGGGTCTGCTATTCCACTTAGAGAGAACACTAATTACCATGACTCCAGTACCTAGATACCTCTTCCCTATTGAGGCAGGGTCTGACTATTCCACTTAGAGAGGAACACTAAATTACCATAACGCCAGTAGCCTAGATACCTCCTCCCTATTGAGGCAGGGTCTGCTATTCCACTTTGAGAGAACACTAATTACCATGACTCCAGTACCTAGATACCTCCTCCCTATTGAGAGCAGGAGTCTGCTATTCCACTTAGAGAGAACACTAATTACAATGACTCCAGTACCTGGATACCTCCTCCCTATTGAGGCAGGGTCTGCTATTCCACTTAGAAGAGAACACTAATTACCATGACTCCAGTACCTAGATACCTCCTTCCTATTGAGGCAGGGGTCTGCTATTCCACTACTTAGAGAGAACACTTATTACCATGACGCCAGTACCTAGATACGTCCTCCCCTATTGAGGCAGGGTCTGCTATTCCACTTAGAGAGAACACTTATTACCATGACGCCAGTACCTAGACACCTCCCCCTATTGAGGCAGGGTCTGCTATCCACTTAGAGAAAACACTAATTACCATGACGCCAGTACCTAGATACCTCCTCCATATTGAGGCAGGGGCTGCTATTCCACTTAGAGAGAACACTAATTACCATGACTCCAGTACCTAGATACCTCCTCCCTATTGAGGCAGGGCCTGCTATTCCACTTAGAGAGAACACTAATTACCATGACTCCAGTACCTAGATACCTCCTCCTTATTGAGACAGGGCCTGCTATTCCACTTAGAGAGAACACTAATTACCATGAAGGCCAATACCTAGATACCTCCTCCCTATTGAGGCAGGGCCTGCTATTCCACTTAGAGAGAACACTAATAACCATGACGCCAGTACCTAGATACCTCCTCCCGAGGCAGGGTCTGCTATTCCACTTAGAGAGAAAAATAATTACCATGACTCCAGTACCTAGATACATCCTCCCTATTGAGGCAGGGCCTGCTATTCCACTTAGAGAACACTAATTACCATGACGCCAGTACTTAGATACCTCCTCCCTATTGAGGCAGGGCCTGCTATTCCACTTAGAGAGAACACTAATTACCATGACGCCAGTACCTAGATACCTCCTCCCTATTGAGGCAGGGTCTGCTATTCCACTTAGAGAGAACACTAATTACCATGACTCCAGTACCTAGATACCTCCTCCCTATTGAGGCAGGACCTGCTATTCCACTTAGAGAGAACACTAATTACCATGACGCCAGTACCTAGATACCTCTTCCCTATTGAGGCAGGGTCTGCTATTCCACTTAGAGAGAACACTAATTACCATAACGCCAGTACCTAGATACCTCCTCCCTATTGAGGCAGGGTCTGCTATTCCACTTTGAGAGAACACTAATTACCATGACTCCAGTACCTAGATACCTCCTCCCTATTGAGGCAGGGTCTGCTATTCCACTTAGAGAGAACACTAATTACAATGACTCCAGTACCTGGATACCTCCTCCCTATTGAGTCAGGGTCTGCTATTCCACTTAGAGAGAACACTAATTACCATGACTCCAGTACCTAGATACCTCCTTCCTATTGAGGCAGGGTCTGCTATTCCACTACTTAGAGAGAACACTTATTACCATGACGCCAGTACCTAGATACGTCCTCCCTATTGAGGCAGGGTCTGCTATTCCACTTAGAGAGAACACTAATTACCATGACGCCAGTACCTAGACACCTCCCCCTATTGAGGCAGGGTCTGCTATCCACTTAGAGAAAACACTAATTACCATGACGCCAGTACCTAGATACCTCCTCCATATTGAGGCAGGGGCTGCTATTCCACTTAGAGAGAACACTAATTACCATGACTCCAGTACCTAGATACCTCCTCCCTATTGAGGCAGGGCCTGCTATTCCACTTAGAGAGAACACTAATTACCATGACTCCAGTACCTAGATACCTCCTCCTTATTGAGACAGGGCCTGCTATTCCACTTAGAGAGAACACTAATTACCATGAAGGCCAATACCTAGATACCTCCTCCCTATTGAGGCAGGGCCTGCTATTCCACTTAGAGAGAACACTAATAACCATGACGCCAGTACCTAGATACCTCCTCCCGAGGCAGGGTCTGCTATTCCACTTAGAGAGAAAAATAATTACCATGACTCCAGTACCTAGATACATCCTCCCTATTGAGGCAGGGCCTGCTATTCCACTTAGAGAACACTAATTACCATGACGCCAGTACCTAGATACCTCCTCCCTATTGAGGCAGGGCCTTCTATTCCACTTAGAGAGAACACTAATTACCATGACGCCAGTACCTAGATACCTCCTCCCTATTGAGGCAGGGTCTGCTATTCCACTTAGAGAGAACACTAATTACCATGACTTCAGTACCTAGATACCTCCTCCCTATTGAGGCAGGACCTGCTATTCCACTTAGAGAGAACACTAATTACCATGACTCCAGTACCTAGATACCTCCTCCCTATTGAGGCAGGACCTGCTATTCCACTTAGAGAGAACACTAATTACCATGACGCCAGTACCTAGATACCTCCTCCCTATTGAAGCAGGGTCTGCTATTCCACTTAGAGAGAACACTAATTACCATGACGCCAGTACCTAGATACCTCCCTCCTATTGAGGCAGGGTCTGCTATTCCACTTCGAGAGAACACTAATTACCATGACTCCATTACCTAGATACCTCCTTCCTATTGAGGCAGGGACTGCTATTCCACTTATAGAGAACACTAATTATCATGACGCCAGTACCTAGATACCTCCTCCCTATTGAGGCAGGGGCTGCTATTCCACTTAGAGAGAACACTAATTACCATGACATCAGTACCTAGATACCTCCTCCCTATTGAGACAGGGGCTGCTATTCCACTTAGAGAGAACACTAATTACAATGACGCCAGTACCTAGATATCTCCTCCCTATTGGGGCATGGTCTGCTATTCCACTTAGAGAGAACACTAATTACCATGACTCCAGTACCTAGATACCTCCTCCCTATTGAGGCAGGGTCTGCTATTCCACTTAGAGAGAACACTAAATACCATGACTCCAGTACCTAGATACCTCCTCCCTATTGAGGCAGGGCCTGCTATTCCACTTAGAGAGAACACTAATTACTATGACTCCAGTACCTAGATACCTCCTCCCTATTGAGGCAGAGTCAGCTATTCCACTTAGAGAGAACACTAATTACCATGACTCCAGTACCTAGATACCTCCTCCCTATTGAGGCAGGGCCTGCTATTCCACTTAGAGAGAACACTAATTACCATGACTCCAGTACCTAGATACCTCTTCCCTATTGAGGCAGGGTCTGCTATTCCACTTAGAGAGAACACTAATTACCATGACGCCAGTACCTAGATACCTCCTCCCTATTGAGGCAGGGTCTGCTATTCCACTTTGAGGGAACACTAATTACCATGACTCCAGTACCTAGATACCTCCTCCCTATTGAGGCAGGGTCTGCTATTCCACTTAGAGTGAACACTAATTACAATGACTCCACTACCTAGATACCTCCTCCCTATTGAGGCAGGGTCTGCTATTCCACTTAGAGAGAACACTAATTACCATGACTCCAGTACCTAGATACCTCCTTCCTATTGAGGCAGGGTCTGCTATTCCACTTAGAGAGAACACTTATTACCATGACGCCAGTACCTAGATACGTCCTCCCTATTGAGGCAGGGTCTGCTATTCCACTTAGAGAGAACACTAATTACCATGACGCCAGTACCTAGAACCTCCCCCTATTGAGGCAGGGTCTGCTATTCCACTTAGAGAAAACACTAATTACCATGACTTCAGTACCTAGATACCTCCTCCAAATTGAGACAGGTGCTGCTATTCCACTTAGAGAGAACACTAATTACCATGACTCCAGTACCTAGATACCTCCTCCCTATTGAGGCAGGGCCTGCTATTCCACTTAGAGAGAACACTAATTACCATGACTCCAGTACCTAGATACCTCCTCCTTATTGAGGCAGGGCCTGCTATTCCACTTAGAGAGAACACTAATTACCATGAAGGCCAATACCTAGATACCTCCTCCCTATTGAGGCAGGGCCTGCTATTCCACTTAGAGAGAACACTAATTACCATGACGCCAGTACCTAGATACCTCCTCCCTATTGAGGCAGGGTCTGCTATTCCACTTAGAGAGAAAAATAATTACCATGACTCCAGTACCTAGATACATCCTCCCTATTGAGGCAGGGCCTGCTATTCCACTTAGAGAACACTAATTACCATGACGCCAGTACCTAGATACCTCCTCCCTATTGAGGCAGGGCCTGCTATTCCACTTAGAGAGAACACTAATTACCATGACGCCAGTACCTAGATACGTCCTCCCTATTGAGGCAGGGTCTGCTATTCCACTTAGAGAGAACACTAATTACCATGACGCCAGTACCTAGAACCTCCCCCTATTGAGGCAGGGTCTGCTATTCCACTTAGAGAAAACACTAATTACCATGACTTCAGTACCTAGATACCTCCTCCAAATTGAGACAGGTGCTGCTATTCCACTTAGAGAGAACACTAATTACCATGACTCCAGTACCTAGATACCTCCTCCCTATTGAGGCAGGGCCTGCTATTCCACTTAGAGAGAACACTAATTACCATGACTCCAGTACCTAGATACCTCCTCCTTATTGAGGCAGGGCCTGCTATTCCACTTAGAGAGAACACTAATTACCATGAAGGCCAATACCTAGATACCTCCTCCCTATTGAGGCAGGGCCTGCTATTCCACTTAGAGAGAACACTAATTACCATGACGCCAGTACCTAGATACCTCCTCCCTATTGAGGCAGGGTCTGCTATTCCACTTAGAGAGAAAAATAATTACCATGACTCCAGTACCTAGATACATCCTCCCTATTGAGGCAGGGCCTGCTATTCCACTTAGAGAACACTAATTACCATGACGCCAGTACCTAGATACCTCCTCCCTATTGAGGCAGGGCCTGCTATTCCACTTAGAGAGAACACTAATTACCATGACGCCAGTACCTAGATACCTCCTCCCTATTGAGGCAGGGTCTGCTATTCCACTTAGAGAGAACACTAATTACCATGACGCCAGTACCTAGATACCTCTTCCCTATTGAGGCAGGGTCTGCTATTCCACTTAGAGAGAACACTAATTACCATAACGCCAGTACCTAGATACCTCCTCCCTATTGAGGCAGGGTCTGCTATTCCACTTTGAGAGAACACTAATTACCATGACTCCAGTACCTAGATACCTCCTCCCTATTGAGGCAGGGTCTGCTATTCCACTTAGAGAGAACACTAATTACAATGACTCCAGTACCTGGATACCTCCTCCCTATTGAGTCAGGGTCTGCTATTCCACTTAGAGAGAACACTAATTACCATGACTCCAGTACCTAGATACCTCCTTCCTATTGAGGCAGGGTCTGCTATTCCACTACTTAGAGAGAACACTTATTACCATGACGCCAGTACCTAGATACGTCCTCCCTATTGAGGCAGGGTCTGCTATTCCACTTAGAGAGAACACTAATTACCATGACGCCAGTACCTAGACACCTCCCCCTATTGAGGCAGGGTCTGCTATCCACTTAGAGAAAACACTAATTGCCATGACGCCAGTACCTAGATACCTCCTCCATATTGAGGCAGGGGCTGCTATTCCACTTAGAGAGAACACTAATTACCATGACTCCAGTACCTAGATACCTCCTCCCCATTGAGGCAGGGCCTGCTATTCCACTTAGAGAGAACACTAATTACCATGACTCCAGTACCTAGATACCTCCTCCTTATTGAGACAGGGCCTGCTATTCCACTTAGAGAGAACACTAATTACCATGAAGGCCAATACCTAGATACCTCCTCCCTATTGAGGCAGGGCCTGCTATTCCACTTAGAGAGAACACTAATAACCATGACGCCAGTACCTAGATACCTCCTCCCGAGGCAGGGTCTGCTATTCCACTTAGAGAGAAAAATAATTACCATGACTCCAGTACCTAGATACATCCTCCCTATTGAGGCAGGGCCTGCTATTCCACTTAGAGAACACTAATTACCATGACGCCAGTACCTAGATACCTCCTCCCTATTGAGGCAGGGCCTGCTATTCCACTTAGAGAGAACACTAATTACCATGACGCCAGTACCTAGATACCTCCTCCCTATTGAGGCAGGGTCTGCTATTCCACTTAGAGAGAACACTAATTACCATGACTCCAGTACCTAGATACCTCCTCCCTATTGAGGCAGGACCTGCTATTCCACTTAGAGACAACACTAATTACCATGACGCCAGTACCTAGATACCTCCTCCCTATTGAGGCAGGGTCTTCTATACCACTTAGAGAGAACACTAATTACCATGACTCCAGTACCTAGATACCTCCTCCCTATTGAGGCAGGACCTGCTATTCCACTTAGAGAGAACACTTATTACCATGACGCCAGTACCTAGATACCTCCTCCCTATTGAGGCAGGGTCTGCTATTCCACTTAGAGAGAACACTAATTACCATGACGCCAGTACCTAGATACCTCCCCCCTATTGAGGCAGGGTCTGCTATTCCACTTCGAGAGAACACTAATTACCATGACTCCATTACCTAGATACCTCCTTCCTATTGAGGCAGGGACTGCTATTCCACTTATAGAGAACACTAATTATCATGACGCCAGTACCTAGATACCTCCTCCCTATTGAGGCAGGGGCTGCTATTCCACTTAGAGAGAACACTAATTACCATGACATCAGTACCTAGATACCTCCTCCCTATTGAGACAGGGGCTGCTATTCCACTTAGAGAGAACACTAATTACAATGACGCCAGTACCTAGATATCTCCTCCCTATTGGGGCATGGTCTGCTATTCCACTTAGAGAGAACACTAATTACCATGACTCCAGTACCTAGATACCTCCTCCCTATTGAGGCAGGGTCTGCTATTCCACTTAGAGAGAACACTAAATACCATGACTCCAGTACCTAGATACCTCCTCCCTATTGAGGCAGGGCCTGCTATTCCACTTAGAGAGAACACTAATTACCATGACTCCAGTACCTAGATACCTCCTCCCTATTGAGGCAGAGTCAGCTATTCCACTTAGAGAGAACACTAATTACCATGACTCCAGTAACTAGATACCTCCTCCCTATTGAGGCAGGGCCTGCTATTCCACTTAGAGACAACACAAATTACCATGACTCCAGTACCTAGATACCTCCCCCTATTGAGGCAGGGTCTGCTATTCCACTTAGAGAGAACACTACTTACCATGACGCCAGTACCTAGATACCTCCCCCCTATTGAGACAGGGTCTGCTATTCCACTTAGAGAGAACACTAATTACCATGACGCCAGTACCTAGATACCTCCTCCCTATTGAGGCAGGGCCTGCTATTCCACTTAGAGAGAACACTAATTACCATGACGCCAGTACCTAGATACCTCCTCCCTATTGAGGCAGGGCCTGCTATTCCAAACAAACTCTATTATTGAGAGTTCTAAAAAACTTGGAAAAAGGTGAAAGAATTATCAAAATCGGATGATAAACAAAAATAGATATGACCATTTAAATGTTGTTCTAAAACGAATATGGGAGCCGCCATTTTAGAACTATGACGTCATAGTTCCATATTACCATATATGGAATATTGATAAATATCATTAAAAACGAAGAAAATCACTGCAAACGAACGTTTTTTTTTCTGGTTATAATATTTGTACTTAAAGGGACTGGAGGTAATCTTGAAGATGGTTATAATAATTGTTATTAAAGGGACAGGAGGCAATCTGAAGATGGTTATAATATTTGTACTTAAAGGGACTGGAGGCAATATGGAAGATGGTTATGATATTTCTACTTAAAGGGACTGGAGACAATCTGAAGATGTTTGTTTTTAAAGGGACTGGAAGTAATCTGGAAGATGGTTATAATAGTTGTACTTAAAGGGAACGGAGGCAATATGGAAGGTGGTTATACTATTTGCACTTAATGGGACTGGAGGCATTCTGGAAGATGGTTATAATATTTGTACGCAAAGGAACTGGAGGCAATAAGGAAGGTGGTTATAATATTTGTTATTAAAGGGACTGGAGGCAATCTGAAGATGGTTATAATATTTGTACTTAAAGGGACCGGAGGTAATCTGGAAGACGGTTATAATATTTGTTCTTAAAGGGACTGGAGGCAATCTGGAAGATGTTTATAATAGTTGTTCTTAATGGGACTTAAGGCAATCTGGAAGATGGTTATAATATTTGTTCTTAAAGGGACTGCAGGCAATCTGGAAGATGGTTTTAATATTTACAACAAACTGGAGGCAATATGAAATATGGTTATAATATGTGTACTTAAACAGACTGGAGGCAATATGAAATATGGTAATACTATTTGTAGTTAAAGGGACTGTAGGCAATCTGGAAGATGGTTATAATATTTGTACTTAATGGGACTGGAGGCAATCTGGAAGATGGTAATAATATTTGTACTAAAAGGAACTGGAGGCCATTTGGAAGATGGTTATAATATTTATACACAAATTGGAGGCAATATGAAATATGGTTATAATATTTGTACTTAAACAGACTGGAGGCAATATGAAATATGGTAATACTATTTGTAGTTAAAGGGACTGTAGGCAATCTGGAAGATGGTTATAACATTTGTACTTAAAGGAACTGGAGGCACTCTAGAAGATGGTTATAATATTTGTACTTAAAGGGACTATAGTCAATCTGGAATATGGTTATAATATTTGAACTCAAAAGAACTGGAGGCAATCTGGAAGATGGTTATAATATTTGTACTTAAAGGGACTGGGGGCAATCTGGAAGACGGTTATAATATTTGTTCTTAAAGGGACTGGAGGCAATCTGGAAGATGTTTATAATATTTGTTCTTAATGGGACTTGAGGCAATCTGGAAGATGGTTATAATATTTGTTCTTAAAGGGACTGCAGGCAATCTGGAAGATGGTTATAATATTTATACACAAACTGGAGGCAATATGAAATATGGTTATAATATTTGTACTTAAACAGACTGGAGGCAATATAAAATATGGTAATACTATTTGTAGTTAAAGGGACTGTAGGCAATCTGAAGATGGTTATAATATTTGTACTTAAAGGAACTGGAGACAATCTGGAAGATGGATATAATATTTGTACTTAAAGGGACTATAGTGAATCTGGAAGATGGTTATAATATTTGTATTTAAAGGGACTAGAGTCAATCTGGAAGATGGTTATAATATTTGAACTCAAAAGAACTGGAGGCAATCTGGAAGATGGTTATAATATGTGTTCTTAAAGGGACTGGAGGCAATCTGGTAGATGGTTATAATGTTTGTACTTAAAGAGACTGGAATCAATTATATACCTCCTTGTATCTTTTACACAGACCTTCATATAGTATTATATGTATTTAAATGGATGATGTACGTGTATTTGTCTATAGTGCCGGCGGTCTGGTGTATGCCATGTACTTCTATACTTCCTTGTATCTTTTACACAGACCCTTGTATAGTATTATATGTGTTTATTTTTATGATGTTCATGTATTTTCGTCGGCGGATTGCTATTACAACTCCATTTTGGGGCCAGTGACGATTGGTAACTAGATAGGTGTTGTTTAAAAAGAAACACAGAAGTAATGTATGTCCTTTATTTTTTGCAGATGAAACAAATTGTATTATTAGCAATTCGGTTTATCAAATTATGGGAACGACATTCATTGTTAAATCTAGTATATAACAAATTAAATCAAATAATATATTATATGTCAAGATTGTTACACAAGAGGGCCAAAGTGGAACTGAATCGCTCACCTGATGATCTTCGCAAAGATGAAACAAATGGCAAACAAGCTTAGCCTTATAACTTGTTATAATTTCATAACAGAATTAGATCACTCGCAACAAATGCAAATATGTAGAAAAACGCAAATGACGGCAAGAGTTTTTAACAATCAAGATTGCCATGTGTCACTTTAAAGTGTTCCGACCCAGTAATTGTCTGTATGTTTATAGGGTGGGGACCTCAACTGTTTCCAAGCTATGACTCAGGGGCTATGTCCCAAGGGTCGGGACGGACCAAAAAGTGTATATATGTCTATAGAGTGGGGACCTCAACGGTTTCCAAGCTATGACCCAGGAGCTATGTCCCAAGGGGTGGAGATGGACCAACAAGTGGATATATGGTTAAAGGGGTGAGGATTTCAACTGTTTCCAAGCCATGACCCAGGGGCTATGTCCCAAGGGGTGGGGACGGATAAACAAGTGTATATATGGTTATAGGGTGGGGACCTCAACTGTTTCCAAGCAATGACCCAGGAGCTATTTCCCAAGGGGTGGAGATGGACCAGCAAGTGGATATATGGTTATAGGGGTGGGGATTTCAACTGTTTCCAAGCCATGACCCAGGGGCTATGTCCCAAGTGGTGGAGATGGACCAACAAGTGGATATATGGTTATAGGGGTGGGGATTTCAACTGTTTCCAAGCCATGACCCAGGGGCTATGTCCCAATGGGTGGGGACGGACCAACACGTGTATATATGGTTATAGGTTGGGGATTTCAACTCTTTCCAGCTTTTTGTCCAGAGGTTGGTATTGACCCAAGGCCCAATGATGTTCATGCCCATTAAGAGTGTATATAGTTATCATTTAGGTATTTCAACAGTTCCAAGTTGACCCATGGGCCATTTTCCCAGGGGTGGGGACGGACCCAGGACCGATGCTGTTTGGATGGTTGTATACTTCTGTTCATGCCCAGTGTATAACTATTATATCAGTTTTATATCAGGTTTCAAGAGAAGAAATTATGTTAAGGGTTATCTCTATATAGTCTATGTAAAACATGTTGACCCCTTGGGTGAGGCCAGATTTGACCCCAGGGTCACCATTTGTACAAACTTGGTCGAGGACCTTAAGCTGATACTACATGTAATATATGAGAGTTGTGTGCCTTGTGGTTTTAGGGAAGAAGTTTTTCCCTATGTAAGTGTATGCAACATCTCTATAAACAAATCTTGGATTCAATGGGCGCAGTCATTATTGACCCACGGGGACTTCATTTGAACAAACCTGATCGACCAGGGTTTGGCGATCAATAATAAAGAAAAACTGTCGTAATCTGTTTAATGGTTCTTGAGAAGAAGCTTTTTTAATGTTTCGACCTTTCAAGGCAAAAGGTGCCATCGCAGATGTGGTGTTGATCTAACTTTAAATTTGAAAAATATTGACCTAAGGATCATCCATGTGAAGTTAAGTCAAAATTAACCAAGCGGATTCTGAGAAAAAGTTGTTTAAGCAAAGTTAATGACGGACAGACGAAGAGTGATCGCAATAGCTCAGCTGAGTCTTTGGCCCAGGTGAGCTAAAACACAATATATATATAAAGGCACACAGAGCACCCAAACACTGGGTTTATTTGATCTGATTTCTAATTAATATGAAAAACACACAAAAGCAATAGGTGACTCATTAGTGGTTGCTTTTAAAACAAGATACTATTTCTATAAACACTAGTGATTGGTAAATTTGGCTTAAAATAATAAGTTAAACCAGTACAATATAAATATACTGCTGTTTCAGACTTCGTTATATTGGCACTTTAAAAGGACACACAGTCATATTAATAAAACAAATAAGAGTTGCTCCTGATTTTATATCCCGCATCATTTTGACGTAAATCTGCTTGCATATAATTGTAAAAGTTAATAACAATTAGATTTTTCAACTTTTCTACCATGTTTAAGTGTATTCTTGGTGCAATATAATCAAAACTTAGTAACAAAACAAGAAATATCACTGTAAGTGACAAATGCCGCCGAAGTCACCTTTGACCTCTAAGTATGACCATGACATTGGAGACACGGACATGGATTTTGTGCGCGACATGTCGTTTGGTTGTGGTGAGCATCTGTGCCAAGTTATTTGAAAATCTGTCCAGGCATGCAAAAGTTATTGACTGGACACAATTTGACCTTTGACCTCTAAGTGTGACCTTGACCTTGGGGCCACATACCTGGATTTTGTGTGCGACACATCATCTTGTTGTGGTGAGCCTTGTGCCAAGTTATTTGAAAATCAGTCCATCAATGCCAGAGTTATTGACCCGACACAATTTGACTTTTGACCTCCAAGTTTGACCTTGACCTTGAAGACCTGGGTTTTGGGCGCGACACATCATCATGTTATGGTGATCACTTGTGCCAAGTTATTGCTTGGATTGTGACGTTACGGTCCGGACACGAAATTGCGTACCTGTTTTTGACCTATGAACTTCAAGTGTGACCTTGACCTTTGAGGTACGGACCTGGGTTTTGCGCGCGACACATCGTCTTGTTATGGTGATCACTTGTGTCAAGTTATTTAAAAATCCCTGCCGGGGTTGTGACGTTGCTGTCCTGACAGGAAATTGCGTACCTGTTTTTGACATATGAACTTCAATTGTGACCTTGACCTTTGAGGTACGGACATGGGTTTTGCGCGCGACACATCGTCTTTTTATGGTGATCACTTGTGCGAAGTTATTTAAAAAATCACTGCAGGGGTTATGACGTTACGGTCCGGACACAAAATTGCGTACCTGTTTTTGACCTATGAACTTCAAGTGTGACCTTGGCCTGTGAGGTACGGACCTGGTTATGAGCGCGACACATCGTCTTGTTATGGTGATCACTTGTGCCATGTTAATTAAAAAATCCATGTAGGGGGTTTGAAGGTACAGTCCGGACACGAACTGCGGAATGACGGACCGACGGACGGTGCGATTACTATATGCCCAAGAAACCTTTTCGGGGGCATAAAAACAACAAGTTGTTTTATCTATCTAAATGATTATCAATAATGATTAGTAAATACTGAAGTTATGTAGAAAACACTAATGCCACCCACAAGTTTTAAATATATATATAACGTTTTCTACGTGTTTCTTTAAGAATCCAGATTGCCGTGTGTCCATTTAAGATATCCCCACTAGGAATGCCATATCTTTTTGATGAAATTTAATATAGTGAGAATTAGATCTATTCTTTAAAGGAACTGGAGGCGATCTGGAAATGATATTGGGGTCAATCAAAATAGAAAATGAAAACACCTATTCATGTGAAATGTGCATATACATTAGGTTAAGCTGCATATCTCAGTCAGTTTTGTTATTGTTAATGAAAATTTTCGGTCTGGAAACCTTGATGACTCGTCTGGTTTTTGCAGTTAAATCAATACTATTAATTTAAATCCGGTTATTACAAACAGTTGTACATATAATTCAAATACAGTGTACTTCGAAGTCATAAGATCTTTAAATCATCATAGGAATTAATATAAATGAGCTGTACAACAAAAACTGGCCGAGTCCTCTAGTTTTCCAGACCAAACTATTATCAACAATAATTAAATCGCACCGATCATGGGTGCTATTTTAGTGCATATGAACATTAAATATGATGGTTCTATTCGTATTTGGATATCGACATTTATTGTTCTTCCAGATTGCCTAGTCCCTTTAATAACGTGAATCATGTATATATTTATTGATGAGGCACACGCTAACAATTGTTCAAATATTCACGACCAAATCAAGCTTAACATATCAAACAAGAGTAAACAGTAGATTAAACTACACATGTATAGAATATATAGTATCATATCTACATTATATACAGTAAATCAAAATTATGTACATAAGACTAGAGGCCCAAATAGGCCTGAAGCGCTCACCCGATAGCATACATAAAACAATTTATATATAACTTGCTTAATCTGGCCATTTTTGATCCCGTATATCTCTATTATATAAAACTTTGGACAACCTGATCATGCCATTTTGGATCCCGTATATCTTTATATAAAACTTGGACACCCTGATCATGCCGTTTTGGATCTAGAGAACATCATTTGTACAACTTTGGGCTCCTAATCATATACCTCTTTATAAAACTATGGACCCTCTGACCAGAATATTTACATTGCTATATACAACTCTAAAACCCTAATCTGGAAAAATAATTAACATAAGAACATAAACTGTACAAATCTTAGGTATAATACCCATTTCGCATGAAAAGAAAAAAAGATTGAAATCGGTTCAGTGGTCCTTTAGAAGAGTTTAAACGTTTGCGCTAATTTAAGTAATGGCTGGCATTTTGTATTGCCATTTTGTTGCAATGACCTAATTTATACAAATATGAAAGACATTGACCTCAGAAGTCTTCTTTTTCTAGCAGTGTCGAAGGTAAAGTTGTTTAAAACAAAAGTTAACATTTTTTAGAGTTGTCACTTTTATACTCTATATACAAAGTTTGGATCCTGTGCTGGGCTACTGTTTTACATCAGGGCGGAGCTATTGTTTTACACCCGGGCAGGGCTATTGTTTTACACCACGGCGGGGCTATTGTTTTACACCGGGGCGGGGCTATTGTTATACACCAGGGCGGGGCTATTGTTTTACACCAGGGCGGGGCTACTGTTTTACACTAGGGCGGGATTATTGTCGTACACCAGGGCGGGGCTACTGTTATACACCAGGGCGGGGCTACTGTTTTACACTAGGGCGGGGCTATTATTGTACACCAGGGCGGGGCTATTGTTTTACACCAGGGCAGGGCTATTGTTTTATACCAGGGCGGGGCTACTGTTTTATACCAGGGCGAGGTTATTGTTTTACACCAGGGCGGGGCTATTGTTTTACACCAGGGCGGGGCTATTGTTATACACCAGGGCGGGGCTATTGTTTTACACTAGGGTGGGGGTATTGTTATACACCAGGGCGGGGCTATTGTTTTACACCAGGGCGGGGTTATTGTTTTACACCAGGGCGGGGTTATTTTTTCACACCAGGGCGGGGCAACTGTTTTAACCCAGGTCGGGGCTTGACCTGACCATGGGATATTCATTTGAACAACATTCATAATCTTTCACCCAGCAATCGTTTCTAAATAAGAACTGTCAATATCTGTTCCGCGTTATCCAGATGGGGGAGTCATACTAATCTATCACCCAGCAAATCGTTTCTGAATAACGACGGTCAATATCTGTTCAGCGTTCTCCAGATGTGTTAATGTTTTGCCTATAGCTATGGTGGACATACTGAATTTCATGTTGATTTAATTTGTACAACATTGGACGGTTTTGATCTTGGTTAATACTTTGGTAGGTGCAAAGTGATTTCTTATAATTTTCCAGGATAAATATATATACAGACTTTGGTCCCAACGGGAACTTCATTTGTATAACTTTCACAGTCAAGTACCTCTCCATCATTTCAAACAACCACAGTCTAGATCTATTCAGCGGTTCTTAGGACGATCTGTTAAAGACTTGGGCTATTTTTAGTGGAGGCGATTATATTGACTCTCATATTGACTTAATTTGTATATTATCGTAAGGTATTGATTATCCATGTAACAGACAATGACGATGGAGAAGCGGTCACAATAGCTCACTTTGAGCCTTTGGGTCTGGTGAGCTAACATTAAAATAGACACCTGATATATAAGTAATATATAAATCATGTATTTGATAAAAAAAACTGACATGCACAATAGTTACCTTATTCTGACATGATCGTATATAAATCATGTATTTGATAACAAACTGACATGCACAATAGTTACCTTATTTTGACATGATCATATATAAATCATATATTTGGTAACAAACTGACATGTACAATAGTTACCTTATTTTGACATGATCATATATAAATCATCGATTTGACATGTACAATAGGTGTTATCAACTTCTCATTTATGCATAAAAAAATTAATCGGTATATAATTTATCAAATAAAAAAGTAATCTCTAGATAAACCTACTGCTAAGGGATGTGGACGTATCATTTCATAGTCATGTGAAGTATACATAGGACCAGAACACATGTTCTGCTGATAACATGTAACCCATATCTCCTACTGATAACATGTAACACGTATCTCCTACTGATAACATGTAACACATATATCCTACTGATCACATGTAACACGTATCTCATACTGATAACATGTAACACATATCTCCTACTGATCACATGTCACACATGTCACACATACCTCCTACTGATGTAACCCATATCTCCTACTGATCACATGTCACTCATGTCACACATATCTCCTACTGATAACATGTGTAACCCATATCTCCTACTGATCACATGTCACACATGCCTCCTACTGATCATATGTCACACATATCTTCTACTGATAACATGTAACCCATATCTCCTACTGATCACATGTAACGCATATCTCCTTCTGATCACATATCTCCTACAGATAACATGTACACATATCTCCTACTGATCACATGTAACCCATATCTCCTACTGATCACATGTAACGCATAGCTCCTACTGAAAACATGTAACTCATATCTCTTACTGATAACATGTAACCCATATCTCCTACTGATCACATTTCACACATACCTCCTACTGATCTCATGTCACACATATCTCCTACTGATCACATGTCACACATACCTCCTACTGATCACATTTAACCCATATCTCCTACTGATCACATGTCACACATATCTCCTACTGATCCAATGTAACCCATATCTCCTACTGATAACATGTAACCCATATCTCCTACTGATAACAGGTAACCCATATCTCCTACTGATCACATGTCACACATATCTCCTACTGATCAAATGTCACACATATCTCCTACTGATCACATGTCACACATACCTCCTACTGATCACATGTAACCCATATCTCCTACTGATCACATGTCACACATATCTCCTACTGATCTAATGTAACCCATATCTCCTACTGATAACATGTAACCCATATCTCCTACTGATAACAGGTAACCCATATCTCCTACTGATCACATGTCACACATATCTCCTACTGATCAAATGTAACACATATCTCCTACTGATCACAGTTAACACATACCTCCTACTGATCACATTTCACACATACCTCCTACTGATAACATGTAACCCATATCTCCTACTGATAACATGTAAAACATATCTCCTACTGATCACAAGTCACACATATCTCCTACTGATCACATTTCACACATATCTCCTACTGATCAAATGTAACACATATCTCCTACTGATCACAGTTCACACATACCTCCTACTGGTCACATTTCACAAATAACTCCTACTGATAACATGTAACCCATATCTCCTACTGATAACATGTAACCCATATCTACTACTGATAACATGTAACACATATCTCCTACTGATCACAAGTCACACATATCTCCTACTGATCAAATGTAACACATATCTCCTACTGATCTCATGTAACACATATCTCCTACTTATAAAATGTAACTCTATCTCCTACTGGTGACATGTCACATATATCTTCAACTGATACCATGTCACAAATATCTTCTACTGATAACATGTCACACATAGGTCCTACTGATAACATGCTGGTATGTATATGTCATAACATATGAATTGGGGTTTTAAGGCGCACCAACACATGAAAAGGTTATATGGCGGCTAAAAGGCATGAACATGCAGGCTCATCTTCCATGTACATCGAGACAAAATTTGGAAAACAATTTATAGGTCAATTCAAGGACGAGCAATACTACTTGTACAACACACACCCTACAACAAGTAACAGGTCAACACAAGGTCAAGTAATAATACTTGTACAACATACACCCTACAACAATTTATAGGTCAACTCAAGGACGAGCAATTATACTTGTACAATATACACCCTACAACAAGTAACAGGTCAACTCAAGGTCAAGTAATAATACTTGTACAACATACACCCTACAACAATTTATAGGTCAACTCAAGGACGAGCAATTATACTTGTACAACATACACCCTACAACAAGTAACAGGTCAACACAAGGTCAAGTAATAATACTTGTACAACATACACCCTACAACAATTTATAGGTCAACATCAAGGACGAGCAATTATACTTGTACAACATACACCCTACAACAAGTAACAGGTCAACACAAGGTCAAGTAATAATACTTGTACAACATACACCTTACAACAATTTATAGGTCAACTCAAGGACGAGCAATAATACTTGTACAACACACACCCTACAACAAGTAACAGGTCAACACAAGGTCAAGTAATACTACTTGTACACCATACACCATACAACAATTTATAGGTCAACTCAAGGACGAGCAATTATACTTGTACAACATACACCCTACAACAAGTAACAGGTCAACTCAAGGTCAAGTAATAATACTTGTACAACATACACCCTACAAAAACGTACAGGTCAACTCAAGGTCAAGTAATAATACTTGTACAACATACACCCTACAACAATTTACAGATCGTATCAAGGTCAAGTAATAATACTTGTACAACATACACCCTACAACAATATACAAGTCAACTCAAGGTCAAGTCATAATAATACTTGTACAACATACTCCCTGCCACAATTTACAGGTCAACTAAAGTCAAGAAATAATACTTGTACAAAATACACCCTACAACAATTTACAGGTCAACTCAAGGTCAAGTAATAATAATTGTACAACACTAACCCTACAACAATTTACAGGTCAACCCAAGGTCAAGTAATGATACTTGTACAACACACACCCAACAACTATTTACAGGTCAACTCAAGGTCAAGTAATAATACTTGTACAACACACACCCTACAACTATTTGCAGGTCAACTCAAGGTTCAAGTAGTAACACTTGTACACTATACTCCCTACAACTACTTACAGGTCAACTCAAGGTCAAATAATAATACATGTACAACATACACCTTACAACAAGTAACAGGTCAACACAAGATCAAGTAATAATACGTGTACAACATACACCCTACAACTATTTACAGGTCAGCTCAAGGTCAAGTACTAACACTTGTACACTATACTCCCTACAACTACTTACAGGTCAACTCAAGGTCAACTAATAATACATGTACAACATACACCCTACAACAATTTACAGGTCAACTAAAGGTCAAGAAGTAATACTTGTACAAAATACACCCTACAACAATTTACAGGTCAACTCAAGGTCAAGTAATAATACTTGTACAACACACACCCTACAACAATTTACAGGTCAACTCAAGGTCAATTAATAATACTTGTACAACATACACACTACAACAATTTACAGGTCAACTCAAGGTCAAGTAATAATACTTGTACAAAATACACCCTACAACAATTTACAGGTCAACTCAAGGTCAAGTAATGATACTTGTACAACACACACCCTACAACAATTTACAGGTCAACTCAAGGTCAATTAATAATACTTGTACAACATACACACTACAACAATTTACAGGTCAACTCAAGGTCAAGTAATAATACTTGTACAACATACTCCCTACAACAATTTACAGGTCAACTCAAGGTCAAATAATAATACATGTACAACGTACACCCGACAACAATTTACTGGTCAACTCAAGGTCAAGTAATAATACATGTACAACATACACCCTACAACTATTTACAGGTCAATTCAAGGTCAAGTAATAATACTTGTACAATGCCATAACTATATATCCACATTAACATTTTGTACACACATACACGAGGACTTTAAATATGCCTCATTCATTTTATTTTTACCATAGATTAACAACTTATTTCAAAATCAGTTTTGAGTACAAATCCTCTTTTTGTTTTTACTTCATTATCGATTATTGACAATTGATTATTGTGGAAACAGTTTTTAATAAATGATAAACAAGGGCTATTGGGATATTAGTTTACAAGTTGCACTTAATAATTATTGAAATTATATACATGAGGCATGTTTAAAGTCCTGGAGCATATTAACACTGTGTTCAAATATCAAATGTATTAACACTACGTACTCCTCTAGAAAAACACTATGCACCTCGAGTCATATATTAACACTATGTACAACAGTAGACAAACACTATGTACCTGAGTCATATATTAATACAATGTACAACTGTAGACAAACACTCTGTACCTGAGTCATATATTAACACTATGTACACATGTAGACAAACACTATGTACACCTGTAGACAAACACTATGTACCTGAGTCATATAGTAACACTATGTACACATGTAGACAAACACTATGTACCGGAATTATATATTAACACTATGTACACCTGTAGACAAACGTATGTACCTGAGTCATATATTAACACTATGCACACCTGTCGACAAACACTATGTACACCTGTAGAGATATTCATAATTCATTTGTGGATATCATTAATTATTGAACAAATAATAAAACGGCGTCCCATAAAAACACGCATCAAACCAGGTTAACAACCTTAACATTGTACATAGTGTTTGTCTACAGGTGTACATATACTGATAATTCGATTTATAAATATCTTTAAATGAATTATGGATATCTTAAATTGTTATGAATTATAGATATCATAAATTAGATTTAAAGATATCCATATCTGAGCTAGAACTATCACTGAAGGAGAAAAAATGGCTTTAATTCTGTAACAAATTAGGCAATCAACAATCGGTGATGTAGAGGTACATAAGGTCATCAATTGTTATGAGTATAAGAAGTTTGGGAATAACACATTCAAAACTGCTAGTAATAAAAATGTGTTACTTCTAACAAGTGGCAATTACAGATAAAAACTGTACACCACCACCCCGCCCTTCGCCCCACAAAGTATGGCATTTGTTTCAGTGATGTATTTTATAGATACCCACCCACACACCATTACAAACAAACCCATGTACCATCCACCACACCCCCACCCACCCACCATCACACACACACAAACACTCCCCAATAAACACAGGAAGTGTTTATCCCGCTCCTCACCTTTTGTTTTTCACCTTAGTTTGGCTACTTTTGACAAAATACCACAACCACACACACTTAAACTCTCCATCCCTCCTCACCAACACCACTACCACAAACAACAACCCACACACACATACACATACAATCGACAAAACCAGAAAAAAAAAGAAAGGGCCAATATGCAATTGAAATAAATTATTCACAATTATTGATTGATATTCACAATTCATTTACAGATATACATTCATGGATGGATATCTTTAAATAAACAAGCATGAAGAATTGCAGGGCAATCCATAGTCCCCCACCGGCCCAGACAAACATTTTTCAGACATTTTCTATGATGGAGGTCAAAGATCAAGGTCAATGTCACAATGACCTTATTTTAGTACGCGACACACCGCTATCCCAAGATGTATTCACATACCAAGTTTGGTGTCTCTAAGTGTTCTAGTATTGAAAATACGGTCCGGACAAGCATTTTCTATGACCGAGGTCACAGGTCAAGGGCAAGGTCACAGTGATCTTATTTTGGTTCGCGACATACCGCTATCTCAAGATGTATTGGCATACCAAGTTTTGTATCTCTAAGTGCTATAGTACTGAAAATACGGTCCAGACAAGCATTTTCTATGACAGAAGTCACAGGTCAAGGTCACAATGACCTTATTTTGGTACGCGACACACCGCTATCCCAAGATGTATCCACATACCAAATATGATATCTCTAAGTGTTATAGTATTAAAAATACGGTCCAGACAAGCATTTTCTATGATCTATGACAGACGTCACAGGTCAATGTCACAATGACCTTATTTTAGTACGCGACACACCGCTATCCCAAGATGTATTCACATACCAAGTTTGGTGTCTCGAAGTGTTCTAGTATTGAAAATACGTTCCGGACAAGCATTTTCTATGACAGAGGTCATAGGTCAAGGTCACAATGACCTTATTTTGGTACGTGACACACCACTATCTTAAGATGTATGTACATACTAAGTTTGTTATCTCTAAGTGTTATAGTATTAAAAATACGGTACGGAAAAGCCCTTTCTGTGACAGAGGTCAAGGGCACAGTGACCTTATTTTGGTACGCGACACACCGCTATCTCAAGATGTATCCACATAAAAAGTTTGGTATCTCTAAGTGTTATAGTACTGAAAATACGGTCCAGACAAATATTTTCTATGACAGAGGTCACAGGTCAAGGTCAAGGTGACAATGACCTGATTTTAGTAAGCGACACACCGCTATTCCAAGATGTATTCACATACCAAGTTTGGTATCTCTAAGTGTTATAGTATTGAAAATACGGTCTGGACAAGCATTTTCTATGACAGAGTTCACATGTCAAGGTCAAGGTCAGAGTGACATTATTTTGGTACGCGACACACCGCTATCCCAAGATGTATCCACATACCAAGTTTGGTATCTCAAAGTCTTATAGTATTGAAAATATGGCCCGGACAAGCATTCGGAAGGACGGACGGAAGGACGGACTTTCTATGACAGAGGTCACAGGTCAAGGTCATGGTCACAGTGACTTTATTTTGGTACGTGACATACCGCTATCCCAAAATGTATCCACATACCAAGTTTGGTATTTCAAATTTTTATAGTATTGAAAATATGGCCCGGACAAGCATTCGGACGGAAGGACGGACGGACTGACGAGGTACAAACATGTAGTCCACCCTTGGACCGGTGGGGGACTAATAAAGCCTATCTATCTTGATCTTGAATATAAGTTTTTTCAAAAATGTTCATATCTTTTAATGATTTTTAGATATCCATAATTTGAATGTATCTTAAATTCATTGTATAATATCGTTACAATCTATAAATGTTTTATTATTAAATTGACTATAAGATATCTATAAATGTGTAACTAAAATATCTATAAATATTTAATGATATCCATATATGACATTGGGATATATATAAATTAGTAATTATTGATATCCATATACCATATATGACACTGGTAAATATATAAATTAATTATTGATGTCTCTGATTAATTATTAATATCCATATACCATATATGACATTGGGATATATATAAATTAATTTTTGATATCCATATACCATATATGACATTGGGATATATGTAAATTAATTATTGATATCAGTATACCATATATGACATTGGGATATACATAAATAAATTATTGATATCCATATACCATATATGGCATCAGGATATATATATATATATATTAATTATAGATATCCATATATCATATATATAAATTAATTTTTGATATCCATATACCATATATGACATTGGGATATATGTAAATTAATTATTGATATCAGTATACCATATATGACATTGGGATATACATAAATAAATTATTGATATCCATATACCATATATGGCATCAGGATATATATATATATATATTAATTACAGATATCCATATATCATATGGCATTGGGATATATATAAATTAATTTTTGATATCTATGATTAATTATTGATGAGCATCACTATCTGGTGAATAAATAGTAAAACAGCGCTCCATATGTTAAGATTTTGTTTTCACAACTCTCCTATCAACCAGGAACTTAGTGATGAACTCTGATACTTTGGGGAATCAAAACAACATGTTCTATGGTGAATTTGTGTATAAAAAACTATATAATGGAACTGTAACATCAAAATATACATAAATCAGATTGTACGCAATCAAACTCGGATAATAACCTTAACCCTCTCGATAATCACACAATATATCACAAATGTTTAATACTATGCAAAAGTACAGGCTTCAATCACACAATATATCACAAATCTTTAATACTATGCAAAAGTACAAGCTTAAATCACACACTATATCACAAATGTTTAATACTATGCAAAAGTACAAGCTTAAATCACACAATATATCACAAATGTTTAATACTATGCAAAAGTACAAGCTTAAATAACACACTATATCACAAATGTTTAATACTATGCAAAAGTACAAACTTAAATCACACAATATATCACAAAAGTATAATACTAAACATATTTACAATCTGAATCGGCGCTTTATACTGTGGATTCATCGATTTTCACAGGTAATGATTCTGGTAAATGAGTGTAAGGTAATGGAAAAAAAGTATGAAAGAAAACATTTAGAAATTGTCTAACACCATAAATACAAAACATATTGCAGTCTCGGTTTGATTGAGATTGTTTATGAACGGTCGTGAAACGTGCTTGCTACCGTTCATGCCCTCTAGCCCCGGGTTGAGCAGAACTCAATATTTAAAATGCCAAAAGTACATAAATTTGAGCAATAGTACAGAAATTTGCCAATAGTACAGATGAGACCACAGTATACAGATGAGACCACAGTATATAGATGAGACCATAGTATATATATGAGACCATAAAGTACAGATGAGACAATAGTATATAGATCAGGCCAAAGTCTATAGATGAGACCATATTATATAGATGAGACCATAGTGTATAGAGGACACCAGCGTATATAAATGAAACCATGTGTATAGATGAGACCACCGAGTATAGATGAGACCATAGTATATATATATATATATATATGAGACCACCGTTTATAGATGGTACCACAACATATAGATGATACCACAGTATATAGATGAGACCACAGTATATATATAATAACACAGTATACAGATGAGGCCACAGTATACATATGAGACCACAGTATATATATGAGTCCACAGTTTATAGATAATACCACAATATATAATTGAAACCGGTGTAGAGAGGACACCACAGAATATAAATGAAACCACAGTAAATAGATGAGACCACAGTATATAGATGAAACCACAGTATATAGTTGAGGCCACAGTATATAGATGAGACCAGAGTATACAGATGATACCACAGTATATAGATGAGACCACAGTGTATAGATGAAACCACAGTATTTAGAAGCAACCACATTATATAGATGAAACCAGTGTATAGATGAGACCACAGTATATAGATGAGGCCACAGTATATAGATGACACCACAGTTTACAGATGAGAACACAGTATATAAATATACCCGCCGTGGATAGAGGACACCACAGTATATAAATGAAACCACAGTATATAGATGAGACCACAGTATATAGATGAGGCCACAGTATATAGATTATACCGGAGTATACAGATGAGACCACGGTATATAGATGAGAACACTGTATATAGATGATACCATATATAGATGCAACAACAGAATATAGATGAAACCAGTGTATAGATGAGACCACAGTATATAGATGAGACCACAGTGTATAGATGAGACCACATTATATAGATGAGGCCACATTATATAGATGAGACCACAGTATATAGATGAGACTCCATTATATAGACAATACCACAGTATATAGATGAGACCACATTATACAGACGAGACCACAGTATACAGATGAGACCACAGTATGTAGATGAGACCACAGTATATAGATACAACCACAGTGTACAGATGAGACCACAGTATATAGATGAGACCACAGTATACAGATGAGACTACAGTATATAAATTAGATAATAGTGTACGGATGAGACCACAGTATATAGACGAGACCACAGTATACAGATGAGACAACAGTATATATATGCAAACACAGTGTAAATATGAGACCACAGTATATATATATAAGACCACAGTATATAGATGAGAACACAGTATACATAAAAGACCACAGTTTATAGATGAGACCACAGTGTATAGATGGGACCACAGTGTATAGATGAGACAACAGTGTATAGATGAGACCAACGTATATGGACGAGACCATGTATACAGATAAGACCACAGTATATAGATGAGACCACATTGTGCAGATGACACCACAGTATATAGATGAGACCACAGTGTATATATGAGACCATAGTATACAGATGAGGCCACAGTATACTGATGAGACCACAGTATATAGATGAGACGACAGTGTATAGATGAGACCACAGTATGTTGATGAGACCACAGTATATATATTAGACCACAGTATATAGATGAGACCACAGATGAGACCAGTGTATAGATGAGACCACATTATATAGATGAGACATCATTATATAGATGCGACCACAGTATATAGATGATACCACAGTATATATATGAAACCAGTGTATAGATGAGACCACATTATATAGATAAGACCGCATTATATAGATGCGACCACAGTATACAGATGAGACCACAGTATACAGATGTGACCACAGTATATAGATGAGACCACATTATATAGATGCGACAGCTGTATACAGATTAGACCACAGTATACAGATGTGACCACAGTATATAGATGAGACCACAGTATACACATGAAACCACTGTACACATATGAGACCACAGTATATAGATGGGACTACAGTGTAAAGATGAGACCACAGTATATAGATGAGACCACAGTATACAGATGAGATCATAGTATACAGATGAAACCACAGTGTACAGATGACACCACAGTATATAGATGATACCACAGTGTATAGATGAGACCCCAATGTATAGATGCGACCACAGTATATAGATGAAACCACAGTGTACAGATGAGAACACAGTGTACAGATGAGGCCACAGTATATAGATGATACCACAGTGTACAGATGAGAACACAGTGTACAGATGATACCACAGTATACAGATGAGGCCACAGTATACAGATGAGGCCACAGTATACAGATGAGGCCACAGTATACAGATGAGGCCACAGTATACAGAGGAGACCACAGTTACAGATGACACCACAGTATATAGATGATACCACAGTGTATAGATGATACCACAGTATATAGATGATACCACAGTGTACAGATGAGAACACAGTGTACAGATGATACCACAGTATATAGATGAGACCACAGTATACAGATGAGGCCACAGTATACAGAGGAGACCACAGTTACAGATGACACCACAGTATATAGATGATACCACAGTATATAGATGATACCACAGTGTATAGATGAGACCACAGTATATATATGAGACAACAGTGTATAGATGATAACACAGTGTATAGATGAGACCACAGTGTATAAATGAGACCACAGTATATAGATGAGACCATGTATACAGATTAGACCACAGTATATAGATGAGATCACATTTTTCAGATGACACCACAGTATATAGATGAGATCACAGTATATAGATGAGATCACATTATATAGATGAGACCACAGTATACAGATGTGACCTCGGTATATAGATGAGACCACAGTATATAAACTGAATGTTGTTATAATAAGAGTTATGTTGGGTATTCGATCGGATCTCCTAGCAACCTGTTCATAGTATACAGATGAAACCACAGTGTACAGATGAGAACACAGTGTACAGATGATACCACAGTAAACAGATGAGGCCACAGTATACAGATGAGGCCACAGTATACAGAGGAGACCACAGTTACAGATGACACCACAGTATATAGATGAGATCACAGTATATAGATGAGATCACATTATATAGATGAGACCACAGTATACAGATGTGACCACAGTATATAGATGAGACCACAGTATACAGATGAGACCACAGTATATAGATGAGACTACAGTGTAAAGATGAGACCACATAGTATAGATGAGACCACAGTGTACAGATGAGACCACAGTATATAGATGAGACCACAGTGTATAGATGAGACCACAGTATACAGATGAGGCCACAGTATACATATGAGGCCACATTATACAGATGAGACCACAGTATACAGATGAGACAACTGTATATAGATGTAGCCATAGTATATAGATGAGACCACAGTGTATAGATGAGACCACAGTGTATAGATGTGACCACAGTATATAGATGAGAACATAGTATATATATGAGACCACCGTGTATAGATGAGACCAGAGTATATAGATGGGACCATAGTACATAGATGAGACCACAGTGTATAGATGAGACTACAGTATATAGATGAGACCACAGTATATAGATGGGACCACAGTATACAGATGAGACCTCGGTATATAGATGAGACCACAGTATATAAACTGAATGTTGTTATAATAAGAGTTATGTTGGGTATTCGATCGGATCTCCTAGCAACCTGTTCATGTTAGATCAACCATATTTATCCTGGCATGTGCCCCCTCTCTAATAAGGACCACACCCTTCTTTTTAGACTTTTAAGGCATAAACAAATGAAAACTATAAACTTGTGTGGTTTTCACAAGTCCAATAAGAAGAAAATGTGAATAATTTATATAACTTATAGAAAATTGTTAATGTGTTATCCTTCACTACCCAAAATACGTCTTATTCTTGTGTTATCATTCAAGTGTAACAGAGTCAGTCAATGCCTTTCTGCACAGTATGAAAGTAATAAAGAAGGCATTTTAGTCCTACTATTCCAGAATCTATATCAACAACAAATCTCTGAGAATGCCTGACACAGTTAAATGCGGTCTCATCTACTGGTCCGATTAGTATGTACATCACTTCTATTTTCACTGAATGTTGTGTATATGGAATACTGGCAACAAAGCTTTGTAATGATTTACTGGTCATAGTAACCATCTGCAGAGTAACATGTTTAATGTCCATACTGTGTGGTAATCTGAGTTCTCTGTCACCAAACTCTATATCAGATAGATGAATCTCCTTCAACTGTATTAGAGTTGATATAACCGCCACAAGTGTGTCAACGTCCCGTGGATCATCAATGCCCCGGGTATCTCTGAAACCGAGACATTCACTGTTTCTGCCACGTAATTGAAACTGTTGAAGTTTTGGAGCATTACTGACACTATTCATGACAGATGCCAAAGCACCAGGTGTGTACAAGTCTACTATATTCAATTTAACCAAGCTTGTTGTGTTCACCTGAACCCTTTCCACATATAACTCTTTTAATTCAAGTATTTCCAGTTGTGTATGCCCAGACAAGTCTAACTGGTATCTACATGCATCATCTTCACACTCTGCACACTCTATATCATCCAGATGTACCTGCCTCATGTGTTTACTCTGTGACAGGAATGACATCAAACATTCAACTTGATAATGAGACAGTCTAATAGTGCTAAACCTAAGGGCCACCATGTTTGATGAAGGTTGCATCATGCTAGAAAAGTGTATCTGTGAGAGTTCTGACAAATCAAAATGAGGATGATAACCGTTTAGCACCAAACATTGCAATGTATCTTTTGACTTACACGCCAGGTTGTAGACCAAGTCTACGGGTATAGCAGTCAAGTCTTGATTAATGCACAGTTTCTGTAGTGAGTCAACTTGTATAATAGCTTCTGTTAAGCTACATGGAGTTTTGATGTGCCGTATATATAAACACCTTATATTGCTACTGTTACTGCGAATCAAGTTTTCTAGGTGTGTAACTAGTTTTTCGTCATCATACACCATGTCAATAATAATATCTTCAATTCTGAGTTTTGTTTGATGGCCATTGTTTGAACTCTCCCTGACACAGCTGCTCATTGTATCCCGAATTTTAATTAAATCTTGGTATTCTTCATCAAGTCTATCAAGTGTCTCCCTGTGTTCCATCAAACGGGGATCACGAGAAGCCATTTCACAAATGCATTCGGACAGTTTTCCGGCAGTTTCAGGATTCATACCGCTTATAAACACAAGTACCTGTTCCATCTCTAACATTTTTTCTACTGAGTTGCAGATGTTGGTTATTGTTCCAATTGTTTCTTCATTCATTGAAACATACATACCTGCCAGAAATTCTTGAAACGTTTTGTGTATGAATGATAGTTTTTTTGATTCAGTACTGCAGTCTATTAATATTTTACTCTGAGACAATATTCCAATTTCACTGGAAATGTCTATCTGCAGTTTGGACATTCCGTGCATCTCTGCTGTTGAATTTTCAAAGACAAGTGATTCTTCTTTACTGTTAGTAAACAGGGTTTCAAATGAAAGTTTGGCAAGAGCGTATACAAATGGCTTTAATTCCTCACATTTTTTGTTTCCATTGAAGCATTTGGGAAACTGTAGCTTTGAAGACGCATTCCCTTCTTTCATTTTTGAATACTTCCGATTGTCTTTTAAATTTTTGTCCTCTGCTAACTGAAAAAGAAGATTTATCATTCCACTGTATATGGAACATTTGGAGTTTCCAAAGGGTTTTCCTGCATGCCACAGACACAACAGCTGCTTCAATATCACAGGTATGCATCTTAAAGCTGCTACATTACTTTCCCATAACTTCTTTTCAAAGTCATCTGCAGACGTGTTCTTGCCATACTTTCTATTAAGAACGGTTACAGCATTTTCTATAAGTTGTCTAGAGGATGACTCGTCTAGTCCTGACAATTCGATTTGTTGGTCGATCTCAGATGTCTTCAGTCTCATGTGTTCAAGCTTCCAAGGTCGCGTTGTTGTGATAATCGAACAGTTGCGCCTAACCGTCCTGTCTGGTATTCCTTTAGTGCAACATCTAGATGACTCACTCTCATTTTTAGGCGTCCATTCGTCCAGGCCATCAAGTATAATTAGACATTGTTCTGTCTGTAAGACTTTTGACAATATACTGCTGTAAGACTCATCCAAACTTTTCAATAACCGATCTTTTATTATTTCTTCAACGTGATTGTGTGATCCAGTTACATCTCGCAAGGTGATATAGAACACAAAATCAAATTTCCTCATTGCTTCCTCATCCTTTTTAATTCTTTTCTCAACTTTTGTCACAAGCTTCACGTGTTCAGAATGGGATCGGCACCATGATGCGACCAAATGTTGACAAAAAGTGCTCTTTCCACTCCCAGCTTCTCCTGCTATGTAAATCTTTTTGCACATTTGTTCCCCTTTTTTAAATATGTTTTCATATGAATTTATATTTTGACTACCTTTTGATGATTTGTTGTGTGGGTCCACTTGTCTCATGCACGGTTCAGCATACAGGTCTGCTATATCTGCAGTCTCTGCTATTTTGAGGGGATTAATCGGTACTGTGAGATGATCATCTTTGTAAAACTCGATGAGGTCTTTCTGAAAATCTGTAAAAGAATAAAAAGAGCATCTAATTAACTGTTAGTAATTACAATTGATGAGGGTGGATGGTGATAGTCCAGTTCTTCATGTCTGTTGCTCCAGAACTATAAGTTCTTTTAGTTCCAACAACACATAACCTAATCATATTATATATCCTGTATGAACCAATCACACAATTAGTCGAAGTCTTATGTTAACAAAGATGGCTGCTGGTGGCCATCTTGGAATGCACCATCTTGGAATCCTGATCAATATGAACTTCATTTCAGGTCAACAACATGTCATGCAGATCCCCTTAGTATAGGTCCAGTATCTAATAGTTTAAAGTTGTTCAATCACAACTTTTCTATTTTTAATAATTTAAGTGTGGTGGCCATCTCAAATTTCAAAACAAAAGTTTTGGAGATTTCATGGATTGACATGAATTACATTTAGGACCAACTATACGTCATGCAGATAATCTTTGTGATGGTCTAGTTTCAATACCTTCTGCGGGAATAGAACTCACACTATGTTATGTTTTTATAGCTGTGGTGGTCATCCTATATTTTTCAGGAAGTTTATCTTTATAAAGGAAAAAGTAGATATTACCTGAAAAAAGGGCTACCGTGTTCTGGAAAACTTTCATAAAGATCTGATCAAAAAATGCCTGATCAACATCTATTTTATTAAAGGGACACACGGCAATCTTGAAGTAGTAATATGCGAAAAGAATTGTTTTAAAAAATAATAATTAATGAAGAATTGTAGTTTTCAATTTAAATTCTTTATTCTACCAAAGGTTTAAAATTGTTTCAATATAATTAAGAATTAGTAATATGCAAAAACAATTTGCTTTGAAATACAGATGGTGCCACGCGGATTACGACCATTCACACTCAACGCGGGGATTTTATTTCACCCCGCGGGGTCAAAGTCGTCACGACTTTGACCCCGCGATTTGTTAAGAGTTCACGCATCGCGGTGATGGTAAATTTTATTTACCGCGTTAAAATATGGGGATTCTCGGTCATCATTGCGGTGAAACCCAGTGACAACTCGCCGGGGTTTCACGGCAATTTAACTGACTTGATGTTCATAGCAGAGACTATAGATAGACATAATATAAACGGGTCCTGGTTCATAGTTTTCATTTTTAATTGAGAATAATTGTTTTAAGACAAATGGGTTTACTGTAACTTTTCAACTTTTATTTAGCCAAAATCGTTGTAAGCAGCAAAAATGCAATATAAAACCATTATTTTTTAGATCTCTGGAAACAGCAACCGGGAAATCGGCGTTCGCCATTGCACTATTTTAAAATTTTGATAATTTGTTAATTCAAATTGTTTATTGTTTTATCTTGTATAGTTTGTATCACTAATATTTTACCAAACTTCGTCAATCTGTATCAGACATAATAAATGAAATAACAAGAGGGCCACGATTGCCCTATATCGCTCACCTGAGTACTGTCCCATTATTGAACTTCTCCGAAATTTTATGGTCATATACAATATGTGCAAGTTTGATTGAGATTGCTCAAGAACCGGGTCGTCCAGTCCTAGAACTACTCCTTATATGCTGAGCGTGAAGCAAGGGAGCTACTAGTACCATTTTTATGAAGTCTGACCGGAGATTGAACCCAGGACCTGCCGCATGCAAGGCGGATGCTCTACCACTAGACCACGACACGGTAGTGAGGACAATTGTATGCTGTGCTTATATTTGTGTGTTCCTTGTGGGGACATGCCATCTGGGAAAATAGTTGGATTTTTATCAATAAATCAACAATATATTGTGTGTACCGGAATATGCATTTAATGACATATTAATCGTTTTTAGTTACAGGTACATGTTTTACAAAATGAATATGCTGTATGTAATACAGCAGTGAAATGCAAACGTATATTAAATAAATATAAAACAATGACATACATGTAATACATCATATTTCTATTAAATTGAGCGAGTTGAGTTTTACCGAGAATCAACATAAAGACATTTGGCACCGAAATAAGAAATAAATACACCAGTATCACTCTTTATTTATATAGAGATGAAAAAGATAAGCAGAATTGCTGCAAATTCAGACTGTTAATCACTAAGTATGATTTGTTATAAATCGTTTTTAGTTACAGGTAGATGTTTTACAAATGAATATGCTGTATGTAATACAGCAGTGAAATGCAAACGTATATTAAATAAATATAAAACAATGACAGACATCTAATACATCATATTTCTATTAAATTGAGAGAGTTGAGTTTTACCGAGAATCAACATAAAGTTCATTTGGCACTGAAATAAGAAATAAATACACCAGTATTACTCTCCATTTATATAGAGATGAAAAAGATGAGCAAAGTTGCTGCAAATTCAGACTGTTAATCACTAAGTATGATTTGTTATAAATAGTTTATCCCGTAATAGACAAATAGGCAAGTGACATTTTTAGAATGAAATATACATATGGGCACTGATATCCCTAAACCTTACAAATAACAATGATTGCATGTAGCCAACAGTGATGAAATTGCTTCTTTAATCATTCTTAATGATCAATTTCTTAATGATCAATGAATTGCAAGACTGATACAAAACTTATGTTGAGTGGTCTAAAGTTCAGCAATCCATTTCCAACTTCTTTTCTAGTTTATTGCATTACAGTTGTAGCACTTATTAGTATACAAATGTACATTTTAATGAAACAACTCTCGGAACATGTCACTCTTATTTACAAGTATGAACCATATTCAATGAAAGTTGTATACTGTATTCTCTCTAGCTTATTTCATTTTGTAATGTTCAACAACTTGTATAGTGAAACAACTCTTGGGAACATGTTACTCTTATTTACAAGTATGAACCATATTCAATGGAAGTTGTACGCTGTATTCTCTCATTTTGTAACAACAACTTGTATCTGAAAATCAGTCATTTTTATGACACTGTATGCACTATATTCAAAGCACACTAATCTTTAATCTCAATACCACACTATTATTATTTGAGTAAATAAAGTTTTGAAATTGTTTGTTCTGAACAAATGTATTTAGTAATTGCACAATCATGATGTCAAAGAAGGTAGCAGAGGATATATTGCCCATATGTATATCAATATATAACCTTCCCATCCCCAGAACTGCAGAGTTACTGCAAATTTTGACTGTTTATCTTCACTTAGAGGCCTCTGATGACACACAGGATAAACAATCTTATTCATGGAGGACAAACATAAACTGCAGTATACTAGAATAAGAAAGATAAAAACAACAACATGTTTTTGTTTTTTAAACAATGATAGTATACATTGACAGAAAATGGGTTGGTTATTGTCAAAACATGTTTTATACACTAGATATATTGATGCCTTTTTTAAGTCGGCATACAGACATTATAATCGTTTGAATCTAGACAGATAGCATATTTAATGTTAACCCTTAACCCGCTAAGCACGACTATACTAGCCTTTGCGTCCATTGTAAACGCAGATCAGCCTGTGAGTAACTCGCAGGTTGATCAGGGTTTACAATGTCTGGCTGCTGATCAGTCATTTCCCCAAAACACCCCTTTATCGAAGCTTGTAGTGTATACATGTACCAATGGAACAGTCTTAATTCAAAGAAAGAGTAGTCCATTATAAATATGTAGCGGGTTAAGGGTTAATGCAAGCAGCAATGACACGAATATTTAAAACGATGAATTGTGATACAATATGAATTATCATTAACAAATATATATAAACATATATGTATATACATTATACAAGATTCTGTACTATTAAATAATTAAAATATGATAGTACTTGGAAAAAAAAAGTGCTGAAATGCTATAGTTTCTTTTAAAAACATGTGTCCAACATCATGTGGCTCTTATCGAACAGAAATACAAGAACAATGTTTTGGAACAATTGATAACATATCAATTGATTTTTCTTTTGTTTACGCATGTCTCTAAGAAAAAAATTCACTGATAGTTTTATACACTAGAAAGATTGATGCATTTTTAAGAAATATAAAAAGATCGGACAGGGAAAGTAGCATTAAAGGAGGACAGTAAACCACAAAACACAGAAACAAACACGCAAACAGACAAACAAGAAGGCAAAAGCAATAATAAATGCAAACGACATCACAACTACAAAAAGGGTTGACAATAGGGCTACCGCCTTGGAACGGTCAGTGGCAAAGTAGGCCACTGGGGGCATACAGACATTATAATCGTTTAAATCTAAACAGATAGCATATTTAATATTAATACAAGCAACAAAGACACAAATATTTTAAACAATGAATACAATATGAATTATCATTAAAAAATGTAAATAACATATGTGTATATACATTATACAAGATTCTGTACTATTAAATATTGATAATATGATAGTACTTGGAAAAAAGAACGTGCTGAAATGCTATAGTTTCTTTTAAAAACATTATTGAAAAGAAATACAAGAACAATGTATTGGGACAAGATAACATAGAAATTTATTCTTCTTTCATTGACACGTCTCTACTAAGAAAAAAAATCACTGATTGATCGGAAGTTTACACATATTACAAATAATAGAATCGCGCCAACACATAAAAGGTTATATGGCGCCTAAAAGGAATGAACATGCCAGGCTTATCCTCCATTTACATCAAGATAACATATGAAGAATAGGCCTTGAAACTTCTAACCTGCAGAACTGCAGAGTTGCTGCAAATTCTATAGTAGACAATCCATTTACGATGGAGCCACGTTTCCACGTTTCCACACGCGGTGTCATGATGAAAACCTTGTATGAGCATGTTAAAAAAATAACAAAATGAACATGAAGGTGGGGTCCTATCCCTCTGTCTCCAGCTAGATTAGCAGTGGATGTATTCTACCCCGGCAACCACACGGGGGATATTACAAAGAAAGAGGAGTTTAGTAATACAGTATTCCATATTACTTGAAGCAATAACAATGGTAGTAAACAGTTAAATGAAATGGTTTGATTATTTTCCACACACATTTCATACATCATATTTATTTAAGTCAGCACACGACATATAAATACAAACGTGTTATTTAAGTCTAATGTAATAAATGAAAAACATATTAGAATAAATTATACAACAGCAATACAAATAGCAAGGTGAAATAATATAAACATAAGAAATATTTAAAACCATATGAATACAAATGCGAATTATTAAATTGTGAATAATTTGTTTTTCAATATATGAAAATTAAAATTTGACTCTAAAGTATTAATGCATTTTAACAGACTTCAAACATCAAGAAAATTCCATGGTATGGTTTAGAAATAACAAGGACATATTTGTTATTCAATTGACTTCTATTAAAAATGAGTTTTTAAGTTCACATAATTGTATTATATACACTAGGAAATATTAACAAGCAGTTTTTATTTACAAATAAGTATGTTATATGAGAAATGTGTCCATGAGACACACAGATATTCCCGTTGCAATGCAGTGACGTAAATGAAAGTTTACTATTGGGAAGTACATTATAGTGGACATTTTAAAATTCCAAAACAAAATGTCAAAACTACAGGTGTTATGACACATATTACATGTTTCTAATAGCCACTTCACCAATCTACATGTACTATCAGCCTAAAACAGACAAGCCTAAAGCTGTTTTACCCCCTCGCCCTTTGGTGGAGGGGTCGTACTATGGTGGCTACCCAAACCTGCACAAAAGCCACGTGTCTGGTAACAGCTTCTTATCAGAAACTGTTGCCAGACATTTGAATTGTCTAGGTATATTCCGGACAAGTTCAAGAAAATTTTGATGCTGAGCATCAATTTGTCGGTAGAATTTAGAACAAAAACTTTCAGAAATAGCATGTGCTTGGGTATAGAGATTATCGAAGCTTGTAGCGTATACATGTACCAATAATTTACGATGTAAAATTAATGTAAAGCACTTGTCATATATAACAGATTTAATAATGTTAATAAAATGAAATAGTATAGGTAATATAAATATAAGCAATACTTTAGTGATGAAAGCCTCCCATTATCAGACTGTAACGTACATTCTGTTATCATTTAGTATAAAGTTACAAATAGATGCATGTACAGATTTAATTATTTATTTTCTAGTGTGTAAGTTTAATTATACCTTTGATGTATTGTTAATTAAGAAGAATGCAAATCCATTTGTATTTTTACATCTTTATATATAATACAAGCAATTATAGCAGAATCGTTATTATGTCTTTGGCAGAATGTACTATATGGTACGGTATAATATATCAATAAGGTAAGGGACAACATTTTGTAATGTTGTACAATGTTTTACCCGAACAATATTTAAATGTATACATGCGATAAGCGTTATCATAAATGATATAAATATAAATATATTGGTACCAGAGCACCTGTTATTTTCGATAGTTCCCGTTATGGTACACAATGTATGGTATGGTACGGCTTTATCCCCAACCAATATATGTGGTGAAATAGCATAGCATTGTTTTGTTATGTTTGTACAAATCTCATTGAAGGAGTGAAATATCAATCTATCTCAATTACATGATATTCTGAGCGTTTTTTACATGAATTGAATTGGGTTTTAAAGCGCACCAATACATGAAAGGTTATATAGCGCCTATCAGGAATGAACATGCTTGGCTCATCCTCCATTTACATTGAGATAAATATGGAGAAGTTTTTTACTTCATCTGTGTTGATTAAGAACTAGCATAATAATTATTTAGTAAATATACATAAATACAGGCTCTGTTCTAAAAACAGCTCTCTATATTAAGCTGCTAATCGGCTGGTTCTGGGGCATCAATGTGTTAATTCTTAAAATAGAAGTTATCGCTGTAGGCTGGTTTCCGAGTAATCAATTACCAATAGATGAATAGACACGTATTTTGGAGATCGTAGTTTTGGTAAACACTCGATACAAAAACAAAGCTGTTTTCCGAAAGTGTACAGAATTTATAGTGTTAAATCAGCATTTATATTGCAAGCGCAATGTTATTATCATATCAGTTCATTTGCTACATTTAGTAAAGAAGGAAAATAACAATTATTCTTCATTAATTACTTCTCCTTCCTGAGTGGCACTTATCAAACATAATCACAAATATACTCGTTGGCTTCGGCTGACGAATAATAAAACAATTTTGTGCTCTTATAGATGGATTTGGGGTTTCGTGCTCAATGATTTGCAGGTATACTAGGTGTCTTTTGTCTTTCAACACAGCAGTACACAGTCTTGTGGTCTGACCAGTATGTTTCTATGACTCCTGTAAAAACTTGACAATTTGTAAAGACAAGGTCAATCATTGTTCCATAATCTGTAGTATGCTGCTTCAGCTTTTGAGTACAGGAACAATAGTCATTCATGAAAGAAAAAAATTGTCCGTTTTCAATATTGCCATCACTATTAAAATCTCCAATAATGACGGTTTTCACGCTTTTCACTATAAGTGGCACTAAGATTTCAATCAAACAAGATTTCAATTTGCCCACTTGGAACTTGGGTGATTTATACAAGACAACGAGTTGGTATTCGTCATTACTATTTTCTTGCTCAACAACATTTATGTTTTGCTTGAGGTACATTACCAAACCATGATATGGTCGTGATAGAAGTGTGTTTTGGTCATTTCTGAGAACATTAAACCCAGGTATGCTAAAATTCGTGTCTAAATCTCTGTCACAAAGTCTAGATTCTGCTATGCCAATTACATCAGCGGACAATAAATTTGGTTCATATCTTACATCTTCAAAATGTTTATACAATGATCTACTATTGCTGAATGCAACTTTGAAAGATGAATCTATTTCATATAATGGATTGTAACACAATTCTAATTTAGCTGAATCTCTTAGGCGTCTAATCTTCACATTAACTTTTTCATCAACTGTGAGTGCCTGTTCATTGAAGTTAAGTATATGAAGATTTTCTAAAGTTCGAACTCTGCTCAAAGCAACATAATGAATATGAGGAATCTTTCTTATCCTTGTTTGGGATAAATCGACAATAATTTCATCGACAGTGCATCCTTGTGCTTTATGAATGGTTTTGCCAGCAGAAGGTTTGAGAGGAAACTGTATTCTTTGAAAGGTTTTGAAGTTGTACAGGAAAGTTCTCTCAATGTCAAATATAGGTGTCCATATTGCTTGTATTATATCAGTATAATACCCTCTCTCTGAAATTTTTTTCCTGGTAGCTGTACCAATTTTTGAATCATGAAACTGGACCCAGATTATGCTTGGTCGACTAGTTTCAAGCATTTTGTATTCAATATGTTTAACTTCAAAGGTCGATCCATTTGTCAATCCATCTTCAACGTTTACATTTACTGAAATGTCATATATTATGCCAACAGCAACAGTGAGATTTTTCATCAAATTTGCAGCTTTACTTGCATCATCAGGAATAGCATTTATGAGCTTCTTTTGCTTTTCATTGGAAATATTTGCTGAAACAGGTGTATCATTGCATGGTACTGTAATCTTCTGTCCTGCTAGTTGATCCATGAAGGATTTATTGTAAGCATCTACAAATTTGTTTTCTGTGAAGAGATGTGGTGCATGAGATGGATATCTATCATCACCCGTATTGATTTCACGATTTTTCAATTCTTGTCTATCCTGATCTGTCAGTGCATTGTGACGAAGTCTGTTTAGAAGCTGGGCAAAATACATGTCATCTTTTTGTCGCATAATCTCAACAAGTTCAAACATTCGAAAATGTTCTTGCCATAGATTCGGTGCTAATGCTAATGCTCCACGTTTAAGATCATTGAAAATCCATGAATCTCCAACAGGCATAAGTTGGTAGAGGTCTCCAACAGCAATAATGCTAACACCGCCAAATGTACGCTTAGTACCCGTCAGCTCTTGCAATCGCTGGTCTATGAAGTTCAGTAATCCATTTCCAACCATTGAAATTTCATCAATTATGACGACAGAAAGGTGTCTATACTTCATTCGGAATGTGTTCAGTTCATCACAACTTAAATTATGGTTGCTTTGCATATATTTTTATGAAAGGCTGAAGCAATGATTACACCATTTATGTTGAAAGCCGCTTTGCCAGTAAATGCACACAAAAGTATCCTAGTGTCATTTGGGTTTTCACCTTCCTTTAAATTCAAAATTCGATACAATGTTTGATATAAAGCTTTAATTAATACTGATTTGCCTACTCCAGCACCACCTGACAGGAATGTGAATAAGGGGTCAGTCTTTGTCTTTATCCAATGAACAATGTGATTGTGAAATTCACGCTATTTGCAATTCAAGTTTCTCAGAAGTTGCCGATAATGTTCATCAGACAAAATAACTCCACTTTCATCTACATTAGGAAGTGCGCATGATGTTCCTAGTTCAATACCAATGTCATAATTTCTGTGTTCTATCACTCTATCAGGATTGAAATAAACAAATGCTTCAGATTCAACAGATCCTTCATCTTCAGCATCTGCATTTTCTTGTTGTGCACTCGGTGCTACTTCATCAAAAGCGTCATATTGATCATCCATTGCCTGTTGCAGTGCTACTTCAAGTTCTTCAGCATTCTGCTCATATTCTTTGCATTTATGATCAACAAAACGCTTCATTTCAAGATAACGTTCCTTGAATGTCTCAAATTTGTCGGAAATTTTTCTTTTTCATCTCTCCATGGCAAGAAAAGAAGCAGTTTCTCTCTGAAATGGTTCTCTTCATCATGTTTTGCATTAAACCGAACATATCTGATAATCTTTTTATTGGTTCTTCTTCTAATTTTAATGCCATTTTTCAAAACCACTAAAGTATCATCTTGGCCAAATTCATTTTCTTGATGTTCTGGGTTTTCTTCAAAAGCATCGTCATTTGTTTCTTCCACTGTATTGGCTTTCTGGGATTCTTTTGGATACACCACTTCTAGCTGTGAAACATAGTCGGCCAAACACCAGTTTTCTAACTGCTTTGGTCTTCTTGAATATCTTTGTATTATATTGTCTGATATGATATCTGTTGAATCTGCTGGTAATTCATCTAGAATAGTCTTGGACTTAATAAGTCTAATACGTTCTTCTGCTTGTGAGGTATTGATGAATACAACCTCTTTAGAACTCTTTGTAAGTGGTATTTGAAGGACAAGGTAAACGGCTTCTTGAGCACCAACCTCAACACTATTAGAAAATACATTTCCGATATGGCGTACTTGTCATTTCAGGTCTAAGTTACCATTTCTAGCTTCTTTTGCGGCAGAATCTAATAATGAGCTCATGCCTCTCTGGGATTTGCTTATGTAAGATACGATGTACATAGCACATGCATATTTATCTAACACAAACTGCATATCAAGGTTTGATTGTACACATTCACGCTCATTTGTTTTGGTTCTCTTTTCAAAAAGACTTTGGGACCATTCAGTGAACTACGAATGCATTTAATATACTCTTCTTCACATAATTTAACAACTGACACTAAAACTTCATTGTATGACATAGTAGCGTAGTCATCTTTGTGTTCATTCCATGTTTTCTGAAGTTCTACATATGTTTTTTTGAACTTATCTGCTTCAGAATCTAGAGGCTCAAGAATCATTGTTTTATTCAATGGAGGCAGAGAATATCCAAAGCGACATTCTTTATCTTTTTTTTTTCTTACAAGTCTTTGTATGTTTGTGAGTCTGCAATGCAATCAAGTCTGCTATGTCGTTTTCTCCAGTGGAACAAGTAAGAAACTCATCCACATATGCAACAATTACATCATTGGAATCATGACCATACTTTGGAGCTTTTTCTATCCAGACTAGCATGTGTATGTGGGGTGAACCTCGTTGCTGGAATTCAACACGATAAAAGAAATCAACAACTTTTCCAATTGGCTCATGCCAACTTTTGAGCACAGTCCCAATAAACTGCTGAACTCTATGGTCAAAATACCGTGTACATGTAACCGGATCCTTTTGCACTAATTTCACCTTTTGTTCCCATTTCAGAAATCTGGTCATCTGTATATTCAACATTGTCATTCAACTTTCCTAACATTTTCAACAAATCAGTCCATTTCGAGTCAGCAGATGACAGAGACATAAACCATGTTGGTAACCCCAGTTGTCGGATCATTGCAAACACATCTTTTTTCTAGTTTCTAGATATGCCGGTGAGTTTCTCAATTGCCTAAATATATAGTAATCTTGATATTTTCTAATAAACTGTTCAGTAATGCGAGGGTCACGAGCTTCGGCTGCTGTAATTGTTTTCCCTCCTGTTTTACATCGTGGAAGAGCCAGCTGAATCTTATCACTTATTTGTTTTAATTGTATCTTTTTCAATTTGAAAAATACATTTGGAACACTTTGGGCAGCCCGTCTGTCTATACTTCTAAGTTCCCATTTTGCAACATCACTGTAATGTACAGGTATTAGTCTCTCATTGTTCTCAGGTCTCCTTTGTCCACAAAAGATAGTTGGAAAACAAAGATATTCTGAATCTACATCTTGATAAAGGCTTAACGGATGCTGACCTTCACCAGGTGCGAAAGTGTATATTTGATTTGATTTGCTTTGCTCATTTTCATCATTCAACAAAGTATCTATATTACCAACATTTTCAACTGCTGCATCTTCAGTGTCTGAATCTACTTCCAATGATGAAGATTCGTCTTGGGAATTCACAGTCTGTTCACTAATATTATTAGATTGATTAGATGCCTCACTGACATTTTCTCTGCATACCCCAGTTCCAGAAACAAATTCCTTTACAACATCTTCCGCACTTTCAGTAACCTGCTTTATCCAGTTTTGATCTATATCAACATTGGAATCTTTATACAGAGTACTATGCTTCATCAACCAATGAAGAGCAACAAGAACACGCAATGGTCTTACATTTTCTGTAAATGCACAAGATTGGATAGAAATATTTCGTTTCAACTTCACAGCTATAGTTACATTTTCATCGAGCGGTCTCGGTAAAGCAGTGACAGTAGGCTGAATATCAACTGGTACATTAACAACATTCCCTTTCAAAGAGTACTGACCTCCTCTTGACAATTATCTAACTTGCATGAATGAAATTCTTAGAGAAATCAATCTTATATGAGAAATATGTCCATGAGACACACAGATATTCCCGTTGCAATGCAGTGACGTAAATGAAAGTTTACTATTTGGAAGTACATTATAGTGGACATTTTAAAATTCCAAAACAAAATGTCAAAACTACAGGTGTTATGACACATATTACATGTTTCTAATAGCCACTTCACCAATTTACATGTACAATCAGCCTAAAACAGACAAGCCTAAAGCTGTTTTACCCCCTCGCCCTTTTGTGGAGGGGTCGTACTATGGTGGCTACCTAAACCTGCACAAAATCCACGTGTCTGGTAACAGCTTCTTATCAGAAACTGTTGCCAGACATTTGAATTGTCTAGGTATATTCCGGACAAGTTCAAGAAAATTTTGATGCTGAGCATCAATTTGTCGGTAGAATTTAGAACGAAAACTTTCAGAAATAGCAGGTGCTTGGGTATAGAAAAAAAAAAAGGTATGATAATGGACCTTTGGAAACGGCCGAGCACGACACATACGAAATATTGCAGTCTCGGTTTGATTGAGACTGTTCATGAGCGGTAGTGAAATATGCTAGCTACCGCTCACGCCCTCTAGCCCCGGGTTGAGCAGAACTCAATATTCATAAAATCAATAGTACACAATTTTAACCATCCCAAAGATGGCATGCATACGGCGGTGGACATGGAGTTATATGCTTCCCCATGTCGTACGGCGTATGGTCCCAGTATCTAATAAAATTAAATGCCCCGAAGAGCGAAATAAACATAATGGAATTTAGTTGGGAGCAGCGGTTATGAAGCCTGCGTATCACAAGTAACAGCCAAAACACTAAATTAAAAAGCAGACAATATATCCTATAAGTGGTTAAACAATACCCAGAGCCTTTTATAGGCCGGAGTAGTGGAACCACCGAATCAAAAATTAAGTAAGAAAACAGAAGAAATTGAAAATGTACCACCGATAACTAAATATAAGTATCGGGCTCAGCGATCTCCAAAGATCGAATGAATAACAGTACTGATTGCAAGCGCGGGGAGACGTTTTACTGCCGTATTATCGAAGCTTGTAGCGTATACATGTACCAATAATTTACGATGTAAAATTAATGTAAAGCACTTGTCATATATTACAGATTTAATAATGTTAATAAAATGAAATAGTATAGGTAATATAAATATAAGCAATGCTTTAGTGATGAACGCCTCCCATTATCAGACTGTAACATACATTCTGTTATCATTTAGTATAAAGTTACAAATAGATGCATGTACGGATTTAATTATTTATTTTCTAGTGTGTAAGTTTAATTATACCTTTGATGTATTGTTAATTAAGAAGTATGCAAATCCATTTGTATTTTTACATCTTTATATATAATACAAGCAATTATAGCAGAATCGTTATTATGTCTTTGGCAGAATGTACTATATGGTACGGTATAATATATCAATAAGGTAAGGGACAACATTTTGTAATGTTGTACAATGTTTTACCCGAACAATATTTAAATGTATACATGCGATAAGCGTTATCATAAATGATATAAATATATCACCTACATCGTTTGTCTTCATACATGTACATCAATTGTAGGTTTGATAATATTGGTACCAGAGCACCTGTTATTTTCGATAGTTCCCGTTATCGTACGCAATGTATGGCATGGTACGGCTTTATCCCCAACCAATATATGTGGTGAAATAGCATAGCATTGTTTTGTTATGTTTGTACAAATCTCATTAAAGGAGTGAAATATCAATCCATCTCAATTACATGATATTCTGAGCGTTTTTTACATGAATTGAATTGGGTTTTAAAGCGCACCAATACATGAAAGGTTATATAGCGCCTATCAGGAATGAACATGCTTGGCTCATCCTCCATTTACATTGAGATAAATATGGAGAAGTTTTTTACTTCATCTGTGTTGATTCAGAACTAGCATAATAATAATTTAGTAAATATACATAAATACAGGCTCTGTTCTAAAAACAGCTTTCTATATTAAGCTGCTAATCGGCTGGTTCTGGGGCATCAATGTGTTAATTCTTAAAATAGAAGTTATCGCTGTAGGCTGGTTTCCGAGTAATCAATTACCAATAGATGAATAGACACGTATTTTGGAGATCGTAGTTTTGGTAAACACTCGATACAAAAACAAAGCTGTTTTCCGAAAGTGTACAGAATTTGTAACACTCTTCTTATAGTGTTAAATCAGCATTTATATTGCAAGCGCAATGTTATTATCATGTCAGTTCATTTGCTAAATTTAGTAAAGAAGAAAAATAACAATTATTCTTCATTAATTACTTCTCCTTCCTGAGTGACACTTATCAAACATAATCACAAATATATTCGTTGGCTTCGGCTGACGAATAATAAAACAATTGTGTGCTCTTATAGATGGATTTGGGGTTTCGTGCTCAATGATTTGCAGGTATACTAGGTGTCTTTTGTCTTTCAACACAGCAGTACACAATCTTGTGGTCTGACCAGTATGTTTCTATGACTCCTGTAAAAACTTGACAATTTGTAAAGACAAGGTCAATCATTGTTCCATAATCTGTAGTATGCTGCTTCAGCTTTTGAGTACAGGAACAATAGTCATTCATGAAAGAAAAAAATTGTCCGTTAAAATCTCCAATAATGACGGTTTTCACGCTTTTCACTATAAGTGGCACTAAGTTTTCAATCAAACAAGATTTCAATTTGCCCACTTGGAACTTGGGTGATTTATACAAGACAACGAGTTGGTATTCGTCATTACTATTTTCTTGCTGGACAACATTTATGTTTTGCTTGAGGTACATTACCAAACCATGATATGGTCGTGATAGAAGTGTGTTTTTGGTCATTTCTGAGAACATTAAACCCAGGTATGCTAAAATTCGTGTCTAAATCTCTGTCACAAAGTTTAGATTCTGCTATGCCAATTACATCAGCGGACAATAAATTTGGTTCATATCTTACATCTTCAAAATGTTTATACAATGATCTACTATTGCTGAATGCAACTTTGAAAGATGAATCTATTTCATATAATGGATTGTAACACAATTCTAATTTAGCTGAATCTCTTAGGCGTCTAATCTCCACATTAACTTTTTCATCAACTGTGAGTGCCTGCTCATTGAAGTTCAGTATATGAAGATTTTCTAAAGTTCGAACTCTGCTCAAAGCAACATAATGACTATGAGGAATCTTTCTTATCCTTGTTTGGGATAAATCGACAATAATTTCATCGACAGTGCATCCTTGTGCTTTGTTGAAGAGGAGAGGTCTTACATAGGCATTGCCTGTTGTCCAATCCCATTCAGTACTTGAATAAAATATTGTTTAAATTAAATCCTTGTGCTTTATGAATGGTTTTGCCAGCAGAAGGTTTGAGAGGAAACTGTATTCTTTGAAAGGTTTTGAAGTTGAACAGGAAAGTTCTCTCAATGTCAAATATTGGTGTCCATATTGCTTGTATTATATCAGTATAATACCCTCTCTCTGAAAATTTTTTCCTGGTAGCTGTACCAATTTTTGAATCATGAAACTGGAACCAGATTATGCTTGGTCGACTAGTTTCAAGCATTTTGTATTCAATATGTTTAACTTCAAATGTCGATCCATTTGTCAATCCATCTTCAACGTTTACATTTACTGAAATGTCATATATCATGCCAACAGCAACAGTGAGATTTTTCATCAAATTTGCAGCTTTACTTGCATCATCAGGAATAGCATTTATGAGCTTCTTTTGCTTTTCATTGGAAATATTTGCTGAAACAAGTGTATCATTGCATGGTACTGTAATCTTCTGTCCTGCTAGTTGACCCATGAAGGCTTTATTGTAAGCATCTACAAATTTGTTTTCTGTGAAGAGATGTGGTGCAAGAGATGGATATCTATCATCACCCGTATTGATTTCACGATTTTTCAATTCTTGTCTATCCTGATCTGTCAGTGCATTGTGACGAAGTCTGTTTAGAAGCTGGGCAAAATACATGTCATCTTTTTGTCGCATAATCTCAACAAGTTCAAACATTCGAAAATGTTCTTGCCATAGATTCGGTGCTAATGCTAATGCTCCACGTTTAAGATCATTGAAAATCCATGAATCTCCAACAGGCATAAGTTGGTAGAGGTCTCCAACAGCAATAATGCTAACACCGCCAAATGTACGCTTAGTACCCGTCAGCTCTTGCAATCGCTGGTCTATGAAGTTCAGTAATCAATTTCAAACCATTGAGATTTCATCAATTATGACGACAGAAAGGTGTCTATACTTCATTCGGAATGTGTTCAGTTCATCACAACTTAAATTATGGTTGCTTTGCATATATTTTTATGAAAGGCTGAAGCAATGGTTACACCATTTATGTTGAAAGCCGCTTTGCCAGTAAATGCACACAAAAGTATCCTAGTGTCATCTGGGTTTTCACCTTCCTTTAAATTCAAAATTTGATACAATGTTTGATATAAAGCTTTAATTAATACTGATTTGCCTACTCCAGCACCACCTGACAGGAATGTGAATAAGGGGTCAGTCTTTGTCTTTATCCAATGAACAATGTGATTGTGAAATTCACGCTATTTGCAATTCAAGTTTCTCAGAAGTTGCCGATAATGTTCATCAGACAAAATAACTCCACTTTCATCTACATTAGGAAGTGCGCATGATGTTCCTAGTTCAATACCAATGTCATAATTTCTGTGTTCTATCACTCTATCAGGATTGAAATAAACAAATGCTTCAGATTCAACAGATCCTTCATCTTCAGCATCTGCATTTTCTTGTTGTGCACTCGGTGCTACTTCATCAAAAGCGTCATATTGATCATACATTGCCTGTTGCAGTGCTACTTCAAGTTCTTCAGCATTCTGCTCATATTCTTTGCATTTATGATCAACAAAACGCTTCATTTCAAGATAACGTTCCTTGAATGTCTCAAATTTGTCGAACAGTTTTTTTCATCTCTCCATGGCAAGAAAAGAAGCAGTTTCTCTCTGAAATGGTTCTCTTCATCATGTTTTGCATTAAACCGAACATATCTGATAATCTTTTTATTGGTTCTTCTTCTAATTTTAATGCCATTTTTCAAAACCACTAAAGTATCATCTTGGCCAAATTCATTTTCTTGATGTTCTGGGTTTTCTTCAAAAGCGTCGTCATTTTTTTTCCACTGTATTGGCTTTGTGGGATTCTTTTGGATACACCACTTATAGCTGTGAAACATAGTCGGCCAAACACCAGTTTTCTAACTGCTTTGGTCTTCTTGAATATCTTTGTATTATATTGTCTGATATGATATCTGTTGAATCTGCTGGTAATTCATCTAGAATAGTCTTGGACTTAATAAGTCTAATACGTTCTTCTGCTTGTGAGGTATTGATGAATACAACCTCTTTAGAACTCTTTGTAAGTGGTATTTGAAGGACAAGGTAAACGGCTTCTTGAGCACCAACCTCAACACTATTAGAAAATACATTTCCGATATGGCGTACTTGTCATTTCAGGTCTAAGTTACCATTTCTAGCTTCTTTTGCGGCAGAATCTAATAATGAGCTCATGCCTCTCTGGGATTTGCTTATGTAAGATACGATGTAAATAGCACATGCATTTGGATCTGACACAAACTGCATATCAAGGTTTGCTTTCCAAGCACGTAAAACTGTTTGATTGTACAAATTCACGCTCATTTGTTTTGGTTCTCTTTTCAAAAAGACTTTGGGACCATTCAGTGAACTACGAATGCATTTAATATACTCTTCTTCACATAATTTAACAACTGACACTAAAACGTCATTGTATGACATAGTAGCGTAGTCATCTTTGTGTTCATTCCATGTTTTCTGAAGTTCTACATATATTTTTGTACTTATCTGCTTCAGAATCTAGAGGCTCAAGAATCATTGTTTTATTCAATGGAGGCAGAGGATATCCAAAGCGACATTCTTTATCTTTATTTTTCTTACAAGTCTTTGTATGTTTGTGAGTCTGCAATGCAATCAAGTATGCTATGTCGTTTTCTCCAGTGGAACAAGTAAGAAACTCATCCACATATGCAACAATTACATCATTGGAATCATGACCATACTTTGGAGCTTTTTCTATCCAGACTAGCATGTGTATGTGGGGTGAACCTCGTTGCTGGAATTCAACACGATAAAAGAAATCAACAACTTTTCAATTGGCTCATGCCAACTTCTGAGCACAGTCCCAATAAACTGCTGAACTCTATGGTCAAAATACCGTGTACATGTAACCGGATCCTTTTGCACTAATTTCACCTTTTGTTCCCATGTCATTTCAGAAATCTGGTCATCTGTATATTCAACATTGTCATTCAACTTTCCTAACATTTTCAACAAATCAGTCCATTTCGAGTCAGCAAATGACAGAGACATAAACCATGTTGGTAACCCCAGTTGTCGGATCATTGCAAACACATCTTTTTTTCTAGTTGCTAGATATGCCGGTGAGTTTCACAATTGCCTAAATATATAGTAACCTTCATCTTTTCTAATAAACTGTTCAGTTATGCGAGGGTCACGAGCTTCGGCTGCTGTAATTGTTTTCCCTCCTGTTTTACATCTTCGAAGAGCCAGCTGAACCTTATCACTTATTTGTTTTAATTGTATCTTTTTCAATTTGAAAAATACATTTGGAACACTTTGGGCAGCCCGTCTGTCTATACATCTAAGTTCCCATTTTGCAACATCACTGTAATGTACAGGTATTAGTCTCTCATTATTCTCAGGTCTCCTTTGTCCACAAAAGATAGTTGGAAAACAAAGATATTCTGAATCTACGTCTTGATAAAGGCTTAATGGATGCTGACCTTCACCAGGTGCGAAAGTGTATATTTGATTTGATTTGCTTTGCTCATTTTCATCATTCAACAATGTATCTATATTACCAACATTTTTAACTGCTGCATCTTCAGTGTCTGAATCTACTTCCAATGATGAAGATTCGTCTTGGGAATTCACAGTCTGTTCACTAATATTATTAGATTGATTAGATGCCTCACTGACATTTTCTCTGCATACCCCAGTTCCAGAAACAAATTCCTTTACAACATCTTCCGCACTTTCAGTAACCTGCTTTATCCAGTTTTGATCTATATCAACATTTGAATCTTTATACAGAGTACTATGCTTCATCAACCAATGAAGAGCAACAAGAACACGCAATGGTCTAACATTTTCTGTAAATGCACAAGATTGGAAAGAAATATTTCGTTTCAACTTCACAGCTATAGTTACATTTTCATCGAGCGGTCTCGGTAAAGCAGTGACAGTAGGCTGAATATCAACTGGTACATTAACAACATTCCCTTTCAAAGAGTACTGACCTCCTCTTGGCAATTCTCTAATTTGCATGAATGAAATTCTTAGAGAAATCAATCTTTCCTCGAGTGGAAACAATTTTAACTCATTTGGCTTTACAGGCCATTTCATTCCATTTGCTCGACTTAACCTAGGAGTTTTATTTTCACGTAAGGATGAATTGCATGTATGACAAACCCATTCTTTTTCATTAACTGATGTAAACTCTGTCAGATATGCTTCCTTCTTTGCAGTGTGTAGATTATCAGTGCTGACTACACTTTCTTTAAACCAAGTCTGGTGACAACAAGAGCATACATAGAGAGGACCAACTGCAATTTTATCATGAAACAATTCAATGCACTCTTCAATAATTCTGCCATATTTACTTTTTTTTTACAGCACTGACTTCTTCATTTCTAAAATCATCAGTCTTCCGTTTCATTGACTTTCTATGTTTGTCCCTAATTACTTCAGGCATTTTGTTTCGTTTGCATGATCTCCATTGTTGTTTCAGCACACGTTCTCGTTCTAAAACTATTGGCCTTTTCCTTGCGTTTTTTCTTTAAAATAAGCTCCTTTTTTCTTTCTTCATTTCTGAAATTTTCATTTCCTCTGGCTGTACGTTTGGTTTCTTTTTCTTTTTCTTTAAACTGTATACCTTTTATGGCTAAACGTTTGCATTTGAGTTCATGCTGTATTTCCTTTTGTCTAAATTGTACATCTTGTCTAGCTGAACGTTTGCTTTGTTTTTCTTTTTCTCTGAACTGTTCATCTTGTCTAGCTGAGCGTTTGGTTCTGAGCTCATGTTGCTTTTCTTTTTCTCTAAATTGTTCATCTTGTCTGGCTGAACGTTTGCTTTTTTTTCTTTATCTCTGAACTGTTCATCTTGTCTAGCTGAGCGTTTGGTTCTGAGTTCATGTTGTTTTTCTTTTTCTCTAAACTGTTCATTTTGTCTGGCTGAACGTTTGCTTTGTTTTTCTTTTTCTCTGAATTGTTCATCTTTTCTGGCTGAACGTTTTTGCTTTGTTTTTCTTTTTCTCTGAACTGTTCATCTTGTCTGGCTGAACGTTTGCTTTGTTTTTCTTTTTCTCTGAATTGTTCATCTTTTCTGGCTGAACGTTTGCTTTGTTGTTTTTTTTCTCTATATAGGTCATTTTGTCTAGCTGACTGTTTACTTTTAAGCTCTTTCTCTCTGTACTGTTTGTTTTCCCTTTTTAACTTCATATAGTTTTTCATGTACAACTTTTTATCTGTTGCTTGAAACTTGGAGACATTTTCTGTCTTCTTAAGGACTTGTCTTTGAGATTTACAATTTTGTTCATTTAAAGAATCTTGTTCATTAGATCTGCTTCTCTGTCTTCTTTCAATGTTACTTTTCGAACGTTTGCTTTCAGCCATTCTTAAATTACCTCGCCTGGTAGCACTTAATTCTGTCCTTTTAACTGGGATCTGTCAACATTCATTTTCTCTTTCAGATGACTTTTCCTCCGATTTGCATAACTGGTCTTTGAAATATTTATCTATTAAACTTGTTCTTTGTTTGATAGAGTTACAACTTTTTGCAATCTTTTCCTGTTCTACAAAACATAACGGCATTACATCAAATTGTAAGACAAGTCAATTAGCATGCTTTCATAACACGCATACATAAAAGAAATTAAATCTACAAGCTTCTCAAAAGAAATCAACAATGCAGTCCCATCTGGCGCAGACAAACCATCACTTCCATGCGAATGAGAATCAAAGAAATAAAACAAATCTTCATGGACAAACACTGCAGAGCATATTGAACCTATTATTATAAGGACGGATGAGACTCTTTCTATAACTGTCTGTAAAGCATTGTGTAGGGTTGGTAGATCATTATTTTCAAAATGAGTAATTGCTAATCCACTGATGATATCACCTTTTCTAATATGAATTTGCTTAGAAAATATTTCTACACATGGTGGAACATCCTCAAAACACAATAAATTGTTGACATATCTTTTACTTGTTTTCAAATCTGTTATTATTTGTAAATAAAGATTATCTCCAAATGTCAGAACATCATCAAGAGCTGTAGAGCTATGAAGATTTGAATATTTTGCAAATAAAAATGCTGTAAGAGCATTTGCTGTACATTGACTTCCCCGAGAAATTTCTGAAAATCTGTCATCTCCTTGATTAAAAGACCCTTGTAAAATTCCTATGCTGTTAAACTTTTCTGTTCTTTGAGCAGCAACTTGCTGAGTACCGGTAGTGCTTTGAGCGACGCCTTGACTGGTTCTTTAAGCAACATTTTGAGAGGTACTTTGAGCAACACTCTGACTGGTATTTTGAGCAACATTTTGACAGGGTTTTTCAACATTTTCTTTGTCAGCAAAAATGCTGATTGCTTTGGTCTTTTTGGATGGAAGATTAACCATTGTTTCTGTCTTTTTAGAGGGAAGATTAACCTTTCTGTCTCCATCACTCTTCACCAATGACTTTTTCCAGTTCTTTCGTCTAGGCATTATGAATCTGAAAGAAGAAATCTCTGTTAAAAACGAAATACGCACCATCTGCTTCCTACATTGTTTTTAGGTGTCAGGTCAATATGACCTTGACCCACAAACAAACAAGAGCGCTGCCTAATGGGGCATTATACATCAGTTTCCTTAAGGTTATTATTAAATCTATTTATTTTACAGTGACTGTTACCAGTCACTTTCATCATGATGGTAACCTTGACCTACTGACAGAACTATCACTGAAGGTGATTAATACCCCCGCAACACCGATTTCAATTGGAAACATTGCATCTGTAGCAGTGTTTTAGGCAGAAATTCAAGAACTGGGTGTGCTAATATTCAAACAGGGTGTGCAAAATAATTTACTAACAAGCGCTATGCACCAATTTGCGACAAGTGGGTGTCTCTGGGGTAATTTATTTTTACAGATAAAGGTGAAAAAATACATTTTAGATCGTATTTAGTCTATAAATGTATACAAAACATAACAATATTGAGAAAGTAAACAAAACAAGGAGTATAACTCCGGCATTACCGGTGGGATGTGGGAAAAAAATAAAACGATGTATATTTTTTTTAGAGCCATCACCTTTCCTTTCAAGGATATACGAGTAAAGATTGAGTGGAATGCGATTTTCATGATCAGGTACTAGTGTCTTTGACCTTTGACCTCAAAACCAATAGGGGCCATATTTTCATCACAGGAAGTTCACATATTAAGTTTCACGAGATTGGCTTCAAGGCGAAAGGAGCGAATAAAGTTTTTCACTATCGTGTGCCGGTGACCTTGACCTACTGACCTCAAAATCAGTAGGGGTCGTCCTCTCACCACAAAGTTTCATGAGATCTTCTTCAGGGTTAGAGGAGTCGTGGAGCGTACAAGGATTTTTCATTATCGGATGCTGGTGATCTTGACCTTTGACCTATTGACCTCAGAATCATTAGTGGTCATCCTCTCACCACAGGCAGTTCACCGATGAAGTTTCATGAGATTTGCTTCAGTGGGAGAGGAGTTATGGAGCGAACATTATCGGTTCTGGTGACCTTGACCTTTGACCTCAAAATCAATAGGGATCATCCTCTCACCACAGGCAGTTCACCTATGAAGTTTTTATGTTTTTTTATGATTGAATGTTTATACTGAAACCAGTATACCCTTCGAAACTTCGTTTAGCGAGTGTATAATAATTAAACAAAGGGCCAGAACTAAACACTAGATGGGGTTTCGCAGAACACGTGCGTCGTCTGTCAGCGCTTTGTCAGTATAAGGTTTTTTGGACCCAGATAAAATAAATGACCTTGAAAATTTGTAAAGTTTTCGTGAAGAATAAACTGAGAATTTAACCCATACCTTAAGTGTGACCTTGACCTTTTTAGTATGGACATTTTGATGTTGTCATGATGAGTGGATATTGAAAGTATGAAGAAATATCAAGACATGAGAAAGTTATAGTCAACCTTAAGTTTTTGTGAAGAAAAACATTAGTATCTGACCCATATGACCTTCAGTGCGACCTTGACCTTTATATTTTAGTATGTCATGTTGATTATACTGAAAGTTTGATGAATATGAAAAAAAGACACAACCCTAAGTGTGACCTTGACCTTTATATTTTAGTATGGTCATGTCAATGTTGTCATAATGAGTACATATTGAAAGTTTGATGAAGAAATATCAATGAGAAACTTATAGCCAACGTTAACTTTACGTGAAGAAAGGAATGAGTACTCGACTCAAATAATGAGCTTCAGTGTGACCTTGACCTTGGTATTTTAGTATGGTCATGTCAAGGTCATGATGAGTATATACTGAAAGTTTGATGAAGAAGTATCAAAAAATGACAAAGTTACAGCCAACGTTAAGTTATATATATAATGACCTTCAGTGTAACCTTGACCTTTATATTTTAATATTGTTATGTCGATGTTGTCATGATGAGTATATATTGAATTTTTGATGAAGAAATAATCGAGAAATGAGCTATTATAGGCGTTAAGTTGTCGTGAAGAAAAAAAAGTACTTAACTCATATAATAACCTTCAGTGTCGGTGACCTTGACCTTTATATTTTAGTATGGTCATGTCATAAGAAATGATTAAGTTATAGCCAACGTTAAGTTTTCGCGACGGACGGACTGACGACAAAGTGATCATTATGTATCGCATTTTTCTTCGAAAAAGCGACACAAGAACAATCCATGTGGACGCGCTACTGGCTAAAACGGCTCTTACATCAAGGATTGTCGTTAAAGGGCCAAAACTCCGCCAGAAATCATTCAACCGGAACACTACGACGATAATTATTATGCACAACTAGGCTTGATTCTGATCATCCTTGCAACATTTCGCTGAAATCCGAACTCGTACAGAACAGCTCAAGCGAAACCCTTACTTTACTCTTTCACGCCGAGTGAGGTATTTACAAATCGCGTAATTACGCGGAGTTTTGATGATAAAACTACTCGGAGTGGGAATCACCTACGAGAAAAGCTCTTGCCGTACTTACGCCACGATGCTTCGCCGAGTCGAAACTGCACAGGTTTATAATTGCAGCCATTATAATGCGTTATTATTCAATAACTTCAAAAAAAATCGCGGAGTTTTGATGATAATACTACTCGGAGTGGGAATCACCTACGAGAAAAGCTCTTGTCGTACTTACGCCACGATGCTTCGCGTAGACAAACTCGGAGTTCGTCGAGTCGAAGCTGCACAGATGTCTAATTGCAGCCATTTTAATGCGTTATTATTCAATAACTTCCAAAAAATCGAAGCAGAAGACAATTTTACTTTTGTTTTGGAAAAGCGGATGTGGAAAAACTTGGATGGACGGAATATGTATACTGGGTCACGATAGTTATACGACGGTTTCTATTACCGGCTTTGCGGCGTCTGAACATAAAATTCAATTAGTAATTATTATACTGTGAAATCATTTCATTTCGTCGGGATTAAATTTGTGCGATTCTTTCCAAAAAGACAGTTTTGAGGGGACGTAATTTCGAGCATTTCTGATTTTGGAAAAAAACAAAATCTGTCAAAAAGGACTATGTTAAAACGCATTATCGATAAATTGGACCCAGATTCATAAGTGCAAAAACATCCCCAGGCTACAGATTGGCAGAGCTGTCTGGCGATTACGTCAGAAATGTCCTAATAAACAATTAACCCAGGTCACCTAACACTGAAAACACCTACTCGGCGGGTGATATGGTTTGATCTCCCGTTGTTTAATTTTTACCCTGCCCGACACCATTGTTTGTTTGGGAAGGAAATGGCGGACACCTGCGTCGATGCGTGTCAAATCTCCGATTTGATTGGTTAACAGCTATTAGTAGCTCAGGAATATTTATGAGTGACAATCAGTCAATTAAAGGGTGTTAAAACAGGTAATTGAACCATGTTAAGTTGTTTTGATTGCATGATAATAGTACTTATTGATATTAAAACGTAGAGTGCTTGCATATGTGTGTCGTCCTATATTGTGTTTTAAATGTTGCTATGTTGGCGTGTGCTTTGTTTGTTGCTAGTATTTGTTTTTTGTTGATTAAATATATAAAAATCTGTACGTGTTATTGAAAATACCAACAAGTATTTCACTTTGCAAAGTAAATTGTCGACCAATAAAGGTCAGACTCTGTATATGACGACGATAACAAACTTAAATATCATTCGTGAATGGATTTATAAGTCCGCTTGCGTAAACACAGTTGTGTCAACACATTGGCATACATACTGACAAAAAAACTTACCCAGTGTTCGACACTAACGGTAGTTCGAGACCACCAGAAATTGCCTCTGACTACCTAGACCTCCAAGCTGAGTGGTCCCGTCGACTACCTTCTTTTGACAATGTTTTTTTTATAGATATAATCGTCAACTTAGTAATAACACATAAAAAATAAAACAACTTTATTATAATTTTTCACCGAAGTTTGGCCAGTGTATAGGCAAAAATCAAACTTTGTTCAGGAGGACTGTTTAAGCGTTAAACTATCTTGAAAACAAGCAAGCATCACAGATGAATTAGACTAACGCCTAGAACAGTCATCCTGAACAATGTTTGATTTTTGCCGATACACTGGTATCTTTTTTGATTGGCTGAGACAGGAACACCAGCTATCCAAGATATACAGAGAGGCAGAAAGACAATATATTTATTAATAAAAACAGATAAACAAAGAGGGAAACTTTATTATTATATTGACAAACTAAATGCGGATGGTCAGAAATACTTTAATAAAGAAATAATAAAAACGTTTGTATATACAATCAAATTAAGATATATTACAATCAATTCAGTTGTTACGGGCTGTTTGGAATGACCGGGAAGATGTGGATCCTAATTTTTATCTGACTTTAAAAGACATCCAGACCTTGCAGAGTAAGGCAAACAGGCAGATGTGCGACTACTGAATAGATGGAATCCGTCTTTTTGGAGTGTTTTTCGTTTATGTTCACCGTTTCCTTCATTATGTATATTTTGTTTAGTAACGCCTTTATTCTGAGGTTTATATTTTGAAAATTAGCCTGACTACCAACATCTGTGCAGGACTACTTGATTTTGAAAGTTGATAGTCCTGCGGACTACTTGGGAAAAAAGGTTAGCGTCAAACCCTGTTACCCCACCCACTTTTCACATAAAGAAGCAAAACTGGAAGTCAACATTATTTCAAATTTGATGTTATTCACTTGAATAAACACAGAATTTGAAATTGGCCTAATTAACCAAAAGATATGTGAAGTTGTGTTTTTTCTTATCTGAAAAGTGGGTGGGGTAACTGGTGATCTTTTTTTGTTTTAAACAAATTGGGAATCAAATAATTGAGGCAATGGTATGCATAAACAATGTAATTTACTAATAAACATTTCAATTTCAATACAATATGCAATACATATTATGATATACAACTTCCTGCATATTTATTTGTATGCATATAATGTAACGGTGTCGGTCACTCGGTGCCATGAATACGGCAAGGTTTTTGAATTTTCGCGAACACGAATGATTTAAACATATTTTATTGCCATATAATATGCAAACGGGTTGGGCCACAAGTTCTAACAACATTAGTTACGGCCCTTCCCAATACAATATATTACAAAAATGTACATGGCTAAGCTAGTAGTAACATAGTATATATACACATTGTTGGTTTAACAATTACCATATACTTGAATATACCTGAGATCAGTTCCATTAGCTGTTGTCAAATATGGTATAGAGAGAAGAAATAGGAAGAAGCAAGGTAGTGATAACAGAAAGCGAGATTATAGACATTCAGTACAGTGAGTCAGAGCAGTATGCACCCTTTGTAAGAACTTGGTAAAATGTGCTAGTTTGTAAAGCGCTTGGTGTCGCTAATGTATTTTTGGAAAGCATTAAAAATTAATGTATTTTCTTCATCTGAGAGTTGTTCTTGACCGAAAAGCAAAGTGTTTGCACTTAGCGGATGAAAACGTCGAGTGGATTGGAATAGAGTAAGTCGTTGTATGTGAAATCTATTACAATTAAACATAAAATGTTCTGCACGAATGGTTTTCTTTAAAACACTGCACCTATCAATATGGGTGTGAGAGGGACAATGATATATGTATAGGCCTATATATATATATGGGCATAAGAAATAACAACAAGGAATGATAATTGTCTTTGCGCCTGAAATTGTTCTGATGACGAGATTCGTGTGTTGTCTTTTGAATAACACGACAATTTTAGCCGAATTGCGATACGAAAACACCAGAAACTCATCCTAAGTATATGACATTATAAATATCATCCAGAAATTTACATAAATCCGATAAATTCACCGTTTTATTTCACCTCTACAACTTACCACAATGGCGACGACGTAAAATATGCGAAAAAGACGTATTGCGCAAGCGCAGAGCATAAATTACCGAAAACGCGAGCAATGGACCGAAATACTAACAAAAAGAAATTTAAACCCACAACTCCATGCTAACAATTTAAAAGCAGATTTTTGAAGTTTTCCCTTATAATATAAGTCAATGTAAACATGCGAAATCTTTATATACAAGCTTTAGAAAAAAATAACAAAAGAAAGAACGCATCCAAACAGGAAACAATAATAAAAATGAAGAATAAAAAAAAAAAAGGTTTACCTCCAGTGGGATTTGAACACACGGCCATAGCTTCCCAGCGCACAAGACGTAATTCAAAGACTTTTCTATAGTGGTCATCTTGGATGTCACGTTTAATGAAGATGACAAAGAAGATGATTCCCTACATAAGTCTATATAAAACATGTGACCCCGGGGCCAAATGTGACACCAGGATCACCATTTGTACAAACTTGGTAGACAACCATAAGCTTATAGTAAATGCAAAATATTAAACCTCTGGCTCTTTTAATTTCAGAAGATTATTGTTTAAGTATTTCTCTAAAGTCTATGTAAAACATCTGACCCCTTGGTCGAGGTCAAATGTGACCCAAGGATCACCATTTGAACAAACTTGGTAGAGGACCATAAGCCTATAGCAAACACAAAACATTATACCTCTGGCTTTTGTAATTTCAGAAGAAGATTTTTTAAGTTTTTCCTATACAACGCTACGTAAAACATGCAAAATCTTTATATACAAACTTTAAAAACAATAATAAAAATGAAGAATTGAATTTTTTATTTTTTTTATCTCCAGTGGGATTTGAACCTACGGCCCTAGCTTCCCAGTGCACAAGAAGTAATTCAAAGACTTTTCTATGGTGGCCATCTTGGATGTCACGTTTAACTTATTTTAACAAATTTGAAAAACATTCATCTAAGGATCATCCATGTGAAGTTTGGTCAAAATTGACCAAGCTGTTTCTGAGAAGATTTTTTGAAGATTATCCCTATATAAATCTATGTAAAACATGTGACCCCTGAGGCAGGGCCAAATGCGATCCCAGGATCACCATTTGAACAAGCTTGGTAGAGGACCATAAGCTTATAGTAAATGCAAAATATTAAACCTCTGGCTCTTGTAGTTTCAGAGAAGAAGATCTTTTTAAGTATTTCCCCATACAAGTCTATATAAAACATGTGACCCCTTGGGTGAGGCCAAAATTAATGTGACTCCAGGGTCACCATTTGAACAAACTTGGCAGAGGACCATAAGCTTATAGCAAATGCAAAATATTAAACCACTGACTCTTGCAGTTTCAGAGAAGATATTTTAAATTAAGTTTTTCCCTATACATGTCTATGTAAAACATGTGATCCCTGGGGTGGGGCCAAATGTGACCCCAGGGTCACCATTTGAACAAACATGGATGAAGGACCGTAAATTGATGCTACTTGTAATACATGTGAGCTCTGTGCCATGTGGTTTCAGAGAAAGATTTTTTAAAGTTTCTTCCCTATACAAGTCTATGTAAAACATGTGACCCTGGGGCGGTGCCAAATGTGACCACAGGGTCACCATTTGAACAAACTTGGTAAAGGACTGTAAGCTGATAGTAAATGCAAAATATTAAACCTCTGGCATTTGTAGTTTAAGAGAAGAAGATTTTTTTTCCATATGTAAGTCTATATGAAACTGCGACCCCGGGCGAGGCAAAATTTGACCCCAGTGTCACCATTTGAACAAACTTAGTAAAGGACCAAAAGCTGATGCTACACGTAATACATGAGAGCTCTGTGCCATGTGGTTTCAGAGAAGAAGATTTTTTAAAGTTTTTTCCTATATAATAATATGAAAAACATGCAAAATCTCAATTTACAAACTTTGGACCCCCGGGGCTCAGCCACTTTTGACCCCGGGGACTTCATTTGAACAAACTTGATAGTCTAGGCATTGTCAATCATTTCAAAAGAAAAACTGTCGAAATCGTTTCAGCGGTTCTTGAGAATAAGATTTTTTAAGGTTTTGACCATATATGGTACTGGCGGACATCTTGCTTGTCGCGCTGACCTAATTTTAACAAATCTAAAAAGCATTCACCTAAGGATCATCCATGTGAAGTATGGTTGAAATTGGCCAAGCGGTTTCTAAGGAGAAGTCGTTTGAAGCAAAAGTTAACGACGACGACGACGGACGACGGACGATGGACGAAGAGTGATCCCAATAGCTCACCTGTGAGCCTTCGGCTCAGGTGAGCTAAAAAAACATGGACAAATATAAGAAAAATCTCCGCGTAAGGGGCGCGTGCTCGGGTCAAACGGATCTAAATAATTCTTCTAAATAATCCGCATTCAATTGCTGTTTTATTCAATAACCTGCTGAATATTAAATTTAAAATACCATATAGATGAATCAAGTGGTTAATAATTCTGTCCAACATAATCAAAAGATTAATAAAGTAAGCATTCTTCGAAGATTGGATAACAATCCTGAACGACAGTAGTATAGATACTGGGGGTACCAGCACAGTTTCCTCCCTCGTGACGAACAATCAGCAGTTATCAGTTGTCTCCAGTTTCCCTGACCACTCTTGCAACTATACAAAACTGCTTGATTGCCCTTCGCATAGGAAGAACTTTACCAAAAACCCCAGTATCTATTAATCTTTATCATCGCTGTACATATCATATTCTATCACGGAGTATTTTACTTGTATGCTAATGTATCTTGTCCATTATCTAGTATGTACCTTTTATCATCATAAGCTGACAAACTATTTTTGTTTATTACATAACTGCTTATGTTATGCTTTTGCGATCTAATAACTTTCATCTCATGGTGGACTTCTGTTGCCGTAAACAAAATCTCTTTGTAATGTTCATGCGTTATATTTTTTTAACAACACACTTTTTAACACACTTGCATTTTTTTGTACCAACCTAATTATCTAACATATACGAATATAGTTTACTTCGTAGTCCAACAAATTCAAAAATAGGCATACCGCAAGTTTCATCTTTCATTTTGCCAATAACCTTTTTATTATCATTAAACTGAAACTTACTTTGTGAATCATAATCACAATTATCAAAAAGTTCTTTATCCTTGTAAAAGTCTACATACACATCTTTTGTCTTTATTTCGTAGCACAAAGAATCAGTGTCAGTAAATAATAATTTAGCTTTTTTATCATATTTGTTTTTGATATAGTTGTAATGGAAATCATACATCAAATATTTTGACAAGTCAAAAATACACATGCCAACATAACAAGGACGATTTAAAGCTAGTCTTTCTTTCATTCTGTTTATAGCAAATACATTTTTATTAAATATTTTACAAGAAATACATAAAGGTCTTGCTGCATATTGTAAAAGGATCTCCTCATCGTGAGTCAATTTAACATTAATTATTTTTCTAAAATATTCCATAGTTTTACCAAAAACTGAATTGTTCATCAATTTGAAGAAATCATTTTCAAAAGCATTTTTACCAGCTGTTCTCTTGGCAGTATTAAAGTATAAGCATGTCTTTAACCACTTTGATTCATCAAACTGTAGTATTCGGTGTATTTTTGTTACCTTCAATCCAAGCTTTTTATACAGTTTTAAGTTTCTGTAATGCACAATATACTTTTCTTTATTTTTTAGTGTTGTGATAAGTTTGTTAACTGTACTAGATCCTAAATTAAACTTTTTTTCTAAACTTTTACAATAGTCTGACAACCACTCATCTGTTATATTTAAACTTTCTGGGGCAAGAGAATAATCATTATGTGAGTCATGCAGTTTCTTGGGATACTTGATATCACACTCAACAATGTAATTTGATTTTCATTTTTCGATCTTATTAACCCAATTAAAGTTACCAGTAGGCAACGTTTGGCACATAGCCCACCCATACAAGTTATTAGCGTCAAGATATATTAATATGTACTTGCTTTTTTTTTCTTGTCATAGTTTTTCATATATTTAGTGTTAGCCTGTGAATATCCGTTTGCAATATAACTTGTGCCACCTCTTAATCTTGTTTCCACAAACACATATTGATCAATATCAGTTATTAAATCAAGTTGAATGCCAGTCATCTTAAGGCATGCACCCCAGGCCAGACCAGGACTACTGAAGTAATGACAAGGATCTAATTTGTAATACTCAATGCACATCTTTCTAAAGTTTTCAAAAACATCTGTCAGCAACAGCACATCAGTTTTAAGATACAGGTCATGATATTCTCCCATATTTTTAATCTTAAATGTTTTCCATATTTTTTTAGCATGATCATAATCTGCATCTGAAATGTGCTCATCAATTAATTGAGAATTTTTTTTTTTTTGCTAGGTAATTTAGCTTCCTTAAAACGTTCAAAACTGTTCATGTAATCATAAGGATAAACGCCTTTTCTTTTTATTAATTCTAGCTTGTCGCCAGAGTATTCCTGAGAGGTATATTGAAACGAAGGGATGTTTTTTACTAAATTATCAAGCGATTGGGACATAAACTGGAAACTGTCAATAAACATTAAACTTTTTCCTAAAATAAAAGCCATGTACTTTTCCATGTTATTTGGTATAACATTTATTTCTTTTTTAAACTTTCCGATGTGTTGCAGTATAAAGTGAGAATCATATCCTCTCAAGTTATGAAACACAATAGGTATTTTTTTAGCCAACCTGAAATTAATATTACATATATCGTGAGCGCTTCCACTGTACTTTTCAGTTATATGACAATGGTCTTTAACTTTTCTAACAGAGTTTTCATATGCTACTGTACGACCTGGGTCATCTTTTATGAGAGTTGTTACAAAACCATTACTGCAAATATGGCATGATTTAGATTTTTGGAATCTAGCTTCTTCTTCCGACGACATCATCAAATATTTCTTAAAATGTGCATTCATAGTTTTCTTGCACCACTTTTCTTCTTCTATCATTTTTTTCTAAAAACTTTTAAACATAATTTGGTCCTCTATACGTTACAACTGGTTTTGAATATTGATCATCATAACAACAAACACTCTTATACCCATAACTGCAATCAGTATACTTTTGATATGCTTCTGTATATGATTTTTTAGGATTGTTTGATGCTGAAGAAATACTTTCGGTTACTGCTTCAAAATCAGCATATACACTCAAGAGATATGAAAACGCAACACGGGAATTTCCGCTATATAGTGTATATACTGCACACTTAATTGCACATAATATTCCAAAGAAATCCCAAGATGTTTTTTTAAAAAAAAATTGCAGTTAACTAGAGAAAGGACACAACTGTGATGTTGTAGACGTTTTAATCACACTACACTTTGTAACAAGAATTCATCAATGTTGAAGTTGCTCTTCGAAAAATTGAGCTAGTTCAGTACTGTATTTAACGTAAATAGATTGCAAAATTTTGCATCCTAAGTTTGCTCACATGATTGAGCCAAACGCGTACTCTGTGAATAATGAAACATTGCAGGAATACTATTTGCTGTATTATTTGTTGTTTTAGTATTTTTTCCAAAAGGAAAGGTCTTACGTAGCCATGTACCATTCGATTAAAGGCAGCATTTTGTACATACAATATATAGCGAAAATTCCCGTGTTGCGTTTTCATATCACTTGAGTGTATAACAAAGGGAACCATTAGTTGCCTGTCATAGTTTTTAAAATAAACTTTTTCATCTTCGCTCGGCATTCTTATTGCTTGTTTTCCATTAAGTGAGAGACAATCAGGCTCATGCTTTTTTAACGCTTTTTCTCATGTAAAGCACTGCAAAGAAATATAAAAAGATCGGACAGGGAAAGTAGCATTCAAGGAGGACAGTCAACCAAAAAACACAGAAACAAACATGGAAACAGACAAACAAGAAGGCAAAAGTAATAATAAAAGTAAACGACATCACAAACACAAAAGGATTGACAATAGGGCTACCGCCTTGAACGGTCAGTGGCAAAGTAGGCCACCGAAGCATGTTTTACAAAACCATTTTTCCCCTTGTGTGCTGTTTGATTATACATCAAACTGTTAAAGTTTTTTATCCATACGTAATGATTATTTTCTTATTCGGTGATCAAAAGCATATCACATGATTCTTTTGTTTTATTTTTTGATATGCAATATACAAAGGGTATACTTGATTATCTTTATACCCAAATATGTTAAAACAAATGTTGTTTTGTTTTTCTATTTTTGGGATTTGTTGAATTGTAACAGGAAATGTTATTCCCTTGTAATCAAGATCATCAATATGCTTTTTATAATTTGATATTCTTTGGGGATTTTTTCCAACAGGAAATTTATAAGCTAAATGACACCATCTAAAGCACTCGTTATCTTCATTTTTTATATTTATTAGTCTTTTTTTAGCATTAGCAAGTTCTTTTGGTAAATCTAAATACGAGCTACCTCACAAAGGCTTATACTTTACTCACTCGATTTATGTAGTGTACATCAACTGATGTAATTCTTCAACCACTTCCTCCAGAAAGCCAATTGCTAATTTTCTCCAGAATTTCAAAAGATGCTTCAGTTAGCGCATCATCAATTTGAGTTTTGTTTATAATTAATAATGCTTTGGCCCGCAAAATAAGCTATTTTATAAGTGGTTATTTTACCTTTTTCTTTATCATGTGTTACTTTATTTAAAGAAACTTTTAAAGTAACATTCATTTTAAGACCGTTTGTTTGTGCTAATTCCTTTTCAAGGGTATCTACAACAAGCGGTTTTGTAAATCAAAGTTGCTTAATTGGGCTTTTGCCCCATATAACAAGAACTTGAAAAAACTTGGCTATATTATTTTGGTGATTTTTCAATTTCCAAAACTTTGCTATATTCTCCAGTTGGTGATTTGACATTTTTACAGCTTTTCTAACCATTATATAATATTACATGAGATTATGTTTTTAAGCCTATATTTAATTTATTTAATTATTTTGTTAAAAGGAATGGTGCTAAAATCTCTAATTTCATCGCCATCTATTTTCTCGACCAAAATGGTATCTATTTTCTCAACCAAAATGGTATCATCATCGGTATCAGCATCATCATCTTCTGATACTTCAAGAATATCTATTTTTTCATCTAAAAGAACATCTATTTCTCCATCCAGCAGAATGTCCAAGTATTTCCAAAAGCATTCCTTTTTCAAGAGTCCTATAATCTACCATCTGGTTGATTTTTACATGATATTTACAGTATCTCTTGAAATCATCGGTTTCGAGATCACCTTCAGCTATTAGCAATCTTATTTTTTTCACTTGCTCACACTAGTTTATAAAGTCGTTTTTATCAAGAAGCCTTTCATTAATCATCTCTTTCATGCTTTTAATAAACATGTCAAAGTCTTCATAGCATCCGATATCAGTATTAATTATATGAGTTTTTCAGTTTGCTGATTAATTCATCCTTAAAACACTCAAAATCCTTGGCTACCGCATCTGCTCGTGTTTCACTAAACATCCTAATTTGTTTTATCGCCAGGTCTGTTAGAAGCTTTATAGCAGTATTAGCTTCATGCTCGGCCTTTATCGCCCAATCTTTTTTAAAAGCTGCAATATCTTTTTCCAATCGTTTCATATGAATTTCTTCAAACATTTTGATTTCCTCGTTTGCTTCAGTTAAAAGAGTCTGTTCATAGGCAGCTACTTTTTCATAATTTTTTCTTTCTTCATCAAAGTGTTTACTTTCTCTTCTGCGTAACTTCCCATATACTATAGATTATATTACATTATTTAATTTCAAGTTATTAATAAACGTTTTCAAGTTTTCATAGCATTCGATATCAATATCACTCATATGATCTTTTTTTCCCTTAATTAATTCTTTCTTAAAATTCTCAACCTTTTTGTCTACTGCGTCTGCTTTTCTTTTTTGAAAAAATTTAGATTTTTTCTGTCGTCTGGTTTGTAACCATCTTTGCAATCCAATTACTACCAATAGATTCTTCCAAGCATTTCATCTGAATTTTTTTATACTCTTCAATCTCCTCTGTCGCTTTAATCATAAGAGCCTTCTTAAAGTCAGCTACTGTTTCTGCATAACTTCCCATATACTATAGATTACATTATTTCTATTTAACCAGCATAAACAACAATATCAATTCCTTTGTCTAACAAAATGCTGTAGTAAAGAAATCCTTAGTTACAAAAAAACGAGTTGCTGATGAAATTTGTTTTTTACAAAAAGCATGTAACCTGTTTATATCTGTTTTTTTTTATTTTCCATGATAATTTTAGTTGTTGTGCAATGGTTATAATTCGTTCAGTCATATCTTGAAAAATTGTAAAATCTATTAACTCTTTGTCAAGTTTATTCATATCTTCAAAATCAACTATTCGAGCACTCGTCATTTGATTTTTTTTAAAGTTTTTGATTTCCTGTTCTACTTGTTTCATAGAGGATCTTAAACGAGTTCCCATTTCATATACGATTTATGACATGAGTTATGAATTATTTTAATTTCAACCAGCCTTTTGGCGAGTTAAAATTAAAATAATTCATAACGAGTTTCATAAATCTTATATGGAATGGGAACGAGTTTAAGATCCTTTTTATCACATAACATTGCAATCAAATTAGTAAATACTAATTCAGATGGACATAGAACCGCCACGACGTCAGACACAATTTAGCGCCAAAACGGCATAAAATATGTCACATCGTAACGTCGCGTCTCACACATAACGTTGTGTATAAAATAGTTTGTGTTTTACCTCTTTACAAAATAGCAGTTTACGCCGACTTTTTAACAAACCAACAACAATGTTTTGTATAACGTGCATTATTTGTATAAGCTGTCACAAATAATAAGTTTATGACTCAGATCTGGGTGAATTTTTAATAAATAAAATAGTTTCAGTTAATGAACTTACGTAGTGTTACAGGTTTAACTAAACCAATCAAAATCGTTCCAGGTTGTATTACACGTGTGTCATACAATAGAATATTAAATGGGTGTTCGACACTGCTAACAGGGGACGTTATGTGATCATTTATAATATTACATAAGATAATATTTCTTTAAGCCTATATTTTAAATATATAATGCTATATTATAATATAATGAATTGCAAATATTGTGAAAGAGTTTTGGATATTATTGATTCCTCTGGAGTATGTTTAGATTACATCTTATTTTAAATGACTGATCAAAAGAAGCTTTGTGAATATTGTGCCAAAACCAAGCTGTGTTACAAATGCTCTAATGCATGTATTAATTGTAATGGCACTTATGAGGTTTTTAACAACGAGCGTATTTGCCTTAATTGTGGAGTTCACAACGGTTACAATCTTATTGCAGGTTACAACTACAACCGAAAGAAAACTATTTACCACAGAAAGTACCATTTGGATAAATACTTGGTAGCATATGATTTGTCTTCTACAAATAGACAAAGATTTGAAGATTTGTTTTACAAAATAACAAAGGTTTTGGATAAAATAGAGGGTCGAAAACGATCAATCAAATTTGAATACATTTTTCAGAAAATATTTAAAATATCAAAAATAAAAAAATAAACAAAACCGATTAAAACAAAATCTACTAGAGAAAAGTACGATAGGATATGGAAACAAGTTGAAAAAGAATTACGACTGGATGCCATGATCGTTTAACTTAAATTTTTTCATATACATTTCCAGAGGTTCCATGAAATTTTCATTCTTTTGGATTTCTAATATTTTATTAAAGGTAATCCTAATTATCTCTTCATCATTTTCTAGTCCTGTAGTTGTTTGGATATATGAAAGAAGTTGTTAAAAATGATGTGTTTTCAACAAAGTCTTTTTTGCTGTTATTCTTGTTTTGCTTGCTAAAACAGCAACTACTGGAGGAACTGCGCCAACTACAGCCACGAAAACAGGAATTGCTGGAACCAATGCCAATACGGCACCACAACCAATTATTCCACTAGTAACTGCGTCTGTATGCAGCTACAAGTCACGTCAAGTAATCAATTAATTCTTCTTTGGTTTTCATGTATAATTACAGTTAGACAATAATTTAATCAAAATATTTCGCCTTTTTTTAATAATTCATCGATTATGCTAATACCTTTATTTATTAACTGTGGACTATTATTTCCTGAGTCGATACTTCCGCATACTAGCTCTAGATCATTCATCAAATCATCAGGACTATTGTAATATTTAACATCAGCACAACCTCCTCAAATTTGCTTGAACTTTGAATAACCTTTGTGAATTGGTAAATTAGATAATTCTGTTATTTCTTTAAAAGCATTCTGAGACAGCTTTGAATACGTTTTTTTATTATTGTAACGCTTTGTTATCAAGTCTATAAAATCATCGTCTTCTTTTAGGTCTAGCACAACTACTTTTCCTTGTTTGACAATAAGTTTGCGATGACCAACGAGCTTGGGTAAATCAATTTGTAACATTCCACAGTGGCCATATTTGTCGACTTTGTAGGAATTTTTATTTTGTTGCATCCCTTTGCCAGTCTTTTGTGTAGTTTCACTAGCTCCTCGAATTCGTTCAGGTAACCTTTCTATGTAAAAATCCAGAGCATCTGCTTCACCTCTTAATTCATTATATTCTTCTATAATTGGAGCCTTGGCTCGGTCACGATGCGAACGGCTATTTAGTAATATTGAAAGTTCGCGTTTAGTCGCATAGGTTTCCGCACCCTCGATCCTCTCTATGAGGTTTTTTTCGCTAAGGTTGTCTATTTTTGTCTCTTTTCCTGTTATCTTGGGAATCATTTTCGGGCATAACACTTTAGCCTTCGTAACATATTTATCATAATCAGCTTTTCCTTCCCTAATACCTGTTATTTCAGTTGGTATTGGCAAATTAGGCTTATCAAGTATGTCTTTATTCATGCCAGCATCCAAGTCAATATCATACACCGGTTTGGGTTCCTTAGGCCTCGCAGCAGGTTCTTCTTCTTCTTCTATTTCTCCTAGTATTCCTTCCTCGGGACCAATTGAAGTACGTTTTTCTTCAACTCTTTCTGGACCTTTTCTTAATTTATACCCAGACTCTATCTTGTTTTAGTTCATCCCCTTTCTCTTCGGCAGGTTTTGGCCTAGGCACTCTTTCTGGAGTTTTTCTTAATCTTGACCCAGAATCCATCCACCGCTTCATCTCCTCTCTATAATCAGTCAGCGGTGCTTGATCTGCAGGATCTACGGTTTGCCTTACAGCTGTTTTTTTAAAAACGAGTGGTTGCGGTGGTGGTAGTAGCGTTGGTGGTGGCGGTGGTGGCGGTGGTGGCGGTGGTGGTGGTGGTGCTATAGCTCCACGCTCAGGCGGGGCAAGTAATTGTGGGCGTATTGCCTCAGGAAGAATAGCCAACTGTTGGCGTATTTCTGGAAGTGTAATCAAATGTTCAGCTAGCCGTCTTGTCTGCTCTGTTATTTCGCTAGCTACAGGTTGAAATACTTCTGTGTATAAATCACGGCTAGCTTCTTTTTCTATTTTTTTCCGGATAGCTCTATTCTTGTATTCTTTAACAAGCTCATCCGCTTATCGCATTTTACCTGCTAATTCTTTCCATTTTAACAAAGACATGTATATAATAAAGTTATATTAAAATAAGATAAATTAAGATAAGTTAAAATGAGTTAAGACAAGTTAAGATAAGTATTATCTAAGTATTATTATAATTGAAATTCCAAACTATGATATGAAAACAGAAAACGGTTATTTTAAACAGATATGGAAATTTATGCCAGACTGTTGTTTTAGAATGTTAATTTGTGGTAATTTAGGTTCTGGCAAAACCAACACATTAGTTCACATGCTATTAAAACTTTAGTTTACTGTGACAAGATGTACTTATTTGCTAAAACCTTGGAGCAGTCAAAGTACAAGGTCTTATCACAAAATCTCGAAAAGATAGCAAAAAAGAATAAAATTCCGGTTGAAGATATATTAGAATGTTCAAATGATCAAGTTATCCCTGTGAATACTTTAGATTCAGATAATCAGAAGATAGTCTTGTTTGATGATTATGTTTGTGAGCGCAATCAAAACTATATTATTAATTATGTCATCAAGGGAATGCATAATAATTGTTGTGTAATTTATTTATATCAATCTTATTACAAAACTCCCAGAGACATTCGTTTGAACTGCTCTCATTACATCTTCTTTGCAACGCCAGTTAATCGCGAGCTGGGTATGCTTTCTAACGAACAAGGTGTTAGCAAAGATCAGTATAAAAAAGCAACTGACAAGCAGTACGACTTTCTGTATCTTGATCGCCCTAGATGGTTGGTCAAAATAATCTTCACTGGTAAAATTTAATGTAATATATATTATATATAATGGGGCATTTTAATGATCTTGGCGAGGAAGTTACTACTGGCAGTGTCAATATTACAAATTTTGGTACTGTGCTGTCTGAATATGAAAAACAAAAACATCTGGTTAATTATCTTCACAAGGGTAAAAACCAGTAAAATGTTTTAAGAAGTGATCTTAACATGAATAATAATAAAATCACCAATGTTGGTAATCCAGAAAAAGCAGATGATGCAGCAACAAAGCAATTTACTGTAAGAAGAGTAGCAAAGATCATACGTGATTATAATATTGATAAAATTCCAGGCATGATGAAAAATTTAACAACAGGTGTTGATGATAACCAAATACAAACAAAGTTACAAGCAAACCGTGAGAAAATGATTGAAATTCAAAACGGTTTAAAAGATGAAATAAAGCGTTTGAGTGATGCTTTAAAAGAGCTGGAAAAGAAAGAAGATGGATTGGAAGGTAGTGAAAACTACAAGAAATTAAGTGAACAAATAAGATCTGGAGTTCAAAATATTAATACACGGATTGAAGAAATCAATAAACAAATGGTTGATAACAATGAACTAGAAATTGATATTGCTCAAGCTTCAACACAAATGAGAACTGCTTTTGCTGCTGAAATAACTCAAATAAAAATATTAAATGGGCAGATAAGCACTAACGTTGCCGATATCAACACAGAGTTTGAAGACATCAAAAAGAAAATGGTTGGCAGCAAGACGCTGGAGACTGCTCTGAGCAAACTGGTTGACACTGATAAACTTGAGACTGCCATTGATGATATTTCGAAGCAATTAAAAGCTGCCCAGGATGAAAGAAGTAAAGCTTTTGATGGCGAAATAGCTTCTCTCAAAGAGCATGATCAAAAGTCTGATAGTCGGCATACAGCACTTCTTGGTATAATTGACGAGTTGAAAGTAAAAGTAGAATATTATTTTTAAGTCGGATTCTAATTCTTGAATATACAATAGATGGAATAAGCATTATGGACGATAACGTTTATTATGCATCATACCCGACGCGAAAACCACTTGAAAGAACCATTCGTAAATATTTTCTCGAAGCGTTTACTCTTGTAACCAAATCATTTATAAATACTGAAGAATATTTTATGGAAAATAAAAATACCGGTGCACTTGGAATTCGTAAATCCGGGCGCTACTTAATTGAAATAAATTTTATTTTTACAAAAGGAGATGTAAAAAGATTTGATCTGAAGATTACCGCTCGTATTATTAATAGGTTATATCCAAAAAAAGAAAATGGCAAACGTATACTTAAAGAAACATTTGAATCATATATTAAAGAAGGAGAGGCATTTACTTTAAATACGACATACAAAGTGGCACTGCACAAGTTTTCAATTTTGAAAAATCAAGTCTCAAGTTGTTTTATCTGGGTGATTAATTTTATCTACTAATATGTATAATGGAACAAAAAATTGTATTATCATCAGAAAAAGCGTCAATAATTAATAGCTCAAATACACCAAGTAATTTTACAACTGTATCTGACAGACCATTAGTATTACACAAGAACAAACAGTATGGCATTGAACTTGATAAGATTAATTTCATGACTTACTCATGGTATAATATTAGTGAAGATTTTAATAACAAAGTGATAAGGTATCACAATGGAACAGATTGGAGAACTTTACATAAAATAAACATTGACTGTAAACGGTGATTTACCCGCTGACTCACCTGTCCCAATAAAAATTAAATTTGATTTATCAAGTTTCAAATGTTTGGTTACCATTCATAATAATTTCATGTGCTTGATTTAAGAGAAACAAACTTTCACACCTTAATTGGGTTTGATAAAGATGCAGTTATTAGAGAAACTAAATTTGGTACTGTAACACTGGAACTGTAAATTCTATCGATACATTGTATATCCACTGTGACTTGATAAGTAATTCCATTGTTGATGGATCATACAGGGATGTTATTTATGAAAAAAGTACAGCTGACCTTACAAGGTGTATGCTTTTAAAGACGAACCGATAAGGGTTGGGTACTGTGAAGTAAGCAAAGCGATCATTAACAATATTAATATTTATATAACCGATTTCTCCGGTAAAATTATTAATCTTAATGCAGTTCATACATCATTTCGATTTTTTTTAAAGGAATTAATGTAATATAAGTTATATGAGACGTTTAAAACAGTTTATAACACTAGTATGGGAACATATACTCAAGTTGATCAATTAACTGGAGCTGGCATAATTGACATTTTTTCAAACGTTGGATCAAAGATATTCAGTGAGTCTGTGAAAACAGCAGGCAAAAAGGCATTAGAAACTGCTGGTAAACAAACCATGGAAAACGGTTCTAAAAAACTTGGAGATGAAGTAGGTAAAATGGCTGCTGATAAATTAGTTTCAGTTATTAAACCTAAACCAAAAGGTGTGATAATTTTAAAAGAACTTACAAAAGCTGATAACAAAAAAGAAGTTGTAGCTGAAACTGAAGAAGATGTAAATGCAAAAATTAACAGATTACTATCCGGAAGAGGAACCAAAAATAGTCATGCAAGAATTAAACGATTGATTAAATAAAAAATAATCTAATTACCAGTATACATAGATGTTTCGAGATGATAAATATAATACTAGATATGAACATGTACCTATTCAGTTAGATACTCCTATAACACAACCAGGAAATGTTACCAGGCAAATGAAAAGTGGTTATCAGTTTACACTAAATAATAGAAGTTCTCACTTTGATTGGTATAACGCATAATTTGAAATCAGTTTTCAAGTAAACTAAACGCGTGATGGAGCCGCTTTCGCAGACGCTGACAGAATTGCTTTAATTAACGATGCAGCTTCACTGATTGATCAAATGCAAGTAAAGCAAAATGGAAAAATAATTTACGATGGAAATAATCTTCACAGATTTATTAATGTCAAAAGCTTGCTTGAAATTTCTGGCGAATATGCAAAGACAACCGGAACAAACGAATACTTTTATTTGGATAATACGGCTACTGCAGAATCTCGAGATGACCAAGCTGGTTATAACCTAGGATTTACTGCTCGTCATGCTTTAATCAAAAAGTTGACTCTATAATTCCATTAAACAAATATTCCTTCTTTGAAGGTTTAGAAACAAACATGCTTCCTCCTAGTCAGATTCAAATTAGCTTGCAACTGACAGATGATAATGTGCTAATTTTCAAATCAAGTGGTGATGATGGCCGAGTAGTTATTAACAAATTAGTTTTGTGGATACCTAGAATGATATTTAACCCAGATGGTTTAAGTTACGTAATGGCAAATCACATGACAAAAACAGGATGGACTTACCATCGTGAAATGATACAAGGAAGTGGAAGTAGCCAAGCGGTCGAGTCCGTATTTAGAATAACGGCTGGAGTCAAAAGTCCAAACCATGTTTTTGTTTATCTGCAAAGGTCAGACAAGAGTTCTTCTCAAACACAAATTCCTCATCTTTTGGATACGTTTAAGCTCAATTCTTCTGATGCTCATTTCTATTTACAATCAGCTAGATTGGAAGTTGGAAATGGAGTTTATTATCCGGAAACCGAATACAGTTATGCTAATATCATAAGAATATTCAGAGATGTTATTAATTATTCTTACGGGCAAAATGATAAAAACACTGGAACTTTAATCAATGTGAGTAATTTAAAAAATCTCTTTGGAATGATATATTTCGATTTAAGTTACACAAGTAATGAAATCAGTGATGATCCAAAACAATTAAGTTTGAGATATAAACTAAACAACGTTCCTACCGCTAGATATAAGGTTTATGCTTTAGTCTTATACGAGGAAAATGTTGCTAATGATACTGTTGGAAATTAACTAGTTATTGTTTAATCTAACTTATAATACATCTGACTTATCAAAATTATTCAGTAAATTTAACAGATGGCCAGAAACAGAATTTAGCGAGGGCTTATGAGAACAAAAGTGAATTAACGCCCAGCCTAAAGAATAATCAACTAACTGGGGATTTTCCTTTGTTGTTAACAACAACTCAAATTAAAAATATTAAGAAGGAAATAAACGACGGACGTGGGATAGATATAAATATATCAAAAACACAAACGAGATCCCAGTCTAAAAACGTTTTGTTTGGGAGCATTAGCTGGCTTGTTGACTAAACCAATATTACCAACAGTTGCTAGACTCGCTCCGAAAGTATTAGCACCACTGGCAACAGGGGCACTGAGCGGTCTGGCGAGTACTTGAATCGGCAAACTATTTGGAAATGGGATGGTAACTATTCCTAGTGATAAAAAACAAGCAATTCTTGGATCAAATAAATTAACACTTACACAAAGAAACAAGATAATAAAGTCTAAAGGTCGTTGTCCTATTACCTTGACAAAGCAGCAACGACAAGATGGAGGATTTCTTGGACTGCTTTCATCATTAGGAATTCCATTGATTGGATCTCTTACTAGTGGCCTAACTGGAAAAGGTTTGCAAGTAGGCAGAAAGGGAAAAGGATTGCGAGTTCTCTAACTTAGATATAATGAAATGGGTCAATCAGTTAGGTTTAAAGAAATTCAGTGGGGTGCATAGCAAAAACAAATTACCGACACAACAAAATGAACAAGAATGCGGTATTATTAATCTTGATGGTCATACTGGACCTGGTACACACTGGACTTGTTACTATGTTTATTATTACTTCGATCCGTTTGGTCTAAGCCCACCTACATATCTAATATAAAATACAACACTATTCAGTATCAAGATTAAACAAGTGTCTTGTGCGGATATTTCTGTTTATTCTTCATTAAAAAGTTACAAGAAGGAAATAGTACGTATGATATTCTTTACAAATTATTAAAATATTACAAACCAGTAGAAAATGAAAACATCATAAAATCATATTTTGTAAACAAAGTTTAGGCTAAACAAAGTTTAGTCTAATCATATTATATATGAGTTACTGTATTAAAGAAAAGATGGTTACTAAAAATGTTAATCGTCAGTATGTTTTAGCAAAAAATGGTAGAAGAATGTTAAAAGCCACATGTGCGTCTTGTGGTATTACCAAACACAGTTTGTTAAAAGTACACAAGGTGGAAATATTGATATTCATAAAGCTCTTCTTCCTCTGTTGCCTAAAAAGGGGTTAACAATTCTTCCTGGTTATAAATAGTGTGGTCCTGGTAATCCACTTGATAGCGGGGAACCGGTAAATGAATTAGATGCTGTTTGTAAAGATCATGATTATTGTTATGATGAAAATCCTAGGAATAATTCAATATGTGATAAAAGCATGCTAACCGGTTTAAAAACAAAAGTCTAAATCACTTGGGGAAAAAATCACTAAGAATTTAATTGTTAAGCCGGTTATTAGTACAAAATATAAACTTGGTCTTGGAGCACTAAAAAACAAGAAAATGCGTTGAAATGGACTGACAAGTTAGCAGATGAACTTCATAAGCCTATACGAAGAAAGTTCACTCAACGCCGTGAGATTGTTAATGAAATTGATAGAATACGGTCTGCTGACTTAGTTTCAAAGTATGATAAAGGTACTAAATACTTGCTTACTGTTATTGATGTGTTTAGTAAATATGTTTGGGTTGTGCCGGTTCCAAATAAAACTGGTTTAGAAATTAACAAAGCGTTCCTAAAAATCATAAGTATGGGAAGACAATGCAAACTGCTGTGGGTTAACCAGGGAGCAGAATTTTACAATAAAATATTCAAGCAGTTCCTTGTTGATAATAATATTGGAAAAGCTGTAGTAATTGAACGATTTAACAGAACATTAAAAGAGAGGATGTGGAAATATCTCACAGCAAACAATACAAACACATATTTAGACGTGTTACAAGAAATGGTTGATAAGTATAATAGCACAAAACATCGGAGTATTAAAATGACACCGACTGAAGCAAGTGATAAAAAGAATAAAGGAATGGTGTATTTCAACTTGTATGGAAAAATAAAAAGATATCAAATTAAGCCAAAGTTTAAAATAGGGGATAATGGTAGAATTAGCAAATATAAAAGAACGTTTGAGAAAGGCTATACTCCAAATTGGACTGAAGAAATATTTGTTGTTGATGAAATTCAATATACAAATCCTGTGACATACAAAATAAAAGATTTAAACAAGCAAAACATTGATGGAAGCTTTTATGAATTAGAAATGATAAAAGCAAAGCAAGAAATATTCAGGATTGAAAAAGTAATACGGCGTGATTACAAAAAGAAACAAGCATTGATTAAGTGGAAGGGTTACAATGAAGATTTCAATAGTTGGGTCTCATTTAAGGATATTGAAAATATTAAATAAGAACTCAATTTTTTTTTTATGCATCATAGTAAGTTATTTACAAAAAGGAGATCATACTAAATTAATAGATACTTGGGGTTTTGGTAAAATTCTTCCTAAGCGAAGTGCAATCAAGCAGTTTGTATTGTTGTGAGAGGGGTCAGGGCAACTGGAGACAACTGATAAATGCTGATTGTTTGTCGCGAGGGTGGAAACTGTGCTGGTAACCCCAGTATCTATACTACTAACGGCGCTATTTTAAAAAAAGCTGCATCGGGGCACCATACATATTAAAAAAATGTCTGATTCCTTAACAGAATGGCCCTGGTAAACAATAACTAAAACTATCAGGAAAATGTGTTTATAGGTGAACGTTGAAATGAATATCTCAGCAACCAAGGAAAAATTAAATATTTTACATAATTTATATAAATAGAAGCTTGAAATATGTGGCATGTACTTACCTGATATCATATATACATTATTTTTGGCAAGCAACATTATTTTTGTCAACATGTCACGCGCTTTCTTAATTTGATTCTTGATGCAAAATGTTTGCTCATAATTGCAATCAAAACATGTACGCTTACTACTAACCGCTTATCAATTAGTGTTACCATAAATAAAAACATTGCTCAGTCAGTTTGTTTTACATTGAATTACAAAAACACGCAAATTAACCTAAATCTGCATCCAGCCACATTCCATAATGTCGGTAATTAATTTTTATCTCATACAGTTATGTGAAATTGTTTATTCATAACTTGTGTTTAAAAATTACTTCAACGTACTTGTGTTCTGTACATGTAACAAACTCTGTGTGTGTGTGTGTGTGTGTAGTTCATTCCTTTATGAACTCAGTACACGCGACGTCATTACATCACCTGGCCGTTAGCAACGAACGCAGCAACGTGAACTAAAGCCTACAATCGTGAACGCTCGGCCAATCCCGTCATTCTTCGGGATTCCGCCTCGTGTGTATCACGGCGCTTCGGTATGTTCAAAATCTCTACATTATGTTAGCCGGAAGGCAACGGCACAAAAAATAGTGCACTGTTGCTATGTAAACAATACAGTCACTACACACACGTGTTGGTGTGTAATTTGCGTTGAGTGTTTGTTTTTTACAATGCAGATAAATGTTTTATCACTAATTTCACGTAAATAAACTATAGATCGAGCAATCGGCTAAATGACATCGCAACATGTTGAAGATAACTTTGATTTTGAATGGAAATTTGTTTTGGCGGGAATCTGACGCGCGTCACGCTAGTATGTCGTAACCAATATGGAAACCTGCGTATTACATTCGAGTCATATAGTGAGTATTTGCCTGGTGCAATGTACATGTATTTGTTTGCGTGTGTATCTGTCCACGCTATGGATAGCAGACACGAGTTTATTTCGGAGTATATTAAAGCACAACTTTACAGTACAGCTCACGCGTACCCCACTCTTTACTCGAATCACTGAGTTTGATGGCATTGAGTGCCGCGCGTATGTAGGCAGAGTCGGTGATTGGACTCCGAGTATCCACTTTGCGAAAGTACGCTATTGTCGAGTCACTCTGAGTGATCAAACACTACGAGTTACTCCGAGCAGAATCCAATTAGTCATGAGTGCACTATTTATTATTGGGAATAAAAACAAATCTGATTTTTTCCGACAACTTTTTAACTTGTCCAACAGCGCGCTTGAAAAAGGAATCAATCGCCAGAAAAAGTACAAACAATGAGATGCCGAGTGCATCTTTTCTGTGCAAAGTTGACAAGACTGATAAATACAATGAATACATTTCGAAACAAATACGTATTTCAAACGTTTAATGCATTTCATCACAAGTTTTATTCATTTGTGTTGTCCAAAAGTCACACGACATAAATAAAAAATAAATACCCATAATCTTTGGCCATATATATACCTTTTAACAAGGCCGCACTAACAACAGTATTATGATCCGGAATCCTTTATCTTTTTATCTGATTGTTTCTGACCAAAGAACCCATCGATGTATTAATAATAAACAGCAGACTAGTAAAAACTTGTCACAAATACCGATTACTTACAAATATAATTATAATTTCCAGTATTACTAATTGAATTTTATGTTCAGTCGCCGCAAAACCGGTCATAGAAACCGCCGTATAACTATCGTGACCCAGTATACATAATCCGGGCATTCGAATTTTCCCACATCCGATTTAAAATTGTCTTCTGCTTTGTTCTAAAGTTATTGAATAATTATGATTAAAATGACTGCAATCAGAAAAAGTTGCACCCTTTACCTGTGAAGTTACGACTTGGCGTACTCCGAGTTTGTTTAAGCAAAGAATCGTGGCGAAAGTATGCCGAGAGCTTTTCGTGTAGCTGATTCCCACTCCCGAGTAGTTTTATCATCAAAACTCCGCGTAGTAGGCGATTTGTAAATTCCTCACTCGGTGTGAAAGAGTCAAGTGTGGGGTTCACGTGAGCTGTACTGTATAAGGTAGCTTTATTGTTTATTAACGCTAACGTGTGCTTATCTAAGAAAAAATGTAACCTGGACTGTATTGTCAATTGGTAAACAGGTCTGGTTTAGTCAGGTCAATATTGGGAACCAGTATTATTTGATCGGCAAATTTTAAAACACGTAAAATATTATTTTTAAACAATGTTTTGTCTGTTGGAACTTCCCTACGATTCGCCGCGAACTTAGCACCGAGAAACACGGCGATCGCTTTCTTTCGACACTGCATTTTCCAATCGCGGTGCTTTTGACGGTCACAGGGAATGCGGTGATATTTTTCGGTGACAATCCGCAGTAAAATCGCGGCGATTGTCTTCGGTAACTGACAAACGGCCGTGGTGACACTGCAAAAAAGTCGTAAACCGCGTGGCACTATCTGTATTCAAAATATTTTTATTTAATAATTTTCAAATATGAAAAATATGAAGAAAATCTAACAGGACCCGGCGAGTTTTAAAGCAGACAAGATTGCCTTGTGTCCATTTAAGGACTAAAACATGTCAATAAACATTTTTATTTTAAGCCTATCTGGAGCTGTGGCCAGCTTGGATATTGCATGAAGTTGACCAATCTCCCAAAATATTCGAACTCGTTCTACAAGCAGATGAGTTTAAGCTTTTGAATATAATTCAGGTTAGATTTTATGGAACTTACTTTGCTTCAGTTCACGGTATTTCTTTTCTGAAATATGTTTCATGGTTCCAACTGCATCTTCTATGACTTTTCTTATAGTTTTAACTGCAATTTTTGACTCAGTTCCTGCCACTTGTCTTATATCATCTTTCTCAGTTCCTGCCACTTGTCTTATATCAACAACTGCAGTTTCTTTCTCAGTTTCTGCCATTTGTCTTATATCAACAACTGCAGTTTCTTTCTCAGTTTTGGCCACTTGTTTTATATCATGTTTCTCAGTTCCTGCCACTTGTCTTATATCAACAACTGCAGTTTTCTTCTCAGATCCTACTACTTGTCTGATATAATCAACTGCAGTATCTTTCTCAATTTTGGCCTCTTGTGTTATACCGTCTTTCTCAGTTCCTGCCACTTGTTTTATATCATGTTTCTCATTTCCTGCAATTTGTCTTATATCACCTCTCTCAGTTCCTGCTACTTGCCTTATATCAACAACTGCCGTTTCTTTCTCAGTTTTGGCTACTTGTTTTATTTCATGTTTCTCAGTTCCTGCCGACTGTTTTATATCATGTTTCTCAGTTTCTGCCACTTGTCTTATATCAACAACTGCAGTTTCTTTCTCAGTTGTGGCTACTTGTTTTATATCATGTTTCTCAGTTCTTGCCACTTGTCTTATTTCAACAACTGCAATTTCTTTCTCAGTTGTGGCTACTTGTTTTATATCATGTTTCTCAGTTCTTGCCACTTGTCTTATATCAACAACTGTATTTTTTTTCTCAGTTTTGGCTACTTGTTTTATATCATGTTTCTCAGTTCCTGCCACTTGTTTTATATCATGTTTCTCAGTTCCTGCCACTTGTCTTATATCATGTTTCTCAGTTACTGCTACTTGTTTTATATCATGTTTCTCAGTTCCTGCCACTTGTTTTATATCATGTTTCTCAGTTCCTGCCACTTGTTTTATACCATGTTTCTCAGTTCCTGCCAATTGTTTTATATCAATAACTGCAGTTTCTTTCCCATCTTTGGCCATTTGTCTTATACCATCTTTCTCAGTTTCTGCCTCTTGTCTTATATTATCAACTGCAGTAACATTTTCAGTTCCTGCTACTTGTCTGATTTCACCGATGGCAGTAACTTTCTCAGTTTCTGCTACTTTCTTTATAGTATCAACAGCAACTTTTGCCACATTTTGAATCTGTTTTTTGCCATCGTCTGTTTGCTTCGTTAACTCCTCTAAAAATTGTTGTGAAAGTGCATTGAATAGTTTGACACGATTATCATACTCGGTTAGAATATCTTTCTTGACATTTTCAACTTGCACTTGACCCTCTGCTTGAACAGCTTGAATCGCTTCTATCTTTTTATCTTCTATCGCCCTCAAGGCTTCAGCTCGTACTAGCGCTTCATCCCTAGCTGTTATTGTCAAGGATCCATTCTCTATCTGTAAAAGTGCAAATAAGATACGATTTTCAATTTTAATATAAAACAGTAAACCACATTCAAGTTGGAAGATTCACACTAGTATAGTGTCTAAGAGTCTGTTGCCAGTTGTGGCTTATCTATCTGAATCCACTAAGCAATCAAATGTTCATGTCAGTGGTCAGGTGTAGTTGATCAAAGAGTAGAGTAAAATGTGTAGTTGATCAACGAGCAAAGCAAAATATGTAGGTCACAGAACAGAGGAAAATGCTTAGTAGGTCAAAAAGCAGAGCAAACTGTGTAGCTGATCAAAGAGTAGAGAAAAATGTGTAGTATATCAAAGAGCAGAGCGAAATGTGTATGTGATCAAGAGCAGAGAAAAATGTGAAGTTAATCAAAGAGTAGAGCAAACTGTGTAGTTGATCAAAGAGTACGAGGGTGCTTCAAAATGTTCTGTCACTAGGCATATATCCTTTGAACTGGATATTACACTGAGATAAAGTAGTGTATTTATTGTACTACTGGTTTCGCTCTCTTCAATTCCACAACAAAAATAAAACAATTCCGGTTATTTATACCTCTGAATTACCTCCCCCTACCACACCTTTTGGATACTGGCATCTCTGAAAATGTCCTTGTTACAAAACGTTGTAATAATTCTATGCTTTTAAATTGTCTTGTACGCCATCTGTTGTTATTCGCCCATAATCCATGAAAATGAGTGTCGAGAATTCGAAAAGGTCCTGCTGCAAACCAGATATGAGTGAATGCATATCCCTTAATTTTAGCAGAAATAACACTGATTTTCTTCATTTTGTTTACGGAAATGTTATAATATCTTTTAAATGTCGTAATTATTCTCATAGTATTAATATGTTTTCATATTTGTTTACAATTCCTAGTCCTTCAGTATTTAAATTTCAGATTCAACGCATTATTGTAGAATTTTGTACAATGTTTAGTGAAAATATTGATCATCCAAAAACGCTATTTCAGAAGACTGCCCTTCCATTTAATGTCCATTTATCATCAAATTAATTTTACACGTTAGCTTAAAATTTTAATTTCTAAGCCAATGCCTTTTCATCTACCATTCTAAAAATCTGAATATTGTAACGCAAAGACATAACTGGTAATGTATGAAATATTTCAAAGGTCTTCGACAAGTACTTAAAGAGAAACAGGCATTTAAAACAGTAACTATTAACATACCTGAAAAACATCAGGACGAAAATGACTCAGTATGTATAAGTGATGTGTATTAAATGTTCCATAACTTTCGTCACACAAAATATGCAGCATTCATGTTACCATCAATGGAATGATATTAAAACTCTCTTTCATTTGGTATCAAACATCAACACTCACACTGAGCACATAATTGTTAAAACGCGTTAGTGACAGAACTTATTGAATGACCCTCGTACAGCAAAATGTGTAGTTGATCAAAGAGCAGAGCGAAATATGTAGGTGATCAAGAGCAGAGAAAAATGTGTAAGTGATCAAAGAGTAGAGGAAAATGTGCAGTTGATCAATGAGCAGAGCAAAATATGTAGTTGATCAAAGAACAGAGGAAAATGCATAGTAGGTCAAAGAGCAGAGCTAAATATGTAGTTGATCAAAGAGCAGATCACAATGTGTAGTTGTTTAAAGAGTAGAGCAAACTGAATAGTTTATAAACAAGAGGGCCATGATGGCCCTATATCGCTCACCTGAGTTAATTTGAACCAATACAAGAGGGCCAAGATGGCCCAAAAGCGATCACCTGAGTAAAGGCACATTATCGAACTTCTTCGATTTGGTAGAGGACCATAAGCTTACAGCAAATGCAAAATAGTAAACCTCTGGCTCTTGCAGTTTCAGACAAGAAGATTTTAAACATGTGACCCTTGGGGCGGGGCCAAATGTGACCCCAGGGTCACCATTTGAACAAACTTGGTAAAGGACCATAAGCTCATAGTAAATGCAAAATATCAAACCTCTGGCTCTTGCAGTTTCTGAGAAGAAGACTTTTAAAAACAAATCCTATATAACTCTATGTAAAACTGTGACCCCCGGGGCGGGGACAAATTTGACCCCAGGGTCACCATTTGAACAAACTAAGTAGAGGACCATAAGCTGATGCTACATGTAATACATGAGAGCTCCGTGCCATATCGTTCCAGAGAAGATTTCTTTCAGTTTTTCCCTATACATGCAAGCCTATGTAAAACAGTGACCCCTGGGGCGGAGCCAAATGTGACCCCTGGGTCACCATTTGAACAAACGAAGAAGAGGACCATAAGCTGATGCTACATGTAATACATGAGACCTACGTTCCATGTGGTTCCAGAGAAGAAGATTTTTTTCGGTTTTTCCCTATACAAGCCCATGTAAAACTGTGACCCCCGGGGCGGGGCCAAATGTGACCCCTGGGTCACCATTTGAACAAACTTGGTAGAGAACCATAAGCTTATAGCAAATGCAAAATATTAAACCTCTGGCTCTTGCAGTTTCAGAGAAGAAGATTTTTTAAGTTTTTCCCTATACATGTCTATGTAAAACATGTGACCCTTGGTACGGGGCCAAATGTGACCCCAGGGTCACCATTTGAACAAATTTGGTAAAGGACCATAAGCTTATAGTAAATGCAAAATATCAAACCTCTGTCTCTTGCAGTTTCCGAGAAGAAGATTTAAAAAAAAACAACCTATATAAGTCTATGTAAAACTGTGACCCCCGGGGCGGGGACAAATTTGACCCCAGGGTCACCATTTGAACAAACTTAGTAGAGGACCATAAGCTGATGCTACATGTAATACATGAGACCTCTGTGCCTTGAGGTTTCAGAGAAGAAGATTTTTTAAAAAAAATTCCTATATAAGTCTATGAAAAACATGCAAAATCTCAATATACACATTTTGGATCCACGAGGCACAGCCGTTTTTGAACAAACTTGATAGTCTAGTCGTTGGCGGTCATATTAAAAGAAAAACTGTCGAAATCTGTCTGGCGGTTCTTGAGAAGAAGATTTTTTAAGGTTTTGACTATATATGGTAATGGCGGCCATTTTGGTTGTCGTGCTGATCTAATTTTAACAAATCTAAAAGGCATTCATCTAAGGATTATCCATGTGAAGTGTGGTCAAAATTGGCCAAGCGGTTTCTGAGGAGAAGTCGTTTGAAGCAAAAGTTAACGACGGACGACGACGGACGACGACGGACGACGGACGACGGACGACGACGGACGACGACGGACGACGGACGACGGACGACGGACGACGGACGAAGAGTGATCCCAATAGCTCACCTTTGAGCCTTCGGCTCAGGTGAGCTAAAAAAGCAGAGCACAATGTGTAGTTGATCAAAGAGTAGAGAAAAATGTGTAATGTATCAAAGAGCAGAGTGAAATGTGTAGGTGATCAAGAGCAGAGAAAAATGTGTAGCCTATCATCTTAAAAAGGCAAAATATAGGATTTTTAATCAAGGGCCATAACTCCACTGTTACTGGTCCGATATAGCTGGTTTTCAAACTTGACTTGACCGAGCTTTCATTGATATTAACAATCTAGTAAAGTTTCATAAAGATCGCATAAAAAATGAAGGCCCTTTCATCTTAATCAAACTTGACTTGACCGAGCTTTCATTGATATTAACAATCTAGTAAAGTTTCATAAAGAACGCACGAAAAATGAAGGCCCTATCGAACGAACGATGCAAAATATAGCATTTTGAACTAAATTAAGGGCCATAACTCCGTTGTTACTATTGCGATCTGGCTGGTCTTCGAACTGGTCTGAGCTTTTATTTATATAAACAATCTGGTAGCGTTTGGTAAAGAAAGATGAAGGCCCTATCGTCTTAACGAGGCAAAATATAACATTTTTAACTAAATCAAGGGCAATAACTCCGTTGTTAATAATCTGATCTAACTGATTTTCGACCTTTTCTGAGAATTCATTGATATTAACAATCTGTGCACGTTTGGTAAAGATCAAATAATAAATGAAGTTGCTAGAGTGTTCACAATGCCTAATATGGCATTTTCAGCAAAACAAGGGCCATAACTCCGGTGAAATTATTTTGATCTTGCCGGTTTTCGAACCTGTCCGAGCTTTCATTGATATAAAGACACTGGCAAAGTTAATTGAAGGTCCGATTAATATTAAAGGCCCTAGAGTGTTCACAATGCAGAAAATAGCATTTTTCAGAAAAAACAAGGGCCATAACTCCGGTGTTACTGATTCGAATTAGCTGGTTTTCAAACTTGTTTGAGCCTTCATTGATATTAACAATCTGTGCAAGTTTGGTAAAGATCAAACAAAATGAAGGTGCTAGAGTGTTCACAAGTCAGTAAATGGCACTTTCAGAAAAAACAAGGGCCATAACTCTGGTGTTACTGACCCAATTTGGCCGATTTTCGAACTTGTCCAAGCTATCATTTATATTAACAATCTGTGCAAGTTTGGTAACGATCAAATACTAAATGAAGGTGCTAGAGTGTAGAAAATAGCAATTTTCAGAAAAAAACAAGGGCCATAACTCCGATGTTACTGATCTGATTTGGCTGGTTTTCGAACCTGTCCGAGCTTTCATTGATATTAACAATCTGTGCAAGTTTTTTTAAAGATCAAATAATAAATGAAGGTGCTAGAGTGTTCACAAGGCTTAATATGGCATTTTTCAGCAAAACAAGGGTCATAACTACGGTGAAATTTATCCGATGCGGCTGGTTTTTTAACTTGTCCGAGATTTCATTGATATAAAGACACTGGCAAAGTTTCGTAAAGATTCGATTAATAATGAAGGCCCTAGAGTGTTCACAAGGCAACAGTTAACAGACGGACGGACGACGGACGGACAACGGACGACGGACAACTTGCCATCCCATAAGCTCTGCCAGTAGAGCTAATAAAAAAATTGTTTAATTTGTTAGAAGAATGATTTATCACATAAACATAACACCATTTTATATTTTCTGTAATCAACTGGGCACTGGTGGTATAACTATGCAAATTATTACCAAAATTGCATGTAGCAAAAGTGCCTGGAATGTCATATGACACATTCAGAGTTTAAAGTTTTTCTTACATGTCAACAATGCTATGCTTATTAAATATTAAACTAATTAGTAAAATGCATGTTAAACAAAGGTCTTCTGGTTTAAAGTGTCCTATTATTTGTAACGGGAATATGTTATTTAACTCCAGGGGCGATCTTATATCGAGGTAAACTGACAACATCACAGAGAGACTTTTAGTTGTATCATGACCGTTCCAAGGCGGTAGCCCTATTGTCAACCCTTTTATGTTTGTGATGTCGTTTGCATTTTTTATTACTTTTGCCTTCTCGTTTGTCTGTTTGTTTTTGTGTTTTGTGGTTGACTGTCGTCCTTGAATACTGCTTTCCCTGTCCGATATTTTTATCTTTCTTTGTATGGGGTTGAATCTCACAATATCTTACTAAAAAAAAAAGAAACGCCTGGTGGCGTTAAAGCCGGGTTTTCCAAAATGTGAAAGATGAGTGCCTGTGTGTTTGGTGAAACTATACAATAGAGCTTTTCTCGATAGATTGCTTCCTTGGGAGCGGGAGAATGCTTTAATGCTGAAAACCTCGTTTTCATTTTCAGCGCATGGTATATGTGAGCAACTTATTGTCCAAGTTTTATAATAATTGCACATGGCAATGCCGAGACATAAAAAATAAATATTGATGTCCGTATAACAAAGTTAAAAAGGTTTAACATAACACATATTTTGGAGAAAGTATAATGACCTAGTTTTCCGTGTATGGTCAGTGCTTGATGAGAGGAAGGTGCTGTTAAAGTTTGATGAAGATCGGACATGGTAATTCACCCTCTCCACCCAAACTTAAACAAAACGGTTAACATAATGCAGATTTTAGAGAAAGTAGGTCACAGTGACCTAGTTTTCAGGATATGGTCAGTGCTTGATGAGAGTAAGGTGGTGTTAAAATTTGAATATCGGACATGGTAATGCTGAGATAAAATAAAAACTTTTATTCAACTCCGCCCCAAAAAATAAAAAGGTTAACATAAGGCATATTTTGGATAAAATAGGTCATAGTGACCTAGTTTTCAGGATATGGTCAGTGCTTGATGAGAGAAAGGTGCTCTTAAAATCTGATGAATATCTGACATGGTAAAGCTGAGATATAACAAAAAGTTAATTATCCCCCGCCCAAACTTAAACAAAAAGGTTAACATATCGCATATTTTGGAGAACGTATGTCATAGTGACCTTGTTTTCCGGGTATGGTCAGTGCTTGATGAGAGGAAGGTGCTGTTAAAATGAAGATCAGCCATGGTAATGTTGAGATATAACAAGAGGTCAATGACCTTGTAGCTCTACTGATAGGTTTTGATAGCTAGATCAGCATTCCTGTGAAGTTTCATGAAAATCTGCCAAGTAGTTTCAGAGGAGTAGTCGCTACAAGTTTTTACTATATAACTCTATGTAAACAAGGACGGCCGCTGGCAGGCATGTTTAATGTTGAATCAAAATAATTTTAGAAAAAGTTCCAGATCAATATCAGTTATAGTTTTCAAGAAGTAGTTGCTACAAATTTGTTTTTTAAAAATCTATATTTAGCCATAGCAGACATTTTGAATGTCTGGCTGATCTGAAATTTTGTTAGGATCAACAAGACATCAAGAGCAACATTCCAGTATAGTTTCATGAAAATCTGTAAAGTAGTTTCAAAGGAGTAGTAGCTATACGTTTTTACTATATAACTCTATGTAAACAAAAATGGCCACTGGCGGCCATGTTTAATGACGAATCAAAATGATTTTCGACAAAGACCAACATCAGTTCATGCAGATCTTTTAGAAAACGACCCATATCAATATCACTTATAGTTTTCAAGAAGTAGGTGCAAACTTGTTTTCTTAATCTATTTTTAGACATGGCGGCCATTTTAAATTTCTGGTCGACCTGAAATTTCCCTTTGATCAACTTGACATGTCATGCCGATCATTTTAGAAAAAATCCCTATATCAATATCACTTACAGTTTTTAGGAAGTAGTCGCTACTAATTATTTTTTTAAATCTATTTTTAGCCGTGGCGGCCATCATGAATTTCCGATTGGCCTGAAATTTTGCTAGGATCAATTAGACATCTAGAGCAACATTCCATGTTTATTGACGAATCAAAATAATTTTTGACAATATCAACATCATGTCATATTGGTCATTTTAGAAAAAGTCCCACATAAATATCACTTAAAGTTTTGAAGAAGTAGTCGCTAAAAATTTGTTTGTTAATAATCTATTTTAGCTGTGGCGGCCATGTTGAACTTCCGGCCACCCTGAAATTGTGTTAGGATCAATTAGACATCAATAGCAACATCTTTGTGAAGTTTCATCAAAAACGTTAGGTGGTTTCAGAGGAATAGTCGTTATAAGTTTTTACTATATAACTCTATGCAAAAAAAGATGACCACTGGCAGCCATGTTTAATGTCGAATCAAAATAATTTAATCATGTCATGCTGAAATTTTGCTAGAATCAATTAGACATTAAGAGCAATATCACTGTGAAGTTTGATGACAATCTGTCAAGTAGTTTCGGAGGAGTCGTCGCTACAATATTTTAATATATAATTCTATGTAAACAAAGATAGCCGCTGGCAGCCATGTGTAATGTCCAATCAAAACGATTTTCGACAAGGACCAACACTACGTCATGCTGATAATTTTAGAAAAAGTCCCATATCAATATCACTTATAGTTTTCAAGAAGTAGTCGCTACAATCTTGTTTTTTAAAAATCTATATTTAGCCATAGCAGACATTTTGAATGTCTGGCTGATCTGAAATTTTGCTAGGATCAACTAGACATCTTGGGCAACATTCCTGTAAAGTTTCATGAAAATCCATCCAGTAGTTTTAGAGGAGTATGCAAAAGAACAATATTTTAGTAATATGGAGGATTTAATAGTTGACAGCAATAAGAATAATCCCAAACTTTACTGGAAATTATTAAAGCAATTAGTTAAATCAAATAAAAAATGTGAAATAATTCCTCCATTAAAAACAACATTAGACAATGGGGATGAAATATTCCATTTTAATGATACTGACAAAGCGAACTGCTTAAATGACTATTTTATTTCAATCTCTTCAATCAGTGAAGAACAGAACAGTACAAGGCTTCCTGTATTTACCCCTAAAACAAATAACACCATTGACAATATTTACATAACCGAATCTGAAATTGTTGATATTATAGCAAATCTAAATCCCAACAAATCTGTTGGCGAAGATAAAATAAGTCATAAAGTATTAATAAAAACTAAAGGCACAATTGCAAAACCTTTAGCTCTGTTATTCAATAAATCTATATCTGTATGCCAATTTCCTGATTTGTGGAAATCGGGTACTATCATGCCACTTTTTAAAAAGGGAAACTCTAATGAATCGTCTAACTATAGACCAATTGCACTCTTAAGTTGCGTTGGTAAGTTAATGGAAAGGGTTGTGTATAAACACATATACAATTTTTTCATTAGAAATAACCTTATATATAAACTACAATCTGGTTTTTTAAGAGGTCATTCAACTGTACACCAGTTAATCGATATCTACCATCAAGTTTGTCTAGGTATCGATTCGGGTCAATTCACATGCATGGTCTTTTGTGATGTTTCGAAAGCCTTTGATAGGGTCTGGATCAAAGGACTACTTTTTAAACTGAAACAGAGCGGTGTAAATGGTGACGTTTTGAAATGGATAGAAAGTTACTTAACTGGTCGTACACAAAGAGTTTTCTTAGGTTCAAGTATGTCCAGAAGTCAAGCAACAACAGCTGGGGTTCCTCAAGGTTCTGTGCTAGGCCCCCTATTCTTTTTGATTTTTATTAACGACATAGCAGAACATTTGTTAAGTATCACCCGTATATTTGCAGATGATACATCACTAGCATTCACCGCGTCAAACATATCTGATATTGAGGGTATTCTAAATCATGACTTATGTGTTATTTCTGACTGGTCAAAACAATGGTTAGTTGACTTTAATCCTAATAAAACTGAAGCTATTTTATTTACGCTTAAGAAAAATATACCGTTTCCCTCTCTAGTGTTTAACAATACTAATGTCACATTTGTAAGTCATCACAAGCACTTGGGTCTTACACTAAGTAGCGACGGAAAATGGCATGAACATGTTAATTGTGTAATAAACTCATCTTCTAAGGTTCTAGGAATGATGAGAAAAATTAAGTTTACAGTCAACAGAAAAGCGCTTAACCAAATATACATTTCATTCTTACGGCCAATTTTAGAATACGGCTCATCTGTTTGGGATAGTTGCACTAATTATGAAAAAGATAATCTCGAAAAAATACAACACGAAGCCGCTCGTATTGTTACTGGGTTAACCCGATCTGTTTCACTTCGAAATTTATATAAAGAAATAGGTTGGCTTTCTCTTGAAGAAAGGCGTAAATATCAAAAACTTATCGTTGCTTATAAAATAAAAAAAGAAATTACCCCTGAATATTTAAATAATCTCTTCCCTGAAATTGTAGGACTTTCTACACCTTATAACTTAAGAAACCGTAACGATTATAATATTTTTAATACAAGAACAGAACTTTTCAGAAATTCATTTGTTCCATCATGTATTAATTTGTGGAATAATCTTCCCGAACACATTCGTAATTCTGATTCACTTACTTCATTCAAAAGTCAACTAACTAACCATTGTTTTAAACCATCTAAAATACCTTGTTTTTACACAACTGGCTCTCGGTTTTTATCTGTTTTACATTCTCGTCTGAGAAACAATTGTAGTAATCTTAACTATGACCTATTTTTAAACAAATTAAGACCATCTGCAAGATGTGAGAACTGTGACCACGAAAGAGAGGATGCCGAACACTATTTTATGCAATGTCCTTCCTATACAAATGAACGGCTTCTTCTCTTTCGTGTAACCCGTCATCTCCATCCTTTAAGCATTAATACGTTGTTACAAGGGAAAGATAGTCATTCAGACGAAGAGAACATTTTTATTTTTAAGCACGTTCAAACTTTTATGAAGGATACGAAACGTTTTGATAGGAACTAGATCTATATGTATTTCTTTTGATTCCGGACAGGAGGGGGACCAGCGATCTGTGTTGTCAAACAATGAATTCAGATAAATAGCATGACTTATGCTTTGAACAAACTTATTGCCCTCTTATCCATTATATGTATATTATTTGTTGTTGGGGAGGGCCGAATCTAACGTTGGTATAACTTGTGGCCCAACCCTTTTGCTGTATTATGTAAAAAGCAATAAAATATGTTTAAAGTAGTAGTCGGGGCTAAAAAGGTTTACGGACAGACGGACGAACGGACGGACCGATGACGGATATTTGGAGTGTTGTAATTTTGTTTTTGTTTTTTTGAATTATGTCTCAAATGAAACATTATGATGATGGGATTACACTATATACATTTGTTTTCTCATACTTTTTCGGTGGAGCCTGGAGGAAGGAGCATCAAATACACTAATAATTCAATTACAGTGTAATTTTGTCATACTTTTGCACATTATTTGGTATAATAGTCGTCTATGTGAGAGATACACAGCATGATTTTTTAAAACTCGGACGTCTTCCCTAGGGTTGGGGTTGGAGAGGGTGGGTGGAGGGTAACAGTGGGTCCATTTTTATTTATATATATTTAGCAGAACCAAATATCTTTTTCAAACATATTTTTCAGTATAATAAAGGAAAAATAGCCTTTGAAGGTTGACAAATGTTCACTGTCACCCTCGCAGGATTGCAATATTTACATACTACCATGACCAATGTATATCACAATTAGGCCATTATTTTTTATTATTTTTAAGAACCATCAAGACAGAAAATAGCTGTAGGAGGAAGGGAAAAAAACCACTATCAAATTCCCTATGGAAAAATAAAATACCTAATTTTGTTTTGTCGTAGGAGGGTTCGTAAAACGAATTATCAAAAAATAATGACCTTATTACAACCATGACTTATGTATACCACATTAATTATAACCATGACTTTATATGAATATCATGTTCATTACTACCATGATCAATGTATACCAAATTACTACCATGATCACTTTATAACTCTTTATACAACACATTTACTGCCGCCATTGCCAGTGTATACTACATTTATAACTGCCATGACTAATGTATACCACATGTATTACTACCATGATCTATGCACATCACATTTATTACAACCATGAATACTATCACTGTCTTCTACAACTCATTTCAACTTGAGATTTCAATAAACTTCTGAGCAGAAGTTGTGGATGTAGCCAGATTGTGGTTAGACATCTCCATGTTGAATCCAGTAGCTGATGAAGTAGATCTACATTTATCTTATAGACAGAAGGGGGAGTCAGATTTTTTTCCTCTAGCTGGACTCAGAGCCAGATTTTTTTCCCAACAATTTGAGGGACTGTTTATTTTCTTTCCTTCAAGTCAGAGCCAGGATTTTTCTTCCAGCAATTCAAGGGCCAGAATATTTTTTCAAAAAAGATCCCAGGCCCCCCCCCCCCCACACACACACATAAATCAAAATGGTTGGTACCTAAGAAAAGTGATCAATGCGAGCCTCTGGTGAGTATTTATCCCTTTTCGACACGAGTCAAAATACAACGGGGGAATTCTAAGTTACTAACCATGTATTTTTTTTTATCATGCAACTGTTTTAAATAACATAATTTACCTGAAAAACAATGGAAATGTACAGTTTATGTCTGGTGTCGTCAAAATACAAATGGAGGATAGTTTGTCAGGGGAAGTAACTTTGGCAAAACACGTTTTCGGCGTTTAAGTACATTTAATATCGATAATAAATGCAAAATACTTTCTTTTGATCAATGTATTGCAGTTCTTAATTGATCAGCATAAAACTATTGTGTATATTTGTAGTTTAAACGGTTGATTCCTTACTTTTTAAGTCATCGAATAATAGCGCGTGTCGCCACTAGCATAATACACAAGATTAGGCTAGTAGACAGTAGCTGTATTTGTATAGTAGAAACATTAGTTGCATGATAAAAGGGTATATGTGCTATAAATGAAGATGTACATATAGGGAATATTATGTCAGTGCCTTTTACTATCAAGTTTATTATGCGAGGCTTATCGAGGACGCCGCCATGTTGTTGTTTTTTGTTTTGATTTATGACGTCAGGCAACGTTACGTGCATGACGTCACATAATGTTACGTACAATGAACGCCGCGGGATTCTGCATTGATTTGCTTCATTGGTCAGTGCCTAATAAAGCAAAATTTATGAAGTCACCCCTTTATTAGGTAGAAAAGTGCATATCTGAAAGATAAATACATTTAAGAGTAAGATATACTACCAAAACGCATAAAACTATAGCCAGCTCGTAACATTATCTAGCTATACTGAATACATGACAATTGACCTGTATATTTTAGTATGGTCATGTCGATGTTGTCATGATGAGAATATATTAAAAGTTTGATGAAGAAATATCAAGAAAGGAGAAAGTTATAACCAACGTTAAGTTTTCGTGAAGAAAAAACCGAATATTTAACTCGTTTTCGTGAAGAGAAAAACGAGTATTTAACCCATATAATGACCTTCAGTGTGACCTAGACCTGTATATGTTAGCATTGTCATGTTGATGTTGTCATGATGAGAATATATTGAAAGTTTGATGAAGAAATATCAAGAAATGAGAAAGTTATAACCAACGTTATGTTTTCGTGAAGAAAAAAACAAGTATTTAACCCATATAATGAACTTCCGTGTCACCTTACCTTTATATTTTAGTATGGTCATCTCGATGTTGTCATGATGAGTATATATTGAAAGATTGATGAAGAAATATCAAGAAATGAGAAAGTTATAGATAACGTTAAGTTTTCTTGACGGGCTGACGGACTGACTGAGGGACGGCTTAGGGCCATCAGCCAGAATGTGTTACCTGAGTTAACAGGATAATGGCTTATGGTCATCAGCCAGATTGTGTTACCTGAGTTAACTGGATAATGGCTTAGGGCCATCTGCCAGATTGTGTTTGAGCCATTATCCAGTTAGGATAATGGCTTAGGGCCTTCAGTCAGATTGTGTTACCAGAGTTAACTAGGCAATGGCTTAGGGACATCAGCCAGATTGTGTTACCTGAGTTAACAGGATAATGGCTTATGGTCATCAGCCAGATTGTGTTACCTGAGTTAACTGGATAATGGCTTAGGGCCATCTGCCAGATTGTGTTTGAGCCATTATCCAGTTAGGATAATGGCTTAGGGCCTTCAGTCAGATTGTGTTACCAGAGTTAACTAGGCAATGGCTTAGGGCCATCAGCCAGATTGTGTTACCTGCGTTAACTGGGCAATGGTTTAGGGTCATCAGCCAGATTGTGTTACCTGAGTTAACTCGGCAATGGCTTAGGGTCATCAACCAGACAGTATTACCAGAGTTAACTGGGCAATGGCTTAAGATCATCAGAAAGATTGTGTTACCTGAGTTAACTGGGAAATGGCTTAGGGTCATCAGCCAGATTGTGTTACCCGAATTAACTGGACAATGGTTTAGGGTCATCTGACAGACTGTGTTACCTGAGTTAATTGGATAATGGCTTATGGTCAGCAGCCAGATTGTGTTACCTGAGTTAATTGGGCAATAGCTTGGGTCATCGGCCAGATTGTGTTACCTGAGTTAACTGGACAATGACTTAAGGTCATCAGCCAAACTGTGTTACCTAAGTTAACTGGACAATGGCTTAGGGTCATCAGCTAGATTGTGTTACCTGAGTTAACTGGGCATACTCTTAGGGTCATCAGCCAGGTTGTGCTACCTGAATTAACTGGATAATGGCTTAGGGTCAGCAGCCAGATTGTGTTACCTGAGGTAACAAGATAATGGCTTAGGGTCATCAGCCAGATTGTGTTACCTGAGTTAACTGGGCAGTGGCTTATGGTCTGCAGCCAGACTGTGTTACTTGAGTTAACTGGGAAATGGCTTAGGGTCATCAGCCAGATTGTGTTACCTGAGTTAACTGGATAATGGCTTAGGGCCATCAGCCAGGCTGAGTTAACTGGGAAATGGCTTAGGGCCATCAGCTAGATTGTGTTACCTGAGTTAACTGGGCAATGGTTTAGGATCATCAGCCAGATTGTGTTACCTGAGTTACCTGGGCAATTGCTTAGCGTCATTAGCCAGACTGTGTTACCTGAGTTAACTGGGCAATTGCTTAGGGTCATCAGCCACATTGTGTTACCTGAGTTAACTGGGCAATGGCTTAGGGTCATCGGCCAGACTGTGTTACCTGAGTTAACTGGATAATGGCTTATGGTCAGCAGCCAGATTGTGTTACCTGAGTTAATTGAGCAATAGCTTAGGGTCATCGACCAGATTGTGTTACCTGAGTTAACTGGGCAATGGCTTAGGGTCATAAGCCAAACTGTGTTACCTGAGTTAACTGGGCAATGGCTTATGGTCATCAGCCAGATTGTGTTACCTGAGTTAACTGGGCAATAGCTTAGGGTCATCAGCCAGATTGTGTTACCTGAGTTAACTGGATAATGGCTTAGGGTCAGCAGCCAGATTGTGTTACCTAAAGTTAAATGGATAATGGCTAAGGGTCAGCAGCCAGATTGTGTTACCTGAGTTAACTGGATAATGGCTTAGGGTCAACAGCCAGATTATGTTACCTGAGTTAACTGGATAATGGCTTAGAGTCATCAGTCAGATTGTCTTACCTGAGTTAACTGGGCAGTGGCTTATGGTCAGCAGCCAGACTGTGTTACCTGAGTCAACTGGGCAATGATTGGGGTCAGCAGCCAGATTGTGTTACCTGAGTCAACTGGATAATGGCTTAGTGCCATCAGCCATATTGTGTTACCTGAGTTAACTCGGCAAAGGCTTAGGGTCATCAGCCAGACAGTATTACCTGAGTTAACTGGGCAATGACTTTAGATCATCAACCAGATTGTGTTACCTGAGTTAACTGGGCAATGGCTTAGGGCCATCAGCCAGATTGTGTTACCCGAATTAACTGGGCAATGGTTTATGGTCATCTGACAGACTGTGTTAACTGAGTTAAATGGATAATGGCTTATGGTCAGCAGCCAGATTGTGTTACCTGAGTTAATTGGGCAATAGCCTAGGTCATCGGCCAGATTGTGTTACCTGATTTAATTAATAGAGTTAACTGGACAATGGCTTAGGGTCATCAGCCAGATTGTGTTACCTGAGTTAACTGGGCAATAGCTTAGGGTCATCAGCCAGATTGTGTTACCTGAGTTAACTGGATAATGGCTTAGGGTCAGCAGCCAGATAGTGTTACCTGAGTTAACTGGATAATGGCTTAGGGTCATCAGATAGATTGTGTTACCAGAGTTAACTGGGCAGTGGCTTATGGTCAGCAGCCAGACTGTGTTACCTGAGTTAACTGGGCAATGGCTTAGTGTCAGCAGCCAGATTGTTTTACCTAAGTTAACTGGATAATGGCCTAGGGCCATCAGCCAGATTGTGTTACCTTAGTTAACTGGGCAATTCATTAGGGTCAGCAGCCAGATTGTGTTAGCTGAGTTAACTGGATGATGGCTATGGGCCATCAGCCAGATTGTGTTACCTGAGTTAACTGGATAATGGCTTGGTGTCATCAGCCAGATTGTGTTACCTGAATTAACTGGATGATGGCTTAGGGCCATCAGTCAGATTGTGTTACCTGAGTTAACTGGATAATGGCTTAGGGTCATCAGCCAAACTGTGTTACCTAAGTGAGTAATGGTTCAAAGTCATCGGAAAGATTGTGTTACCTGAGTTAATTGGGCATTTGCTTAGGATCATCAGCCAGACTGTGTTGCCTGGGTTAACTGGATAATGGTTTATGGTTTGCAGACATATTGTGTTACCTGAGTTAAATGGGCAATTCATTAGGGTCATGCAGCAGCCGGATTGTGTCACCTGAGTTAACTCAAATATTCGTTAGGGTCATCAGCCATATTGTGTTACCGGAATTAACTGGGCAACAGCTTAGGGTCATCGGCCAGATTGTGTTACCTGAGTTAACTGGGCAATGGCCTAGGATCATCAGCCAAACTGTGTTATCTAAGTTAACTGGGCAATGGATTAGGGTCATCAGCCAGATTGTGTTACCTGAGTTAACTGGGCAATAGCTTCGGGTCAGCAGCCAGATTGTGTTACCTGAGTTAATTGGATAATGGCTTACGGTCATCAGCCATATTGTGTTACCTGAGTTAACTCGGCAAAGCCTTAGGGTCATCAGCCAGACAGTATTACCTGAGTTAACTGGGCAATGACTTAAGATCATCAGCCAGATTTTGTTACCTGAGTTAACTGGGCAATGGCTTAGGGCATTCAGCCAGATTGTGTTACCCGAATTAACTGGGCAATGGTTTATGGTCATCTGACAGACTGTGTTACCTGAGTTAAATGGATAATGGCTTATGGTCAGCAGCCAGATTGTGTTACCTGAGTTAATTGGGCAATAGCCTAGGTCATCGGCCAGATTGTGTTAAGTGATTTAATTAATAGAGTTAACTGGACAATGGCTTAGGGTCATCAGCCAGATTGTGTTACCTGAGTTAACTGGTCAATAGCTTAGGGTCATCAGCCAGTTTGTGTTACCTGAGTTAACTGGATAATGGCTTAGGGTCATCAGCCAGATTGTGTTACCAGAGTTAACTGGGCAGTGGCTTATGGTCAGCAGCCAGACTGTGTTACCTGAGTTAACTGGGCAATGGCTTAGGGTAAGCAGCCAGATTGTTTTACCTAAGTTAACTGGATAATGGCTTAGGGCCATCAGCCAGATTGTGTTACCTGAGTTAACTGGGCTATTCATTAGGGTCAGCAGCCAGATTGTGTTACCTGAGTTAACTGGATGATGGCTAAGGGCCATCAGCCATATTGTGTTACCTGAGTTAACTGGATAATGGCTTGGTGTCATCAGCCAGATTGTGTTACCTGAATTAACTGGATGATGGCTTAGGGCCATCAGTCAGATTGTGTTACCTGAGTTAACTGGATAATGGCTTAGGGTCATCAGCCAAACTGTGTTACCTAAGTGAGTAATGGTTCAAAGTCATCGGAAAGATTGTGTTACCTGAGTTAATTGGGCATTTGCTTAGGATCATCAGCCAGACTGTGCTGCCTGGGTTAACTGGATAATGGTTTATGGTTTGCAGACATATTGTGTTAACTGAGTTAAATGGGCAATTCATTAGGGTCATGCAGCAGCCGGATTGTGTCACCAGAGTTATCTCAAATATTCGTTAGGGTCATCAGCCAGATTGTGTTACCGGAATTAACTGGGCAATAGCTTAGGGTCATCGGCCAGATTGTGTTACCAGAGTTAACTGGGCAATGGCTTAGGATCATCAGCCAAACTGTGTTATCTAAGTTAACTGGGCAATGGATTAGGGTCATCAGCCAGATTGTGTTACCTGAGTTAACTGGGCAATAGCTTCGGGTCAGCAGCCATATTGTGTTACCTGAGTTAACTGGATAATGGCTTAGGGTCATCAGCCATATTGTGTTACCTGAGTTAACTGGATAATGGCTTAGGGTCATCAGTCAGATTGTCTTACCTGTGTTAACTGGGCAGTGGCTTATGGTCAGCAGTCAGACTGCGTTATCTGAGTTAAATTGGCAGAGGCTTAGGGTCAGCAGCCAGATTGTGTTACCTGAGTTAACTGGATAATGGCTTAACGTCATCAGCCAGATTGTGTTACCTGAGTAAACTGGGCAATTAATTATGGTCAGCAGCCAGATTGTGTTACCTGAGTTAACTGGATGATGTCTTAGGGTCATCAGCCAGATTGCATTAATTTACCTGAGTTAACTGGATGATGGCTTAGGGCCATCAGCCAGATTATGTTACATGCGTTAACTGGGCAATGGCTTAGGGCCATCAGCCAGATTGTGTTTCCTGAGTTAACTGGGCAATAGTTTAGGGTCATCAGCCAGATTGTGTAACCTGAGTTAACCGGGCAATGGCTTAGGGTCATCAACCAGACTGTGTTACCTGAGTTAACTGGATAATGGTTTATGGTCAGTAGCCAGATTGTGTTACCTGAGTTAACTGGGCAATGGCTTAGGGTCTTCGGTCAGATTGTGTTACCTGAGTTTACTGGGCAAGGCTTAAGGACATCAGTCAAACTGTGTTACGTGAATTAACTGGATAATGGCTTACATTGACACTGACCGTTGCAAGGCAGTAACCCTATTGTCAAACCTTTTGTGTTTGTGATGTCGTTTGCATTTATTATTACTTGTGCCTTCTTGTTTGTTTTTTTCTGTATTTTGCGGTAGACTGTCCTCATTGAATGCTACTTTCATTGTCCGATCTTTTTATATTTACTTATGGTCATCAGCCAGATTTTGTTACATGAGTTAACTGGGCAATGGCTTAAGGTCGTCAGCCAGACAGTGTTACCTGAATTAACTGGATAATGGCTTAAGGTCATCAGCCAGATAGTGTTTCCTGAGTTATCTGGGCAATGGCTTAAGGCCACCAGCCAGACAGTGTTACCTGAGTTAACTGAGTAATGGTTTAGGGTCATCAGCCAGACTGTGTTACCTGAGTTAAGTGGGCAATGGTTTAGGGTCATCAGCCGGATTGTGTTACCTGAGTTAATTGGGCATTTGCTTATGATCATCAGACAGACTGTGTTGCCTGAGTTAACTGTATAATGGTTTATTGTAGCAGCCAGATTGTGTTACCTGAGTTAACTGGGCAATTCATTAGGGTCAGCAGCCAGATTGTGTTACCTGAGTTATATCATTAATTCGTTAGGGTCATCAGCTAGATTGTGTTACCGGAATTAACTGGGCAATGGCCTAGGGTCATCAGCCAGATTGTGTTAAATGAGTTAACTTGGAAATGGCTTAGGGCCATCAGCCAGACTGAGCTACCTGAGTTAACTGGATAATCGTTTATGGTCAGCAGCCATATTGAGCTACCTGATTTAACTACGCAATTCATGAGGGTCAGCAGCCTGATTGTGTTACCTGAAATAACTGGATAATTCCTTAGGGCCATCAGCGTTATTGTGTTACCGGAATTAACTGGGCAATGGCCTAGGGTCATCAGCCAGATTGTGTTAAATGAGTTAACTGGGAAATGGCTTAGGGCCATCAGCCAGACTGTGTTACCTGTGTTAAATGGACAATAGCTTATGGCCATCAACCAGACTGTGTTATCTGAGTTAACTAGGCAATCGCTTAGGGTCTTCAGCCGGATTGTGTTACTTTAGTTATCTGGGCAATGTCTTAGGGCGATCAGTCATATAGTGTTACCTGAGTTAACTGGGCAATGGCTTAGGGTCATCTGTCAGATTGTATTACCTGAATTAACTTGACAATAGATTAGGGCGATCAGCCAGATTGTGTTACCTGAGTTAACTGGATAATTCCTTAGAGTCATCAGCCAGATTGTGTTATCCGAATTAACTGGGCAATGACTAAGGGTCATCAGGCAGACTGTGTTACCTGAGTTAACTTTGCAATGGCTTAGGGTCATCAGCCAGATTGTGTTACTTGAGTTAAGTTTGCAATGGCTTATGATCATCAGCCAGACTGTGTTAACCAAGTTAACATGGCAATGACTTAGGGCCATCAGCCAGACGGTGTTACCTGAGTTAACTGGGCAATTGCTTAGGGTCATCAGTCAGATTGTGTTACCTGAATAATTTGGAAAATGGCTTATGGTCAGCAGCCAGACTGTGTAACCTGAATTAACTGGGCAATGGCTAAGGGCCATCAGCCAGATTGTGTTACCTGCGTTAGCTGGATAATGGCTTATTGTCAGCAGCAGCCAGATTTTGTTACCTGAGTTAATTGGGAAATGTCTTAGGGTCATCGGCAAGATTATGTTACCTGAGTTAACTAGTCAATGGCTTAGGGTCATCAACCAGATTGTGTTACCTGGATAATGGCTTAGGTCATCAGCCACATTGTGTTACCTGAGTTAACTGGGCAATGGTTTAGGGTCATCAGCCAGATTGTGTTACCTGAGTTAACTGGATAATGGCTTAGGTCATCAGCCAGATTGTGTTACCTGAGCTAACTGTATAATGGCTTATGGTCATCAGCCAGACTGTGTTAACCAAGTTAACAGTATAATGGCTTAGGGTCATCAGCCAGATTGTGTTACCTGAGTTAGCTGGAAAATGGCTTATGGTCAGCAGCCAGATTGTGTTACCTGAGTTAACTGGATAATGGCTTAGGGTCATCAGACAGATTGTGTTACCTGAGTTAACTGGGCAATGGCTTAGGGTCATCAGCCAGATTGTGTTACCTGAGTTAACTGGATAATGGCTTAGGCCATCAGCCAGATTGCGTTACCTGAGTTAACTGGATAATGGCTTATGGTCATCAGTCAGACTGTGTTAACAAAGTTAACTGTATAATGGTTTAGGGACATCAGCCAGACTGTGTTAACAAAGTTAACTGGAAAATGGCTTAGTGTCATCAGCCAGACTGTGTTACCTAAGTTAACTAGACAATGGGTTAGGGCCATCAGCCAGACTGTGTTACCTGAGTTAACTGGGCAATAGCTTAGGGTCATCATCCCGATTGTGTTACCTGAGTTAACTGGAAAATGGCTTAGGGTCATCAGTCGGATTGTGTTACCTGAATTAACTGCGCAATGGCTTAGGGTCATCAGCCAGAATGTGTTACCTGAGTTAGCTGGATACTGTTTATGGTCAGAAGCCAGATTGTGTTACCTGAGTTAGCTGGGCAATGGCTTAGTGTCATCAGCCAGATTGTGTTACCTGAGTTAACTGGATAATGGCTTAGGTCATCAGCCATATTGTTTTACCTGAGTTAACTGGATAATGGCTTAGGGTCATCAGCCAGACTGTGTTAAACAAGTTAACAGGGCAATGGCTTAGGGTCATCAGCCAGATTGTGTTTCCTGAGTTAACTGGGCAATAGCTTAGGGTCATCAGCCAGATTGTGTTACCTGAGTTTACTGGATAATGGCTTAGGGTCAGCAGCCAGATTGAATTACCTGAGTTACCTGGATAATGGCATAGGGTCATCAGCCATATTTTGTTACCTGAGTTAACTGGATAATTCCTTAGGGTCTTCAGCCAAATTGTGTTACCCAAATTAACTGGGCAATGGCTCAGGTTCATCAGTCAGATTGTGTTACCTGAGTTAACTGGTCAATGGCTTAGTGTCATCAGCCATATTGTGTTACTGAGTTAAATGGGCAATGTCTTTGGGCCATCAGTCAGATTGTGTTACCTGAGTTAACTGGATAATGGCTGAGGGTCATCAGGCAGATTGTGTTACCCGAATTAACTGGGAAATGGCTAAGGGTCATCAGCCAGACTGTGTTACCTTAGTTAACTGGGCAATGGCTTACAGTCATCAGCCAGATTGTGTTACCTGAGTTAACTTGGCAATGGCTTAGGGTCAGCAGCTAGATTGTGTTAACCAAGTTAACTGGATAATGGCTTAGGGTCATCAGCCAGATTGTGTTACCTGACTTAACTGAATAATGGCTTAGGGTAATCAGCCTGACTGTGTTTACCAATTGAACTGGATAATGGCTTAGGGTCATCAGCCAGATTGTGTTACCTGAGTTAACTGGATAATGACTTTGGGTCATCAGCCAGACTGTGTTAACCAAGTTAACTGGGCAATGGCTTAGGGTCATCAGGCATATTGTGTTACCTGAGTTAACTAGATAATGGCTTATGGTCATCAGCCTGATGTGTTAACCAATTTACCTGGATAATGGCTTAGGGTCATCAGCCAGTTTGTGTTACCTGAGTTAACTGGATAATGACTTATGGTCATCAGCCAGATTGTGTTCCCTGAGTTAACTTTATAATGGCTTAAGGTCAGCAGCCAGATTGTGTTACCTGAGTTAACTCGATAATGGCTTAGGGTCATCAGACAGATTGTGTTGCCTGAGTTAACTGGATAATGGATTATTGTCATCAGCTGGATTGTGTTACCTGAGTTAACTGGGCAATGGCTTAGGGTCATCAGCCAGATTGTGTTACCTGAGTTAACTGGAAAATGGCTTAGGGTCATCAGCCAGATTGTGTTACATGTGTTAATTGGGTAATGGCTTAGGATCATCAGCCAGATTGTGTTACCTGAGTTAACAGGGCAATGGCTTAGGGCCATCAGTCAGATTGTTTTACCTGAGTTAACTGGGCAATGGCTTAGGGTCATCAGCCTGATTGTGTTACCTGATTTAACTGGGCAATTACTTAGGGTCATCAGCCAGACCGGAGTTAACTGCATAATGGCTTAGGGTCATCAGGTAGATTGTGTTACCTGAGTTAACTGGGCAATGTCTTAAGACCATCAGCCAGACAGTGTTACCTGATTTAACTGGATAATGGCTTAGGGTCATCAGCCAGACTTTGTTACATGAGTTTACTGGGCAATGGCTTAGGGTGATTGGCCAGATTGTGTTACCTTTGTTAATTGGTCATTTGCTTAGAGTCATCAGCCAGACTGCGTTGCCCGAGTTAACTGGATAATGGTTTATGGTCAGCAGCAGATTCTGTTACATGAGTTCACTGGGCAATTCATTAGGGTCAGCAGCCATATTGTGTTACCCTAATTAACTGGGCAATGGCTTAGGGTCATCAACCAGATTGTGTTACATGAGTTTACTGGATAAGTTCTTAGGGTCATCAGCCAAATTGTGTTACCCGAATTAACTGGGCAATGGTTTAGGGTCATCAACCAGATTGTGTTTCCTGAGTAAACTGGGCAATGACTGAGGGTCATCAGTCAGATTGTGTTACCTGAGTTAACTGGGCAATGGCTTAGGCTCATCAGTCAGATTGTGTTTCAATCAGTCATATTGTGTTACCTGAGTTAACTAGGCTTAGGGTCATTTGTCAGATTGTGTTACTTGAATTAACTGGACAATAGCTTAGGGCCATCAGCCAGGTAGTGTTACCTGAGTTAACTTTATAATTCCTTAGGGTCATCAGCCATATTGTGTTACCCGAATTAACTGTGCAATGGCTTAGGGTCATCAGTCAGACTTTGTGACCTGAGTTAACTGGGCAATGGCTTAGGGTCATCACCCAGATTGTATTATCTGAGTTAACTGGATAATGGCTGAGGGTCATCAGGCAGATTGTGTTACCCGAATTAACTGGGAAATGGCTAATGGTCATCAGCCAGACTGTGTTACCTTAGTTAACTGGGCAATGGCTTAGGGTCATCAGCCAGATTGTGTTACCTGAGTTAACTTGGCAATGGCTTTGGGTCAGCAGCTAGATTGTGTTAACCAAGTTAACTGATTAATAGCTTAGGATCATCAGCCAGATTGTGTTAAATGAGTTAACAGGATAATGGCTTAGGGTCATCAGCCATATTGTGTTAACTGAGTTAACTGAATAATGGCTTAGGGCAATCAGCCTGACTGTGTTAACCAATTGAACTGGATAATGGCTTAGTGTCATCAGCCAGATTGTGTTACCTAAGTTAACTGGATAATGGCTTTGGGTCATCAGCCAGACTGTGTTAACCAAGTTAACTGGGCAATGGCTTAGGGTCATCAGGCAGATTGTGTTACCTGAGTTAACTAGATAATGGCTTAGGGTCATCAGTCTGACTGTGTTAACCAATTTACCTGGATAATGGCTTAGGGTCATCAGCCAGTTTGTGTTACCTGAGTTAACTGGATAATGACTTAGGGTCATCAGCCAGATTGTGTTACCTGAGTTAACTTTATAATGGCTTACGGTCAACAGCCAGATTGTGTTACCTGAGTTAACTGGATAATGGCTTAGGGTCATCAGACAGTTGTGTTGCCTGAGTTAACTGGATAATAGACTATTGTCATCAGCTGGATTGTGTTACCTGAGTTAACTGGGCAATGGCTTAGGGTCATCAGCCAGATTGTGTTACCTGAGTTAACTGGAAAATGGCGTAGGGTCATCTGCCAGATTGTGTTACATGTGTTAATTGGGCAATGGCTTAGGATCATCAGCCAGATTGTGTTACCTGATTTAACTGGGCAATGACTTAGGGTCATCAGCCAGACCGGAGTTAACTGCATAATGGCTTAGGGTCATCAGCTAGATTGTGTTACCTGAGTTAACTGGGCAATGTCTTAAGACCATCAGCCAGACAGTGTTACCTGATTTAACTGGATAATGGCTTAGGGTCATCAGCCAGACTTTGTTACCTGAGTTAACTGGGCAATGTCTTAAGACCATCAGCCAGACAGTGTTACCTGATTTAACTGGATAATGGCTTAGAGTCATCAGCCAGACTGTGTTACCTGTATTAACTAGGCAATGGCTTAGATTGTGTTACCTGAGTTAACTGGATAATGGCTTACCTGAGTTAAATGGGCAATGGCGTGTGGAGTTTTAGGGTCAGCAGAAAGATTGTGTTAAATGAGCAATGACGTGTTGAGCTCTAGGGTCAGCATCTAGATTGTGTTACCTGAGTTAACTGGGTAATGGCGTTTTGAGCTCTAGGGTCAGCGGCCAGACCGAGAGGGTCAGACAGCATTCCTTTCAAGGTCGTTATGTATGAGGATAGTTCCACATCAGTGATCTGCATCGTCGCTGAGTGGAGAATCGTATTACGAACATCTCGTGCCTTAAATAAAAGCAAGCAGAAATTCTTCTTTAATGAATTTGAAATACTAATTAGATTAACAAATTTAATATTAGAGTATATATTTCAAGAGTGGTTAAAATAAAAATAAGGATGCAATGTATGTATCTTGCAAAATATGTTGGTATTGACTGATAATTGATCTTGAATACAATGTATACAGTCAAACTTGTATTAAGCAACCTTTCAAAGGATTGACGTAAAATTATCGCTTACTAAAACGGTCTTTAAAAAGAAAGAACAATTACAAATGTCATTTCAAACGCGTAGTTCTCGCAAGATTTGGTAGATACTATCTCTATCGGACACAACATTTTGTTAATTGGCTCATGGAAAAGTGGTCTCATCAGCTTGTTAGTGGTCGCTTTATGATCGATATTACGTTATTTGGGAAGGAAATAAGTAACATCTGGTAACTTTGCGTAATGACCGCTTAAAGTGTCTATCCCGGCAAATTTTACAACAAAAGCACACTGTTTCTACGGTCAGAGTTGGATTTTTGGTTCTCAGACTCTTCGACCTTACTATCTGTAAAAATGAAAGAAATCAATAAAAATCAAAAAACGAAAACTATTTGGTAAAAAGAGTGCCGGTTTGGGGTATGTGTATTCTGCATTTTAAATAACCAAGTGATCATGTTTAAACAAGAGGCCCAAGAGGGCCTGTATCGCTCTGCTGGCTGTATGGAATCTGTGGTTGTGGGGTGGGGTGATGGGGGTGTTCCCGTTATCTATTATTGGATGGTCAGATGGACCAAAATAAGAAAACATATTATGTGCATCTACACATCCTTAACTAAGAAATACATCACACATGAACTTGAAATCTCAAAGGATGTAGAGAGAGTTCGCATCACAAGGCGAAAACTCAGTTATAGTAAAGTACTGAAAGTTCCCCAAATTATACCCCAGTACATGGGCCTCTGTATGCAGGAGGTCAAAACCGAATTTATATATTTTGTGCCTCGAGTCCATAAATGACAATTCAAAATTTGAATCATAACCATTCACAGTTGGACAAGATTTACATTTTTTGTGATTGTTGACCCGATTACCCCCGAAGAGTCCCCAGTGGATGAAACCAAAATCCGAGACATTATTGCATATCTTTACATCACTAAGAAAAACACCATATATGAACTTGAAATCTCAAAGGGTATAGAAAGAGTCAGTGTCATAAGGACGAAACTCGGTAACCGTAAAATACTCCAAGCTCCCCAAGTTGTACACTGTAGAAGGGCCCCTTAACATCGGAGGACAAAACCTGTTTTATAAATGTTGTGCCTCGAGTCCCTAAATGACCATACCAAAGTAGAATTAAATGCACTCACATTTGGACAAGATATGCAATTATATTTTTACCTGATTACCCTCTATGGGGCCCCAACGAATGGAGCCAAAATAAGCATACCTATTGCGCATCTGCACATCCTTTACTAAGAAATACACCTCACATGAACTTGAAATCTCTAAGGGTATAGAAGAAGTTAACGTCACAAGCCCGAAACTCGTAAAACCAATGTGTACCCCTGTAGAGGGGCCTCTTTATGCAGGAGGTCAAAACCTGTTTTATATATGTTTTGTCTCAAATCCCTTAATGGTTCCAACAAACTAGAATCATAACCATTCACATTTGGACAAGATTAGCAGTTTGTGTGTGATTTTTGATCCGTTTACCCTGCAGGGTGCCCATTGAGCAGAGCCAAAATCCGAGACCGAAGTAAGATATACCACACACATGAACTTGACATCTAAAAGGGTATAGAAGGATTAGCGTCACAAGGCCGAAACGTTTGTAATACTGCAAGCTCCCCAGGTGTACCCATATAGAGGGGACCCTATATGCAGGAGGACAAAACCGTTGTGCATATGTTGTGCATTGAGTCCTTAAATGACCATACAAAATTAGAATCAAATCCAAAAATATTTGAACAAGATATGCATTTTTTTGTGTTTTTGACCAGATCTCCCCAAGGGGGTCCCAGTGGGCGGAGCCAAAATTTGAGACCTTGCTAAAACCCTCGGGTTATATAAAAAAAAAGTTAGCCCCAGTGGGATTTGTACCCACGACCCCAGGTTCCCAATATGGCATATTGCATATTTAAGACAAATCAAGGGCCATAAGTATGGTGTTACTGACTCGATCTAGCTGTTTTTTTTTTAATTTATCCGACCTTTCATTGCTATTAACAATCTTTCAAAATTTAGTAAAGATCAAATAATAAATGAAGGTGCTAGACTGTTCACAAGGCATAGTATGGTTTTTAACAGCAAAACAAAGGACATAACTCTGGTGTTACTAATACGATATGGCTGGCTTTAGAACTTGTCCAAGCTGGCTTTAGAACTTGTCCAAGTTTTCATTGATATGACATTTTTCAGCAAAACAAGGGCCATAACTCTGGTGTTACTAATCCGATCTGCCTTGTTTTCAAAAATGTATGAGCTTTTATTGATATTAACAATCTGTGCAAGTTTGGTAAGGCCATAATAAATTAATTGCTAGATTATCATCCCCGCCAGGCCCCCGTTTTTTTTATGCCGCCCAGGCAATTTTTATTTCTTAATAAAAAACAAAAAGTTAGCCCCCAGTGAGATTTGAACCCAAGACCCCGGGTTCCCAATATGGCATATTGCATATTTAAGACAAATCAAGGGCCATAAGGCTGGTGTTACTGACCCGATCCAGCTGATTTTCGAGTTGTCCGACCTTTCATTAATATTAACAATCTGGCAAAATTTGGTAAATATCAACTAATAAATGAAGGTGCTAGGGTGTTCACAAGGCAGAATATGGCTTTTAACAGCAAAACAAGGGACATAACTATTGTGTTACTAATCCGATCTGGCTGTCTTGAGAACTTGTCCAAGCCATCATTGATATAAAAACACTGACAAGGTTTGGTAAAGATCAAATAATAAATAAAGTTTCTAGAGAAAGCTCACAAGGCAGAAAATGGCATTTTTCAGCAAAACAAGGACGATAACTCTGGTGTTACTAATTCGATCTGTCTTGTATGAGCTTTTATTGATATAAACAATCTATGCAAATTTGGTAAAGATCAAAATATAAATGAAGGTGCTAGAGTGTTTACAAGGCAGACAATGGCATTTTTCAGCAATTCAAGGGCCATAACTCTGGTTTTACTGATCCGATATGGCTAGTTTTCGAACTTGTCCGAGTTTTTATTGATATTAACAGCCATAACTCTGGTTTTACTTATCCGATCTGGCAAGTTTTCGAACTTGTCTGAGTTTTTATTGATATTAACAATCTGTGCAAATTTGGTAAAGATCAAATAATAAATGAAGATGCTAGAGTGTTGACAAGGCAAAATATGACATTTTTCAGAAATTCAGTGGCCATAACTCTGGTGAAACTAATCTGATCTGGTTTTCGAACTTGTCAGAGCTTTCATTGATATAAAGACCCTGACAAAGTTTGGTAAAGATCCGATTAATAATGAAGGTGCTAGTGTGTTCACAAGGCAAAAGTTAACGGACGAGGACGACGATGGACAACTCGCCATCCCATAAGCTCTGCTGGCCAAAGGGCCAGTAGAGCTAAAAATCATTGCTAAATCAAAATATCATGTTTGTATATAGGTTTGATAAGGTCAGTTTTATGTTTTGCAAAATAACAGCATTTCAATATAATATACTTAACAAGTTTCAGACTTTTTATTTTCCGCCGCCTGTGGAACTCTGGAACTTTTTACAAAAAAATCTGAGAACCAAAAAAAATCTAGGCTTAACTTACTGATGATGAGGTATATGAATGTACATAACTTACATATTTTGAGAATCCAAACTCTACAGACAAAATATGAACAACTTTAACGAGCCAGGCCAAACACAAAAATAATATTACGCATATTCAATCAAACGCATTTTAAGAACTGTGAGTTTCGATAAATTTCTTTAATGCTCTTAAAATACAGAAGGAAAATGGTTGGGGGAGGGAATTAAAAAGTGGTCACTTAATGGCAATTGGCCACTTAATGCACATGGCCGCATGAGTAAGTCTGACTCTATAGATATATATTATATGTACCTGGCGGAATATGTTGGTGTTGTTTGTCAGATCAGCAGATACAACATTTTGAAAGTCCGTGTGGTTGATGACAACGCTCACCGAACCAGGGAAATCAGTTTCTGCAGCAGACGGTACAGATGTGTATCCTGGCGACATAAAACATTTCGCAAGTTCCCAACTGTTTGTATTCCATAGACGAGCGTCTGTATTCACCCAGGAAGGTCCAGAAAAACTGATTATTCCTCGTCCATATCTATGTGCGCGTACTATCTGCCTGCCTACTCTATCACAAACGGAGGAAGAACATGGCGTACTCGCTTTGTTTGGGTCCGTGGCATCATGGTAACGACACGGCCCCCTGTCATTACATATACCCCGCGTCGGACATGGCAAAACTTTCTCTGTTGTACAGCTTCGACAAGCAGCACCCCCAGGTACTGCTCCTACAGCACCCCCAGGTACTGCTCCTACAGATGCTTGATGAAACTGATCAGCTCCAGCGACAACAAATGTCTCTATACCGTCCCTAGTAAACAAGAGTGACAGGCCTGCCTTCACCCAGTTCTTGTACTCGTGATTACTAAGAGTTATAAGAGTTGTAGGAGCTCCAGCCATTATTATAATTGTACCATTATTGCTGTTGAACTAAATACCATATCTGAAAACAAGAAGTAATATAATAATTAATTTCAGGATATACCAATGTGGATGGAAAGATTGGAAAAGGTTAACAAATAAAGAAGATGACAGCATGGATCATTGTACATATCAATATATATATATAGTTAAGGATAACAAGCCATTTTCATTTGTTTTTCATAATGGGCATATATTATACATCATAAAAAAGTGTTTTTATTAGAAACATAAAGCTGTATTGCTTTTAAAGATATCTTACAGGAATTAAAAAGATATGGTGTATCAAAGATGGCCACCTTCGTGGAAAGTGATTGTCAATATTTTATCTGATTCCGTTTTCAAACTGATCTGTTTTGGCTAAAATGTTGATAAATAACACCTTTACACTATATTTTCCAGGTTTTTGATCATTAACATATTGGAATACACAGCTCCGTAATCCACATATATTATGCTGTACGTTGATGGATAACATGGTACCTTAAACGGGCACACGGCAATTTTGGTGTTTTTTATCAAGCATTCAAATTGTCATCTCGATTTATTAATGGAGTATCATTTTAACTTTAAACCTGCTTGCATATAAACTAACACAAGTTCACTTTTCATATTGTCTTCTTATTCTACCAAAGGATATATTATTGGTTCAATATAATCAACAGTTAATAATATTCCAAACTAATTTGGTTTACACTATTTTTATAATTCATATTATGCGGGTTCGAATCCCAACTGGCAGCTCGACTTGTAATTGAGAAAGTGTCGATTCTTACGGATGACAGCGATATACAGTACTGGTTCTACCCAGGAAAAGTGGGTGGTTTGCCTCCACCACAAAAAATGTCGACCGTCATATATAACCTAACATATGTTGAAAATGACATAAACATCATACAAACAAACAAACAAATATTAATGATTGAACCTGTAAGTTATGCAGAAAGGGACACCCTGAGTTTTTAAATAATCGTGAGTTTTAAATAATCGAGATTGCTGTGTGTCCCTTTAAAGGAACACATGGCAATCCTGAAATGTTTATCAAGCAATCAGCGTATAAATTTATTCATCCATTATCATTTCTGACTTCAAACTGCCTGCTTATACATATAATTAAATACAATTTTGTTTTTTAATTTGTTCATCGTATTCTACCATATGTTTAAATATATTATCGATGCAATATAATATGCAAAGACAATTTATCTCATACTATTTTAGCTATTCATATTAAGGACTGAACAAAAGTAATGCAAGATATGTAGAACAAGAGGCCAAAAGGGCGTGTATCGCTGTACTGGCTATTTTGGCTGTATGGAATCTGTGGTTGGGGTGAGGGATATTAGTTGTTGTGGCTATTATGACAAAAACCTTTGCCCTGCATTGAGCAATATTGCAGTCGAATATATAAATTACTGCAAGTTTCCCAAGTTGTATCCATGTAGAGGGGCCCCTTTACGCTAGAGGACAAACCCCGTTTTAAGATATTAAATGGTTTGTGTTTTTTACCCGATTATCCCCTTGGGGGGCCTAGCAGATAAAATCAAAATACAAAAACTGATTGTGCATCTACACATCCTTAACAAAGATATACACCACACATGAATATGTATACAGGCGGTCAACACTCGTTTTATATAATTACGTTGTGCCTCGAGTCTCTATATAACCATACCACATTATTAGAACTAAAGGTTGTTTTTCGTAAAAACAGATATATCCCCCAAAGGGGTAAGTGCCATAACTACGGTGAATATCATTCAACTGGAACAGGACCTTTAAAGGACAATAACTCTGTCAAAAGTCATTCAACTGGAACACGACGATGATATACGAAACAAAGTTTCGCAGAAGGCCGACCTGTGGTTGATGAGAAATAGTCCGGACAAGTTGTGTTTTAATACCTTTGAAGAGCCACAACTCCAACAAAAACCAATCAACAAGAACACGACAACGATATGCGCAACTAGGTCTGGTACTTATCATTCCCGCTTAGTTTCATTTAAATACAGCCAGGGGTTCAGGAAAACTAGTCTGGATAAAGTTTGTATATAAGGGGCCATGACTATGTCAAAAATTATTCAACCGAGACAAGACGATGAGGCTTGGTTCTGATCATCTCTGTCAAGTTTCGTTGATATACGGCCATAGGTTTAGACGAACTAGACTGTATAACGTTAGTGTATTAAAACCTTTTAAAGGTACTGATTATCCTTGCCAAGTTTTACTGAAATCCGGCCAGGGTTTCTGGAGAACTAGTCCGGACAATGACAAAAATCATTCAACCAGAACACGGCGACGATATGCACAACTAGGCCTGGTACTGATCATCCCTAAAAGGTTTCGTTAAAATTCGATCAAGGGTTCCGGATAACTAGCCCGGACAAGGTGTGTGTATTAACACGTTTAAATGGCCATAATTCCGCCAAAATCATTCAACAGGAGCACGGTAACGATATGTACAACAAAGGGCCCAATAGGGCCTGTAGCGCTCTACTGGCTGTAGTACAACTTGTGTGTGTGTGGAGGGGGGATAGATTACAAGAATATATCATGGGTATCCGGTGAACATTGGGAATTCCATCAGGAGGTATATTTTTTATCGCAATCGAGGGACTCTTTGAGCCGGATATTTATGATCGATTCATTTCTTTGCATACTCTTGACATTTTGTGTGCTGACTTTGTCAACTATACTCGGTTGCAAAAGAAAGTGTGCACTAAGGTTTTTCTAAAATCAAATGTATAATTTAGGAATGAAATATTTCATGTTTGGTGTCAAAATTTATGTCAAATGATGACCAATGTATTGCGCATACCTCTTTTGGAAACTTGTTACCTTCAAATGGACTTTTTACTGCAGTAAAATAGTAGGGTCAAAACCAAAAGTTGCAAATTGCTTGAAAGACAACAACCTGGAAGAAATTATGAATTTATTTTTGGTATTTGTAAATTTTGATGTGTTTTCGAATTTTTTTAAAAACGTTGACGTAGTCGGATAATTGTATTATTCTTATGGCAATTTTATGCCCTGCAGAAGTCAATAACGTCGTCGCTACGTGCAAGCATCGTTAATGCTTGTATTCATTGGTTTTCAGCTAGTCTTGGCATTTTACTATCGTACAGATTTGCAATTTTTTGTGTTTTTCTCTTCATAAACGGATAAAGAAAGTGATCAAACAGGTTTTATTCAGCATGTAGCTTTCCCATGTGTTGCACGTGCAAATCATGTTTAATTTCAAAACCGCTATGCAATTGAAATTGCTTCAAATTATAGCGACATTTTTACGGTTGACCGATAGCGACTGTTGTATGCATATCGGTGTCAAACATTTCAATCGATACGTCGTTAAGAACTGGAAATATTTAGAAATCAAAAAGGCACACTTTCTTTTGTAACCGCGTATACTAACAGTATTGTCATTGTTCGTGCGCGTGGTTTTTGTGTAGGATATTCATTCCTTATGTAGAACGTGGATAGTGTTTTGGACAAGAAGCACCATGGGAGAGAGCCATATTCTCAGCCGCAGTGTTTTTTCTATGTGTGGCCTCCATTTTGTAAATTTAGACATGGGTATTGTGGGGAAAACATATCTATGCATGTAAAAGTAATTAAACGGAGATTAATTGGAACATATTACGTACATTGTGTTTTAATACAGGGAATAATTATTGTCAAGTATGACCTTCACTTTGAAAAGTTGGAAACAAAATGTTTTATTCTGAATATTGCTTTGACATATCTTGACGTGCCAAGTTATCACACAAGGAAGAATTATGGATCGGACGTGAAATGTGACGGAGAGAGGATTTGCTATATTCACCTGCTTGTGGCGTATAAAAAACGTTAGGTAAAGACAGGATTCAAAATGGAGGCGCTAGAGTGTTGACGAAACAAAATATAGCAATTTTCGTTATTTCAAGGGTTATATCACAGGTGTCACTTGTCTGATCTGGCTTGTTTTCAAACTCGTCCTCGCTTTCATTGATATTTATAAGCTGGTGAAGTGTGGTATGAAAAATGAATGTGCTAGAGTGTTGACATAAAAATGTTATCAAATTGTTCAATAATTTAAAGGCCATAATGTCGGTGTTACTGGTCCGATCTGGCTGGTTTTCGAACTTGACCGAACTTTTAACAATATCCTACCTACCTTTGCCAGATTGTTGTTAATGATGAAAGCTCAGTCAAATTCTAAGATCAGCCAGATCGGACCAATAACACCGAAGTTAATGCCCTTGAATTATTGAACAAGAGGCCCAAGAGGGCCGGTATCGCTCTTCTGGCTATATGGAGTTTGTGGTTGGTTTGGAAGAGGGGGGCATATTAGTTGTTGTGGCACTTATGACAACACCCTTTGCCCCGTATTGAGCACTATGGCAGTCGAACATATAAATTACAAGTTGCCCAAATTTGTATCCATTTGGACAAGATATTAGTTTTTTGTGTTTTTTTATCCCATTACCCACTAGGGGGCCCAGCAGATAGAACCAAAATACAAATAAGGTATTGTAAATCTACAAATCCTTAACTAAGAAATACACCACACATGAAAATGAACTCTCAAATGGTATGGAGGGAGCTAGCTTCACAAGACGGAAATATCATTTATAATAAATTACTGCAAGTTCTCCAAGATGTACCCCTGTAGAGGGGCCTCTTTAAGCAGGCGGATAAAACTAATTTTATATAATTATGTTGTGCCTCGAGTCCCTAAATAACAATAACAAATTAGAACTAAGGGTTGTTTTTTGTTAAAACAGATGTCTCACCCACTGGGGAAAGGGTCATAAATCCGCAAAAAATCATTCAACTGGAACACGACGATGATATAGGCAACTAGGCTTGCTTAGTTGAAATCCGGCCAGGTTATCAGGAGAACTAGTCGGGACAAAGTTTATGTATTTAAACCTTTATAGGGCCATAACTCTGTCAGAAATCATTCAACAGGAACACGACAATGATATATCCAACCAAGTTTCGTTAAAAACCGAACGATGGTTGAGGACAACTAGTCCAGACAAAGTTTAAGTATAAAAACGTTTAGAGAGCTACAACTCCACCAAAATCAATCTACCAGAACATGACAACGATATGCGCAACTAGGTTTGGTACTGATCATTTCTGCCAAGTTTCACTGGAATCCAGCCGGGGGTTCAGGAAAACTATTCAGGATAAAATGTGTGTGTAAGAGGATATAACTATGTCAACAAGATATTCAGCATTTTTTTTTCTACCGGGCATTTTTTAGTAACAGTGACCTTGACCTTGACCATAAGTGCAATCCAAAACTTGCTTTTCATATCAGCCACCTACACAACAAGTTTCATGCCATCTCATTCCTGAATAAAGTTAATGAGCAGAAACAGTTGTTCTATTTGTAATAACAGTGAATTTGAACTTGAAGCCAGTGACCCCAAATGCAATCCTAAGTTTTATTTTCAAATAAGCTACCTACCCATAAAGTTTCATTACAATATCTCATTCCTAAGTAATGTTATTGAGCGAAAATATTTTTCTATTTTTCGTATCAGTGACCTTCACCTGGACCTCAGTGGCCCCAAATGCAAACCCAAACTTGCATTTCATATAAGCTACCTACTCACCAAGTTCCAGGTCAGTACAGAATGAGATAACGCAGTCGATGCCGCACCATCAAAAATTCGCTCTAAAGTGTTTAGGCCCAGTAAGCGTATATAGGGGATCTCAATGGTTTCCAAGTTATGTCCCAGTGGTTATGTCTGATTACGCCCTACGGGGCCCAAGCGGATGGAGCCAAAATACAAAACATTATTGCTCATCTACACATCCTTAACTAAGGAGTTAACGTCACAATCCTGAAACTCTTAATAGCAACAGTAAATTAAGTTCCCCAAGTTGTACCTTTATAGCGGGGCTCCTTTATGCAGGAGGTCAAACCCCATTTTTTATCCGTTGTGCCTCGAGTTCCTCAATGATCATACTAAACTAGAATCGTAACCATTCACATATTGACAAGATATTTGCATGATTGTTTACCTTATTTCCCCTCAGGGGGCCCCAGTGGGCAGGGTCAAACTCTGAGACCGTATTGCGCATCTACAGATCCTAACTACGAAATACATGTACACCACACATGAAGGAAGGAGTTAGGATTACAAGCCCAAAATCCTGTAATAATAAATTGCTGCAAGCTCCCAATATTGTACCCTGTAGAGGGGTCCATATAAGCAGGAGGACAAAACATAGTTTGCGTATGTTGTGCCTCGGACAATGCACAGTTATAATCAAACCCATTCACATTTGGACAAGGTATACATTTTTTTGTGATTTTGACCCGATTACATCCAAGTTGGCCCCAGTGAGCGGAGCCAAAATCCGAAACCTTGCTGATCCCCGCCTCCACCCTTGGATCATAAAAATAGTTATCCCCCAGTGGATTTGAACTCACAACCCCAGTTTCCCAATATTGCATATTTAAGAAAATCAAGAGCCATAGGTCTGGTGTTACTGGTCCGGTCAGGCTAGTTTTTGAACTTGCCTATCATTGCTATTAACAATCTTTTGGAAAAGATCAAATACTAAATGAAGGTGCTAGGTTGTTCACAAGGCAGATTATGATTTTTTCAGTAAAAGAGGTTCAATAATTTTCTTCTATCCGATCTAACTGGTTTTCGAACTTGTCCGAGCTTTCATTGATATAAATAGAGCTTATGGAATGGCGACTTGTCTGTCGTCGTCCGTCGTCTGTACTGGCCGACGGACAGCAAAGCTAAAGGAAGAAAACATATATTGTTTTAGCACAAGTAGGATTTGAACCCACGACCCAGATTCCAAATATAGCATAATGCATATTTAAGACAGACTTGAGCCATAAGTGTGACTAGCCCGATCCGGCTGGTTTTCTAACTTTCAGCTTTCATAGATTTTAACAATCTGGCACAATTGTGTAAAGAAAACATAATAAATGAATGTGCTAAAGTGTGCATAAGGCATACTAAGGCATTTTTCAGTAAAACCACCGCCATCCGGTGTTACTAATCAAATCTAGTTGGCTGGTTTTAGAACTTGTCCGAGCTTTCACTAACAAATATTGGTAAAGCATAAACAATAAATGAAGTTTCTAGCGTGTTCACAAGGCAGAATATGACATTTTCCAGCAAATCAAGGGCCATAACTCCAGTGAAACTAATCCGACTTTTCGACGAATAAAGTAATAACGTCAATAGAAATAATTCCAATAATACGATTTCTTTCTTCTTAATTCTGTTTAATCTATCTTGTTATTATAGGGACACTTGGCAATCCTGAAGTCTTTCTCAAGCATTAAATATTAGCCTCTCGATGTATTAATCCAGTATCATTTTGACTTTAAATCTACTTGCATATGATTTAAATAGTCTACAATTTGTGGTTTTCAACTTTTCTTCGTTATTCTGTCATATGTCATATGTCATGTGTGTTTGAATGTATTATTTGAATGTGAAATGTAATCAACAGTTAGTAAAATCAAAAACTATTTGCTTGATACGATTCTTGTTACTAATATTAACGACTGAACAAATGCAATTCATGCAAAAGAAACTAACTGGACGCCGCGATCTTTTAAACAAATCAAGATTGCAGTGTGTCTCTTTAAAGATACTATAGCTCTATATAAGGCGTGTGGGCACATACCTATAGTAAATATGAAGGAATTTGCGAAATATCATATATTTTCAGTTAATGGGCATGTACTTTTGATTTTACTTTGTCGATCGCAGGTAAAGAAATGCAAAACAGTTAATAGTAAATCAAATCAAATAACAGGTTAGTCTGGATTATTTGCAAAACAAACGTCTAGATTAAACGTCTAAAACGTGATGACGCGGGAGCCATTTTACCGATATTCTGATATCGTTTCTGATTGGCTGATACAGACGCACCTTTTATCAAAGATATACAGAACGGCAGAAAGACATTGAATTAATAAGTAAAGAGGGAAACTTCATCATTATCTCGACGAACTAAATATGGGTGGTTAAAAAAGTAATTACAGACACGTGTTTCCGGTTTCATTTTGTTTTCTGCACTAGGGGTCAAGACGTTTGTATGTACAATCAAGCGTCGAAGTAGATCAAGATTAATAACTTGTAGAAAATTCCAACCATGATGACATGTTTACGCCACGGGTAGGTTGGGGTGTGCGGTGGTGAGTGCTGGAGTGGTGTAGGGGAGTAACAGTAAATCAAATCATATTAAAGATAACAGACACGTAACCTATTAATCTACGTCTTAGATCTCTGCATTTAGCACTCCTAATTATGATATTTTTGCGATACGTGTGATGAGGGTGGAGGAGAACAATATACAGATTGTGGGTAACAGATAACAGTAAATAATTAGTATCAGTACTGTTAAGCTAACAACATTTCTCCAATAACAGTATAACAGAATAAGCCTCGACATTGTAATATCAATAACATTGACACCAACGTGTCAAAACTATAGGTTTACCACCACTAATACCATGTAAACCTCCGAGGTGTAGTCGAATGTAGTTCCTATAATAAAAAGTAATCCATCCTTTTTTGATGGAAATGGGCATTATAAGTAGGAGAAAACTGCCCATTTCTATTCGATTTTGTGGTTGTATGTATAAGAAGCGTATTAATAGGTTTTACTGGATCAATGATAAGTATTTTTGAAATTTCGACTCTATGCTTATTCTTTATGAGCAAATAAAACAGTCAATCAATGAAAACAGCTGTACCCTTGACCTGTTTAGTAAACAAACAAGACATTTCTTACATGTCTTGTGACTCCACCTTTTCTGGTGATTTTTCAAGTGGAAAATTAGTTTTCTATAAGAACATTACACTGCTGCATTATCCATACTTGTGTTGAATTTACAGCAAATCATTAATATGTGACACTTTAACATTGGTGTCTATGGGTAAAAAATTTAGTGGTTTCATACCTATACAACAGTGGACCCGTCCTTGGTCGAAATCAGTAGACTGTTTCACTGCGCATGTCCGGTTTCACTCAAACATGCCATATATTTAAACGCTGTGCAGCAGTCTATTATATCAACTGTGTATGTGGAAGTATCAATTTAAGCTAAGGTAAATCAAATCGACAAATCTATATTTAGATTTTATTATTAATTTATTATATTTCAATTTAAAACAATGATACTAAACATACACAAAGAAGGATATTTAACATACAATACTACATCTTTGCATGAACACAGCCGTTGAATAATGATGAAATATCAAATTTAAAGAAAGTGGCATAAACTTGTCAACAAACGTGTCGACCCTATCTCGGGAAGAGAGCCATTCTTTGGCGGGAAAACATACACAATCGAAACAAGTGTCCATAACTCTGTGTTGCTTTTGCTGTGCTTCTGCAAAAGTTATGCCCCTTTTTGAACTTAGTATATTGGTTTAGTTTTCCGTTAACGTCCACTTTTTAGCCAGTATGTTTTTGGAAAAAAATACGACTTATTGTCATCCCGTGATCGGGGTTAAGTTTTATGTTAAGGTGCACCTCTTTCAGTAACTATAACAGATACAGCTTTGAAACGTTTGCTCGAGCATGCTATTTCCTGACGCAGGCCATGCAATACTGGTTTCCACCCAGGAAAATCTCATGATCAGCCATACCTGGCACACACCACTGACAAAAATCACTATCAAACATTTAAAACAAACAAACTGTATGATGTCTAACCACTACAAACCACTTCTTCCGAATACATGTCCACCAACCCCAGCCATAGTAGTATAGATACTGAGAGTACCAGGCCAGTTTTCCCCCCGCGGAGGGCTATCAGTAAGCAGTTAGAAAGTTGTTTTAGTTGTCCAGTAGCAAACGTCAACGGCGGTGATATACTAGCTACCAACCCCTAACAACTTTATAAACTTTCTGATTGGCTCCTCTCAGGAAAATACGTTACTGGTACTCTCAGTATCTATACTACTCATCAATGTTGTTTATTATTTTCCTCATACAATTCAACTTATAACATTTTTGCAATTTATTAAGCAAAGTCAGACGGAACCGGACAGTAGTCTTCATCATCGCTCTGCATATCGTTTTTTACCATGGAGTATTTTATTTTTCTACACTTTGCTATTTTGTATTTGAGTTCAAAAGCTCTACTCTGTTTTTAACAATCGTCTTCGTTTATTAACTTTGCTTTTTTTAGTGTCCATAAAATCATCACGAACTACATCATATTCTACTTGGAGTTGCTTACCTCTCATCAATTTTCTTTTATATTTATCTTTTAAATTGTTAAGTTTTTTGCAAACCTTTTCTAACTTTTCTTGTTCCATTATATATAATAATACTATATATAATTATTTTTAAACCCTTATTAAATATTTTCAGTATCCTTAAATGCTACTCAACTATTACAGTTAACATCTATCATACTCTATCATAGTATATTTTACTTGTATGCTAATGTATCTTGTCCATTATATAGTATGTATCTTTTATCATCATAAGCTGATGAACTTTTTTTTATTTTTTGCATAACTGTTTATCTTATGCTTTTGTGATCTGATATCTTTCATTTTATGGTGAGCTTCCATCGCGGTGAATAAAATGTTTTTATAATCATCGTGTGCTATTTGTTTTTTAACAACACACTTTTTAACACCCTTACATTTCTTTGTACCGGTCTCATTATCTAACACATACGAATATAGTTTACTTCGTAGTCCGACAAATTCAACAATGGGTATTCCACAAGTTTCATCTTTCATCTTGCCGATAACCTTTTTATTATCATTAAAATTAAACTTACTTTTTGGATCATAATCACAATTATCAAAAAGTTCTTTATCCTTGTAAAAGTATGCATACACATCTTTTGTTTTTATTTCATAACACAAGGAATCGGTATCAGTAAATAATAACTTGGCTTTATCATCATATTTGTTTTTGATATAGTTGTAATGGAAATCAAACATTAAACATTTTGACAAGTCCAAAATACACATGCCAACATAACAAGGACGATTTAAACTTTACCAAAAACTGAACTGTTCGTCTTTAACCACTCTGATTCGTCAATCTGTAGTATCCGATGTTTTTTGTCACCTTCAATAAAAGCTATTATACAATTCTAAGTTTTTAAAATGCACGACATACTTTTCTTTATTTTTCAACGTCGTAACAAGTTTATTAACATTGCAATGTCCTAAATTAAACGTTTGATTTAAATTTGTGCAATAGTCTGACAACCACTCATCTTTGATATTTAAACGTTCCGGGGCAAGAGGATATTAATCATTATGCGAGTCATGCAGTTTCTTGGGATACTCGATATCATATTCAACAATGTAATTTGATTTTCCTTTTATCAACCCACTTGAAGTTGCCAGTAGGCAACGGTTGACACATGGCCCACCCATACAAATTATTAGCATCAAGATATATTATGTACTTGCTTCATTTTTTTTTGTCATAGTTTTTCATATATTTATTGTTAGCCTGTGAATATCTGTTTGCAATATAACTCGTACCACCTCTTAATCCTTTTTCCACAAACAAATATTGATCAATATCAGTGATTAAGTCAGGTTGGATACCAGTCATCTTAAGGCATGCATCCCAAGCTAACCCAGGACTACTGAAGTAATGGCAAGAAGCTAATTTGTAATACTCAATACACATTTTTCTAAAGTTTTCAAAAACATCTGTCAGCAACAGCACATCAGTCTTAAGATACAGATCATGATATTCTCCCGTATTTTTAATCTTAAATGTTTTCCATATTTTTTAGCATGATCATAATCTGCATCTGAAATGTGGTCATCATTTAATTGAGAATAAAAGTTATTTTTGCTAGGTAATTTAGTTTCCTTGAAACGTTCAAAACTGTTAATGTCTTCATAAGGATAAACACCTTTTCTGTTTAGCAAGTCTAGCTTGTTGCCAAAGTATGCATGAGAGGTGTATTGGAACGAAGGGATGTTTTTTTACTAAATTTTCTAATGATTGGGACATAAACTGGAAACTGTCAATAAACACTACTTTGTCCTAACATAAAAGCCATATACTTTTCCATGTTATTTGGTATAACATTTATGTTTCGTTTAAGGGTTTATGGCCAATCATGTTTGTAAAAAAAGTGGGTGGGGTAAGTTTTTTTAAAAATCAAGGGTGTTTAAAAACAAATATATATGCACTTATGTAATACATTTAAGGTGAACAAATTCGGTAAACATGTTTTGATGTTGGTTGAAGAAGTCCTGGGCATTATTAAAAAAAAAAAATTCAGGTTGACAAACTCACTTTTGGAAACCTTTGACAATGACGTTGCATAATATGTTTTGTTTCAGCAACAGTAATAAAGACAGTGTTATTGCAATAATAGTCTACAATGAGCAACTTTAACAGCTAGCTGAAAAACACGCACCTGTGTCCTCGCTAAGAGACGCCATTTTTTTAGATCTGTATTCACACGAGTGGTGAATGTAAACATTGAATTCATCGGTAAATAACTGAATGATTGATTGCACGATCACTGAGGAAAGGACATGCATTGGTAGGTGGACGATTTACCCTTTGATTTGTATATGTTCAGGAACTTGATCTCTATCAGAACCTATATTTATGCTTCATATTCAAAGTGGCTGTAGTACGTGTGTATTGCCGAGTTTTTTACAGGGCCTAATATCCAAACTATATAAAGCTAATATTCATACGCCAAACTAAATCCATATAGAAAATATCGCATTTTTTGATCAACATCTTATTGAAACATATTCCACTCATGTATTTTATTAAAAATCGAGTAACTGACGATATTAAATATCAGCTGTAGAGCGAATATAAGAAGTTATTATTTTTTTATGGAAACTTGTTTTCTTCTCGGATGTGTTTCCGTTCATACGTTAACAGGCTGCCGGCAACTTTAACCGTGAATATTTTGTAAACACAACCTAAAAAAATATGTTTTGCAGATGTTACATGCACAATCAGGTAATGTCTTCTTGTCAAACTGCCTTCTTATACTGTATACTCATTTCCCCAGAAGATCGATGCCTTTTTAAGGTAAGAATAATAGTGAAACATGAGTTTTTTTCACTACTGAAATACAGTTTCCATAGCAGAAAATCTCGTGCAACAACAGCGCACGCTTTGTGTAATAAAACATGCTTTGTACGGTGAACGGATACGGCCATCTGCTTTTAATTTCATTTGAAATATTGTTTCTTGTGAAAGGATATAATTTATAACACACTAAGAAGTTCTTGAAGAAGTATGTTTTTTTGCCGAAATATATGGATATAATATGGACCTGGATAATTAAAATAGATAGATTATAAGTGGATATATATACAGTGATAATGAATGAAATCAGTCAGAGTGCGTTTGCAATCAGTTGCCATGGAATACAAAATAATGACGTTGATTAAATATTATTTTCTTATTATTGTTTAAGTACGACATGCTTAATTTGTAGTCATGGGTAGCAAAACAAATAAAAGCAGGCGCAGGAAATTTAACTAACCATGTGGTAGACACAGTTTCCAAAGTCTGAAAAATAGGAAGGAATTACTGTTGAAGACGGAGTAAAAAGAAGTTGTAGTAGAAAAAAACAACAGTAAGTGTGGGCCTTATCAGTTAGTGAACAAATTTACAAATCTAAAGATAGAGGTGGATACTGCACCAAATTTATTGTAAGGAGAATTCCTATTACCAAAGATCATTCCAAAATGTTGCGGTTGGGAGGAACAGGTTTACGATTCCAAATAAAAAAAGTTGAAAATGTGCTAATGAGCAACATAATTGTTAATTTACATGAACTGAAAAGCCATGTTCTCGATATCACTACTCATGCTGCTACTTGCCAAGATGCTCAACAGTTTGCTTTAGGTCGAAATTCGCCTATTTCCCTGCATACTGAAACCAACAAAAGCGGTATGTCTAGTGTTTTGTGGACTATTTGCCATGGATGCAAGAAACAATTCCCCATGAAAACAAGCACCAATGAGAATGGAAAGTTCAGTGATATAAACATAAGGGCTGTTTGGGGAAGTATGACAACAGGAGGTGGTGCATCTTCGCTAAATGAACTCGCCGGAACATTGGGCCTACCAAGTATCAGTGGTAAAATGTTTACACAAATAGAGAAACAGATTGGTAGTTGGTGGTAAGAGATTCTTAATGAGTAGGTGTGATGGAGATGTTCCTGAACATACTTGCTTTAAGATTTGGAGTCTGTACATGGATTGAGATACATGCGATTGATAGCAGATGGAGACAGTTCTGTTTACTCCCAGATACAGGAGAAAGTGCCTATATGGGGTGCACATATCACAAAGTTAGAGTGCGCAAATCATGCGTGTAAATGTTTACGAGCAAGTTTAGAACGCCTTGTGGAAGAAAAGCCGGAATACAAAGGGAAGGGGAGGTTGACGAAGGTCACTAGAATGCGCTTGACGACTGCTGTACGTTGTGCTATACGCGCGTAACAAGGAAAATGATTCAGCATTATTAGCAAAGAACATACGCAACTCTATCCACCATGTTCTTGGTTTCCATCCAAACTGCAGCAATTTTTGTAAAAAGAAATCGACAATTCCAAGTGCAGCAGACGACAACAGAGACGTAGATCCCGAAAAAGACATTGACGGTATTTTTGAAGAACAAAGTTCATACTGGTCTTTACCAACTGACAAAGAACTGGATAGTTTTCGCCTTCCATTCAAGTCAACATTTAAGAATAGCGAACTTCAGGATATCATAAGGGATGTGACGGTCCTCCTTAATAGATTGGCAGAAAAGAGTGTTAGGTTGATTGGAAACTTTTGGAGTTAAATGCGACCCGATATCGTGTAAGTATTAATTTTAAGACTAAGAGCTCTGCTCGGTCTTAGGCTGTGCCTACAATTCATATTAGATGTGTTATTGACAGTATATGTACATATTTTAATGTACCAAATGTTGAATGGTCGTGTTAAAGTTTAAAAATATGCTTATATTACACTTTAATAGTCATAACACATTCTTACACTGATGAATTTCAATTACATATCCCAGTGCATTCATGTAATTGCTGGTTACATGTTGTGGTTATGCATTGTTGCGTTGTGTCCAATTATCACTAATTTAGTAACATCCAGTCACAAGTATGTGAAACTGAAATCCCAAACACAGTCTCAAAATGTACAATAGCAATCAAACTACGCAATCCAAGTGTAGGTCAGTAGTAGAATTAAAAATTGTTTTAATTATATAATAGCTTTTCTTTCATATCAGTTATTCACATTGTGCTAAAACCAGAGGACTTTATTGTACACCATACATGTTTCATATGTGTATAAGGAACTTTTTTTTGAAATGGCATGATATGTATATTTTTGACATTTTTTCAATGTGGTTTGTTAATTATTTGGTCATTTGTGAATTTAATGTCTGGCAATTGTAAAATATAATTCTTGTACAGTCTAAATGCATCAATGCACTATATAAAGAACTATTTCTTTTTAGATAATCGTTGCCCTTTGTATGTGTTTGACTGCACCAAAGAAGTGAACATTAAAGTGTAACTGCGTCATTAATTTATGTTTTGTATATATGAATTGACAAAATCTACTGTATGTACACAAGGTATCATACAGTTACTAAGCTCACATCCAAAATTGTGTCTTTCATGTTAAACTGAAATTTCGGTACCCCACCCACATTTTTACAAATATGCTTGGCCATAAACCCTTAAACTTTCCGATGTGTTGCATTATTATTTTTAGTTAGCCTGAAATTAATATTACATATGTCATGAGCGCTTCCTCTGTACTTTCCAGTTATGTGACAATGGTCTCTAACTTTTCTAACGGAGTTTTCATATGCTACTGTACGACCTGGGTCATCATTTTTAAAAGTTGAAAACCCATTACCACAAATATGACATGATTTAGATTTTTGGAATCTAGCTTCTTCTTCCGGCGACATTACCAAATATTTCTTAAAATGTGCATTCATAGTTTTTTTACACCACTTTTCTTCTTCTATCATTTTTCTAAAAACGTGTATACAGCATTTGGTCCTCTAAACGTTACAACTGGTTTTGAATATTGATCATCATAACAACAAACAACATTGTACCCGTAACTACAGTCATTATTCTTTTGATATCCTTCTGTATATGATTTATTAGGATTGTTTGATGCTGAAGAAATACTTTCGGTTACTGCTTCAAAATCAGCATATATAACAAACGGAACGATTAATTGCCTGTCATAGTTTTTAATCTCAACTTTTTCATCCATGTTTGGCATCTCTACTGCTTGTTTTCCACTAATTGAAAGACAAACAGATTTATGTTTTTCTAAAACTATTTCAAATGTAAAGCATTGTAGGCATGTTTTACAAAACCATTTTTTTCCATTGTGTGCTGTTTGATTATGCATCAAACTGCTAAAGGTTTTTATCCATACGTAATGATTTTTCTTTTTCAGTGATCAAAAGCATATCACACGATACTTTTGCTTTATTTTTGATATGCACAAAGGGTATACTTGATTATTTTCATACCCAAATATGTTAAAACAAATATTGTTTTGTTTTTCTATTTTTGGGATTTGTTTGATAGTAACAGGAAATGTAATTCCTTTATAATTAAGATCTTCAATATGCTTTTTGTACTTTGTTATTCTTTGTGGTTTATTATTGACAGGGAATTTATAAGCCAAATGGCACCATCTAAAGCATTCGTTATCTTTTTCATTTTTTATATTGATTAATCCTTTTTTAGCATTAGCAAATTCTGTGTCTCAACTTATTCGTTTTTCCAGAGCTTGTACTCGAGTTGAGGACTTTAATATTCGTAATCTTTGTATAACTAAAAAGCTACTCAATCAGGGATACCGTTACCATAAACTTCGTCAAACCTTTGCAAAATGTTATTATCGTAACCCTGATCTTCTTTCCAAATATAAAAGTAATTTAAGGACTCTTCTGCGACAAGGACTATCACAACCTGACTTCTATGGTGATGTGATTGATAAACATCGTAAGATTCTTTGTCATGATCTCTTTTATACTATCTTTGTTAAACTTGTTAAAAAGTTTATCAAAAGAGGTTATGACCCTATCATTTTGCAACGTACTACATGCTTGGTGGTGGACCCTTTTACAGTTCGCCACTATGCTTTCCTCTTTAATTGTACGATAACCGGACAGGCTGTGGACCCTATGATGACGCCTACCTAAATCCCATTGGGACGGTGGCGTTTGATGTTTGTCTATGATCTTTCCTGTCGTGCCCTTAATGGTTTATTCTCTTGTTGCTCTGGCTTCTGCCAAGTCATTGAGTACCTTCATTGTGGCTTTTTAGGCTAATGTTTTTTTTGTATTATATTTACACGAGCATATTTCTGTTTTACTTATATTGCCTATTGATGCTGCCTTGTTGGTTACAGATTATATCATGGCGGGGATTTCTTTTTTCTTTATTTATACTGTCCTGTTTTAATGGGATGATAGTAGGGTAAGTGTGAGGTTTGGTGTACCCTAGAACCTGTTTAAACCCCAAGTGACCTTTGTTGCCACTGACCGTTCCAAGGCGGTAGCCCTATTGTCAACCCTTTTGTGTTTGTTATGTCGCTTGCATTTTTTATTACGTTTGCCTTCTCATTTGTCTGTTTGCGTGTTTGTTTTTGTGTTTTGTGGTTGACTGTCGTCCTTGAATGCTGCTTTCCCTGTCCGATATTTTTATCTGTCTTCTTTTGGTAAATCTAAATAAAAGCTACCTCGCAAAGGTTTATACTTTATTCGATTGATAGTGTTTCAATTACCCAACCACTTCCCATCTGAACCCAAGTTCCAACTCTATTTACAATTTCCTCACGTGCTTTATCCAACGTCTCGACTATTTCGTTTTCGAACAATATTGTCGCTGCTTTAGAATTAAAAGTAAGCTGTTTTATATGTGGTTGCAGGACCTGTTTCTTTGTCTCCCATCGATGTTTTTTAAAAGTATGTTTTACATCGACACTTAATTTAAAGCCGCCCGATTTTCTTAGTTCTGGTTTAAGAAATTTTATAACGCTTGGTTGTGTTTTCTGCAGTTTAGTGAGCGTGTCATTACTGATAACATTTACTTCAAAATCCTTGCTTTACTGTTTTGGGGATGTTTCAATTTCTCGGATACTCATTATATAGTATTACAAGAGATTATTTCTTTTAGCCTATAATTATTTTATTTAATTATTTTGAAGTAAAATATTGAGTTCCTGGTTAGATTATATTATTTTTATTTATCCATACATAATGATATTAATTCCTTTTTCTAACAAAATGTTGTAGTAAGGAATAAAAGCAGCCTCGGTTGAAAGAATATTAGTTGCCTCAGAAATTTGTTTTTTACAAAAGGCATGCAGCTTGTTTATATCTGTTTTTTTTTATTTTCCATGGTAATTTTAGTGGTTGTGTCATTATTATAATTCGTTCAGTCAGATCTTGAAAGTTTGTAAAAACTATTAACTCTTTGTCAATTTTACTCATATCTTCAAAATCAACCGTTTGGGCATATGTCATTTGATCTTCCTTAAAGTTTTTGATTTTCTTTTCTACTTTTTCCATTATAATATTACGTAAGATAATATTTTTTAAGTCTGTATTTAAATATATAATGCTATATTATAATATAATGAATTGCAAATATTGTAAAATAGTTTTAGATATTATTGATCCTCCTGGGGTGTGTACAGATTGTATCTTATTTACACAAGCAATAAATAGAAGCTTTGTAAATATTGCACCAGGGCCAAGCTGTGTTACAAGTGTACTTACGCATGTGTGAATTGTAATGATACTTGTGAAGTTTTCGATAACGAGCGTATTTGTCTTAATTTTGGCACTCACAATGGTTAAAATCTCATCACAGGTTACAACTACAACCAAAAGAAAACTATTTACCACAGAAAGTACCATTTGGATAAATACTTGGTAGTATATGATTTGTCTTCCAAAACTAGACAATGATTTAAAGATTTGTTTTACAAAATTGTAAAGGTTTTGGATAAACCAGAAGGTCGAAAAAGATCAATCAAATTTGAATACATTTTTCAGAAAATATTAAAAATAGAAAAAGAAACAAAACCGATTAAAACAAAATCAACCAAAGAAAAGTATGATAGGATATGGAGACAAGTAGAATTACGACGGAATGCCATGACCGTTTAACTTAAAATATTTTATATACATTTCCAGAGGTTCTGTAAAGTTATCTCTAATATTTTTGAAGGTAATCCTAATTATCTCTTCATCATTTTCTAGTCCTGTGGTTGTTTGGACATATGATAGAAGTTGTTTAAAACTCCTATGATGTGTTTTTAACAAAGTCTTTTTTTCTGCTATTCTTGTTTTACTTGCTAAAACAGCAACTATTGGAGAAACTGCGCCAACTACAGCTATGAAAACAGGAATTGCTGGAACTAATACTAGAACAGCACCACAACCAATTATTCCACTGGTAATCTGTAACGTTGTGTTAATAATACCGCACAATTTATAACTGCGTCTGTATGCAGCTACAATTCGCGTCAAGTGATCAATTAATTCGTCTTTGTTTTTTATGTATAATTACAGTTAGACAATAATTTAATTAAGATATTTAGAAAATTGTTGCTCATGTTCTTTGGGTGATATTTTGCCTATTTTTAATAATTCATCGATTATGCTAATACCTTTATTTATTAGCTGTGGACTATTATTTCCTGATTCGATACTTCCGCATACTAACTCTAGATCATCCATCAAATCATCAGGACTATTATAATATTATAATATTCAACATCAACACAACCTCCTAAAATATTTTTGAACTTTTTGAACTTTGAAGAACCTTTATGAATTGGTAAGACGGATAATTTTGTTAGTTTCTTAAAAGCATTTTGAGACATCTTTGAATACGTTTTTTTATTATTGTAACGCTTTGTTATCAAGTCTATAAAATCATCGTCTACTTTTAGATCTAGCACAACTGCATCTCCTTGTTTGGCAATACGTTTGTGATGACCAACAAGCTCAGATAAACCAATTTGCAACATTCCATAGTAGCCATCTTTGTCGACTTTGTAGAATTTTTATTTTGTTGTAATCCTTTTCCTGAAAAGACTTCACTATGCAGAAGCAATGCATCACTTCTTTCTCTATAATATTTTAAAGCTTCTGACTCGTTTGCCCTGTTTTCTCTATTTTGTGTATGTTTTTCTTTCATGGTTGCATCCTTTTCATTTTTAATTTGGTTAGTAAGAGCAGCCTTGTCGCGGCCAAGTTGACGGATCTTCTCACTAACATTCTCGAGTATGCTTCCGAGTTCATAGCTATCTCTATCTACACTCGACGGTAAGGGAAAGTTAAATCTCTCTATCACTTCTTTATCGATTCCAGCATCTAGATTACAAGTAGTTAGTTTACGAGATTATTCATCAAATAACTGGGGTAATCCCCGGTATGCCTCATGTTCTTGTACTTCCTCGCCTATTGCTGCTGGAAGAGCGGCTAATTGCCGACTTATTTTCGGAAGAGAAGCTAACTGCTCGGTTATCTGTTCTGACTGACTTTTTTATTTCGCTAGTTACAGGTTTAAATATTTCTTTGTACAAATCACGACTAGCTCCTTTTTCTAGTCTTTTTTGAGTAACTTTATTTTCGTATTCTTTAACAAGCTCACTTGCTTTTCGCTTTTTATCTGCTAATTCTTTTCATTTTAACAAAGACATGTATAATATAAGGTTAGATTAAAATAAGATAAATAAAGATATGTTAAGTTAAGTTTAGATAAGTTTAATTTTCGCACTGTGTTCAGATACATGTTCATTTATTTCTTCGACGTTGTGGGTTTCGTTTTCTTCTTGGCTGGAGGCTTGATCGATTTTTTAGCCGGAGGCTTAATTGCTTTTTTATTTTTCATAAGTTTAATATTTGCATGTGCTTTTTCAGACTCATTTTGTATTTTAGCCAACTTGTTTTCCAGACGTGTTATCTCGCCAGGAGATTCAGATTTGTTTAACATTTTATTTATATGCTTTCTTTCTGCTTCTAATCCTATCAAATAAATAGTATTTGGTCGTTCTTCTGTTTTCGACAGACTTCCTGGATTTTTCACTGCCGGTCTCCAGGCAGGATCTGCATCTTTCTGTTTTGAAGGTCCTGGGATATTCATCTTAACTTTTTGTAATCCGTAATCTAACTTGATTAGCTTTAAAACATTCTGCTTCTGTTCCAAGTTGCTTACCACAATACACTTTAAACATATATATGTAATAAAGGTTAGATTAATTAAGATAAGTTTTCTAATCATACATTCCCCGCTCCCAATCCCCGCTAGTAGGATCAATTAATTTTTTAACTTTGGGTTTAACTGCTTTTTTAACTTTAGGTCTAACTGCTTTTTTAACTTTGGGTTTAACTGCTTTTTTAACCGCAGGTTCGACTGCTTTTTTAACCGCAGGTGCAACTGCTTTTTTGATTGCAGGCTTGACTTCTTTTTTGATTGCAGGCTTGACTGCTTTTTTAACTGCTTTTTCAACTGCAGTCTTAGCTACACTTTCAACTACTTTTTGCATTCCATAATATCTAACTTGATTAGCTTTAAAACATTCTGCTTCTGTTCCAAGGCGTTTACCACGGGGGATTTGTTTTATTCCACAATATACTTTTGACATATATAATAATACTTGGATAATATTAATATTATCTGACTATTATTATAATGGAAATTCCAAACTATTATATGAAAACAGAAAACGGTAATTTTAATCAACTATGGAACTTTATGCCAGACTGCTGTTTTAGAATGTTAATTTGTGGTAATTCAGGATCTGGCAAAACAAACACATTAGTTCACAAGTTGCTGAAACCTTTAGTGTACTATGACAAGATTTACTTGTTTGCTAAAAACTTGGATCAGTCTATGTATCAGGTCTTATCACAAAAACTTGAAAAGATAGCAAAACACAATAAAATCCCAGTTGAAGACATACTAGAATGTTCAAATGATGAAGTTATACCTGTGGATACTTTAGATTCAGATAATCAGAAGATAGTCATTTTTGATGATTATGTTTGTGAATGCAATCAAAACGATATTATTAATGATTTCATCCAGGGAAGACATACAAATTGTTGCGTAATTTATTTATCTCAATCTTATTACAAAACTCCCAGAGACATTCGGTTGAATTACTCTCATTGCATCTTCTTTGCAACTCCAAGTATAAATGAAATAAACATGCTTTCTAGAGAACAAGATGTCAGCAAAGATCAGTATAAAAAAGCAACTGACAAGCAGTACGACTTCCTGTATCTAGATCGCCCGAGGAAGTTAGTAAAGCGTAACTTCACTGGTGAAATTTAATCTAATCATATTATATATAATGGGACTTTTTAACGATCTTGGCGAGGAAGCTACTACTGGCAGTGTAAATATTACAAATTTTGGTATTGTGCTGTCTGAGTATGTAAAACAAAAACATTTGGTTAATTATCTTAACAAAGGCAAAAACAAGGAAAATGTTTTAAAAAGTGATCTTAATATAGATGGTAATAACATTACTGATGTTGGTAATCCAGAAAAAGCAGATGATGCAGCAACAAAGCAATTTACTGTTAGAAGAGTAGAAAAATTCATACGTGATTATAATATTGATAAAATTCCAGATATGTTGAAAAATTTGACAACAGGTGTTGATGATAAACTAAGTCAAATACAAACAAAGTTACAAGCAAACCGTGAGAAAATGATTGAAATTCAAAACGGTTTAAAAATTGAAATAAAACTTTTGAGTGATGTTTTTTAATCATACATTCCCCGCTCCCAATCCCCGCTAGTAGGATCGATGAGTTTTTTAACTTTGGGTTTAACTGCTTTTTTAACTTTAGGTTTAACTGCTTTTTTAACTTTGGGTTTAACTGATTTTTTAACCGCAGGTCCAACTGCTTTTTTAACCGCAGGTGCAACTGTTTTTTTGATTGCAGGCTTGACTTCTTTTTTGATTGCAGGCTTGACTGCTTTTTTAACTGCTTTTTCAACTGCAGTCTTAGCTACACTTTCAACTACTTTTTGCATTCCATAATATCTAACTTGATTAGCTTTAAAACATTCTGCTTCTGTTCCAAGGCGTTTACCACGGGGGATTTGTTTTATTCCACAATATACTTTTGACATATATAATAATACTTGGATAATATTAATATTATCTGACTATTATTATAATGGAAATTCCAAACTATTATATGAAAACAGAAAACGGTAATTTTAATCAACTATGGAACTTTATGCCAGACTGCTGTTTTAGAATGTTAATTTGTGGTAATTCAGGATCTGGCAAAACAAACACATTAGTTCACAAGTTGCTGAAACCTTTAGTGTACTATGACAAGATTTACTTGTTTGCTAAAAACTTGGATCAGTCTATGTATCAGGTCTTATCACAAAAACTTGAAAAGATAGCAAAACACAATAAAATCCCAGTTGAAGACATACTAGAATGTTCAAATGATGAAGTTATACCTGTGGATACTTTAGATTCAGATAATCAGAAGATAGTCATTTTTGATGATTATGTTTGTGAATGCAATCAAAACGATATTATTAATGATTTCATCCAGGGAAGACATACAAATTGTTGCGTAATTTATTTATCTCAATCTTATTACAAAACTCCCAGAGACATTCGGTTGAATTGCTCTCATTGCATCTTCTTTGCAACTCCAAGTATAAATGAAATAAACATGCTTTCTAGAGAACAAGATGTCAGCAAAGATCAGTATAAAAAAGCAACTGACAAGCAGTACGACTTCCTGTATCTAGATTGCCCGAGGAAGTTAGTAAAGCGTAACTTCACTGGTGAAATTTAATCTAATCATATTATATATAATGGGACTTTTTAACGATCTTGGCGAGGAAGTTACTACTGGCAGTGTAAATATTACAAATTTTGGTATTGTGCTGTCTGAGTATGTAAAACAAAAACATTTGGTTAATTATCTTAACAAAGGCAAAAACAAGGAAAATGTTTTAAAAAGTGATCTTAATATAGATGGTAATAACATTACTGATGTTGGTAATCCAGAAAAAGCAGATGATGCAGCAACAAAGCAATTTACTGTTAGAAGAGTAGAAAAATTCATACGTGATTATAATATTGATAAAATTCCAGATATGTTGAAAAATTTGACAACAGGTGTTGATGATAAACTAAGTCAAATACAAACAAAGTTACAAGCAAACCGTGAGAAAATGATTGAAATTCAAAACGGTTTAAAAATTGAAATAAAACTTTTGAGTGATGTTTTTTAATCATACATTCCCCGCTCCCAATCCCCGCTAGTAGGATCGATGAGTTTTTTAACTTTGGGTTTAACTGCTTTTTTAACTTTAGGTTTAACTGCTTTTTTAACTTTGGGTTTAACTGCTTTTTTAACCGCAGGTCCAACTGCTTTTTTAACCGCAGGTGCAACTGTTTTTTTGATTGCAGGCTTGACTTCTTTTTTGATTGCAGGCTTGACTGCTTTTTTAACTGCTTTTTCAACTGCAGTCTTAGCTACACTTTCAACTACTTTTTGCATTCCATAATATCTAACTTGATTAGCTTTAAAACATGCTGCTTCTGTTCCAAGGCGTTTACCACGGGGGATTTGTTTTATTCCACAAAATACTTTTGACAAGGAAAATGTTTTAAAAAGGGATCTTAATATAGATGGTAATAACATTACTGATGTTGGTAATCCAGAAAAAGCAGATGATGCAGCAACAAAGCAATTTACTGTTAGAAGAGTAGAAAAAAATCATACGTGATTATAATATTAATAAAATTCCGGATATGTTGAAAAATTTGACAACAGGTGTTGATGATAAACTAAGTCAAATACAAACAAAGTTACAAGCAAACCGTGAGAAAATGATTGAAATTCAAAACGGTTTAAAAAATGAAATAAAACTTTTGAGTGATGCTTTAAAAGAGTTAGAAAAGAAAGAAGATGGATTGGAAGATAGTGAAAACTACAAGAAATTAAGTGAACAAATAAGATCTGGTGTTCAAAATATTAATACACGGATTGGAGAATTAATAAACAAATGGTTGACAACAATGAACTAGAAACTGTTATTGCTGATGCTTCAAAACAAATGAGAACCTCTTTTACTACTGAAATAACTCAAATTAAAATATTAAATGAACAGATAAGCACTAACGTTGATGATATCAGCAATGAGTTTGAAGACATCACAAAGAAAATGGTTGACGGTAAGTCGCTGGAGACTGCTCCGGACAAACTGGTTGGCGAAATCGACAAAGAGTTTGGAAATGTCAAAACGACAATAATGGGCAAACTCGTTACCACTGATGAACTTGGGACTGCTATTGATGGTGTTTCGAAGCAATTGAAAGCTGCTCAGGATGAAAGAAGCAAAGCTTTTGACGGCGAAATTGTTTCATTGAAACAGTTTAATCTATAGTCTGATAGTCGGCACACAGCACTTCTTGGTATAATTGATGAGTTGAAAGTAAAAGTATAATCTAGAGACCGGCAATGACAAATCCCGGAAGTCGGATTTTACTTGTTAAATTTACGATAGATGGTATAAGTATTATTCGAGATGACCTCGATTACGTATCATATCCGACAGGAAAACCACTTGAAAGTATCAAACGTAATACTTTTTTCGATGTGTTTACTTTTGCAGCCAATCCGCTTATAATCTATTACAAATTCCTAAAGAAGGCCGTTATGTATTTGAAATAGAGTTTACTTATACAGGAGTAGATGTAGAAAGATTCTTGATATATGCATCAGGTGGGGATAGAAAGCTTCTCCGACCGATAATAAATAATGACAAATGAATAGTAAAAGAAACATTTGAATTTTATATCAAACCACCATCTGATATTATTTTTAACTCACTTATATTAGACGGCACTACTAAAGTTTACAATTTTGAAAAATCAAGTTTTAAACAGTATTCCAAAGGCGATTAATTTTATCCATCCTACATTATATGGAACAAAAAAGTGTATTATCATCAGAAAAAGCTTCAATAATTAACAGCTCAAATACACCGAGTAATTTAACAACTTTTTTTGACAGACCATTAATATTAGGCAGAAACAAACAGTATGGTATTGGACTCGATAAGATTAATTCCATGACTTTCTCATGGTATAATATTAGTGAGGATTTTAATAACAAAGTGATAAGGTATCACAATGGAACAGATTTGAAAACTATTAGTTTTGCAAACGGAAATTACAGTTATGCCGATATCGATAATTACATAAAAGAAACATTGAATGCAAACGGTGATTTGACCGATGGCTCACCTGTCCCGATAAAAATTGAGTTTGATTTATCAAGCTTCAAATGTTTAGTTACCATTCATAATAAGTTCATGCTTGATTTAAGAGAATCAAACTTTCACACCTTGATCGGGTTTGACAAAGATGCAGTTATTAGAGAAACTAAATTTGGAACTGTGACACGAAACATAACAAATGCTATCGATACATTGTATATCCACTGTGACTCGATAAGTAATTCTATTGTTGATGGATCATATGGAGATGTCATTTATGAAATAAGTACAGCTGATCTTACGAGATTGTATCCTTTTAAAGATGAACCGATAAGAGTCGGGTTCTGTGAAGTAAACAAAACGATCATTAACAGTATTAATATTTACATTACCGATTTCTCTGGTAAAATTATTAATCTTAATGGTGTCCACACATCATTTCGATTTGTTTTGAAGGAATTAATGTAATATAAGTTATATGACACGTTTAAAAAAAGTTTATGACACTAGTATAAAAACCTACACCCAAGTTTATCGATTAACTGGAGCTGGTATATTTGACATTTTTTCAAAAGTCGGATCAAAGATATTCAGTGAGTCTGTGAAAACAGCAGGTAAAAAGCATTAGAAACAGCTGGTAAACAAATCATAGAGAGCGGTTCTAAAAAACTTGGAGATGAAGTAGGAAAAATGTCTGCTGATAAGTTAGTTTCAGTTATTAAACCTAAACCAAAAGTTGAGATACAAAAGAACTTACAAAAGCTGATAACAAAAAAAGAAGTTGTAGCTAAAACTGAAGAAGATGTAAATACAAGAATTAATAGATTATTTTCCGGAAGGGGAATTCATGCGAGAATTAATCGATTAATTAATAGATACTAATCTAATAACTAGTATATATAGATGTTTCGAAGTAATCAATATAATACTATATATGAACATGTACCTATTCAGTTAGATACCCCCATAACACAACAAGGAAATAATACCAGACAAATGAAAAGTGGCTACCAATTTACGTTAAATGACAAAAGTTCTTACTTTGATTGGTATAATGCATATTTTGAAATCAGTTTTTAAGTAAACAAGCTTGCTGTCGGAGCTGGTTTTGCAGCTGCCAATGAAATTGCTGTAATTAATGATGCAGCTTCAATAATTGATCACATGCAAGTAAAGCAAAATGGAAAAATAGTTTACGATGGAAATAATCTTCACAGATGTGTTAATGTCAAAAGCTTGCTTTAAATTTCTGATGACTATGCAAAGACAACTGGGACAAACGAATATTTTTATTTAGATAGTACAGATACTGCAGAATCTCGAGATGATCAAGCTGGTTATGATCTAGGATTTGCGATTCGTCATGCTTTAATCATAAAATTGACTCTATAATACCATTAAACAAATATTCCCTTTTTGAAGTCTTGGAAACAAACATGCTTCCTCCTAATCAGATTCAAATCAGCTTGCAACTGACAGATGATAATGTGCTAATTTTTAAATCAGGTGGTGATGATGGTCGGGTAGTTATTAATAAATTAGATGTAACCCTATATATCATTTTGTGGATACCTAGAATGATATTTAACTCAAATAGTTTAAGTTACGTAATGACAAATCACATGACAACAACAAGATGGACTTACCTTCGTGAAATGATACAAGAAAGCGGAAGTACTCAAATAACAGAATCTGTATTTAGAATAACGGCTGGAGTCAAAAGTCAAAAACATGTTTTTGTTTATCTACAAATGTCAGACAAGCGTTCTTCTCAAACACAAAATCCTCATCTTTTGGATACGTTGAAGGTAAATGCTGCTAATACTAATTGCCATTTACAATCAGCTAGATTGGAAGTTGGGAACGGCGTATATTATCCAGAAACCGAATATAGTTATGCTAATATCATAAAAATATTCAGAGATGTTATTAATTATTCTTACAAGCAAAATCATAAAAACACTGGAACTTTACTCAATGCGAGTAATTTTAAAACTCTTTTCGGAATGATACATTTTGATTTGAGTTACAAGGAAAATGAAGTCAGTATTGATCCAAAACGACTAAGTTTGAGATATAAGCTAAATATACCTCCGGGGCTCCTTATAACGTTCATGCTCTGGTTTTCTATGAAGAAGATGTAGTTATTGATACTGTCGGAAATGAACTGGTAATAGTTTAATCTAACTTATAATATAGATCACTTACGTAAATTATTCAGTAAATTTAATAGATGGGCAAAAACAGAGTTTAGCGAGGGCTTATGAGGATAAGAGTGAATTAACACTCAGGTTAAAAAATAACCAACTGACAGGGAATTTCCCCTTGTCGCTGACAGCTACTCAGATTAACAATATCAACAAAGCTAAATCTGGTGGACGGGGATTAGACATGAGTATATCAAAATTGCAGATGAGATTCCAGTCTAAAAATGGAGGATTGTTAGGTGCATAAGCTGGTTTGTTGACTAAAACTATATTACCAACAGTCACAAAATTTGTTCCAAAAGTATTAGCACCACTAGCAACAGGAGCACTAAGTGGCTTACCAAGTACTGGAATTGGGAAACTATTTGGAAATGGGATGGTAACTATTCCTAGTGACAAAAAACAAGCACTTCTCGGACCAATAAATTAACACTTGCACAAAGAAACAAGATCATAATGTCTAAAGGTTGTTGTCCTATTAAACTAACAAAGCAGCAACGACAAGACTAGAGATTTCTTGGACTGTTTGCATCATTAGGAATTCCATTGATTGGATCTCTTATTAGTGGTTTAACTGGAAAAGGTTTGCAAGTAGGTAGAAAAGGGAAAGGACTAAGAGTTGATCGTGGAAATGGTTTACAAGTAGACTCACAAATTAGACCATATAGAAGCATCCCATTCGTAAAAAAAAACAATAAAAAAAAAATGGACCTATCTCTAACTTAGACATAATAAAGTGGGTTAAGCAGTCAGGTATACAGTGGGGTTTACAGCAAAAACAAATTACCAGCAAAACAAAACAAACAAGAATGTAGTATTATTAATCTTGATGATCATATTGGACCTGGCACACACTGGACTTGTTATTATGATAATTATTACTTCGATCCGTTTGGTCTGAGTCCACCGAAAGAAGTTTTAGCGTACATACCTAATATAAAATACAACACTATTCAGTATTAAGATAAAACAAGTGTTCAATGTGGATATTTCTGTCTATTCTTCGTTAAAAACTTACAAGAAGGATATAGTACGTATGATATTCTTTACAAATTATTAAAACCTTACAAACCGGTAGAAAATTAAAACATTATCAAATATTAATTTTTTAAAATAAAGTTTAATCTTATCATATTATATATGAGTTATTGCATAAAAGAAAAAAAGGTTACTGAAAATGTTGATCCTAAGTATGTTTTAGCAAAATAAATGGTTAAAAAATGTTAAGAGCAACTTGTGCATCTTGTGGTATTACTAAAACAAAGTTTGTTAAAAACACAGAAGGTGGTAATATTTTTATTCATAAAGCCCTACTTCCTATGTTACCTAAAAAGGGGTTAACAATTCCTGGTTATAAATATTGTGGTCCTGGTAATCCACTTGATAGCGGAGAACCGGTAAATGAATTAGCTTCCGTTTATAAATATCATGATTATTGTTATGACGAAAATCCTAGTAATAAATCAATGTGTGATAAAAATATGCTTGCTGGTTTGAACTATAGTAAGTCTAAAACTATTAGAGAAAATATTTCTAAGAATTTGATATTAAAACCAGTTATAAGTACAAAATATAAACTTGGTCTTGGAAACTCAAAAAACTAGAAAAGGCGTTGAAATGGACTGACAAGTTAGCAGATGAACTTCATAAGCCTATACGAAGAAAGTTCACTCAACGCCGTGTGATTGTTAATGAAAGTGATAAAATATGGTCTGCTGATTTGCAATCGTTTTCAAAGTATAATAAAGGTACTAAATATTTGCTTACTGTTATTGATGTGTTTAGTAAATTTGCTTGGGTTGTGCCGGTTCCAAATTAAACTGGTTTAGAAATTACTAAGGCGTTCCAATAGATAATAAGTACAGGAAGACAGTGTAAATTGTTGTGGGTTGATCAAGGTGTGGAGTTTTATAACAAGACGTTTAAGCAATTCCTTGATGATAATAATATCGAAATGTATCACACTTTTAATTTTGTAAAAGCTGTAGTAATTAAACGCTTTAACAGGACATTAACAGAAAAGATGTGGAAATATTTTACAGCTAACAATACAAATACATATTTAGACGTGTTACAAGAAACGGTTGACAAGTATAATAACACAAAACATCGGAGTATTAAAATGACATCGACTGAAGCAAGTGATGAAAAGAATAAAGGAACGGTGTATTTCAACTTGTATGGAAAGATGAGAAGTAATCAAATTAAGCCAAAGTTTAAAATAGGGGATAATGTTAGAATCAGCAAATATAAAAGAACGTTTGAGAAAGGTTATACTCCAAATTGGACCGAAGAAATATTTCTTGTTGATGAAATTCAATAAATACTGATAAAGGTGATCCTTTGAGAGCAACGAACACAATTAAGAGAATACAGCAGCAGACTCGGTTTTATTGAGTCTGTTCATGAGAAGTAATGAAAGAAGCAACACTTCTCACGCCACCTAGCACCGGGTTAAGCGGTATTCTACTTCAAAGCCACCTATATTGGGCTCGTTGGTCCCAAAGGACCAGTAAAAAATAACACTACTGATTCGTAGCACGGAGAGACATTTTACAGCCGCCACACTGCACTAAACGAACGCTAGTGTGCATGTTAATAAATACTGATAAAGGTGATCTTTTGATAGAAACAAACACAATTAAGAGAATAAAGCATCAGACTCGGTTTTATTGAGTCTGTTCATGAGAAGTAATGAAAGAAGCAACACTTCTCACGCCCCCTAGCACCGGCTTAAGCGGTATTCTACTTCAAAGCCACCTATATTGGGCTCGTTGGTCCCAAAGGACCAGTAAAAAATAACACTACTGATTCGTAGCACGGGAAGACTTTTTACAGCCGCCACACTGCACTAAACGAACGCTAAATACGGATAAAGGTGATCCTTTGAGAACAAAACACAAATCCTGTGACATATAAAATAAAACGACGAAAATATTGATGGGAGCTTTTATGAATTAGAAATGATAAAAGCAAAGCAAGAAATATTCAGGATTGAAAATGTAATACGACGTGATTATACAAAGAAACAAGCATTGATTAAATGGAAGGGTTACAATGAGGATTTCAATAGTTGGGTCCCATTTAAGGGTATTGAAAATATTAAATAAGGGCTTACAAATAATTATATATAGTATTATTATATAATGGAACAAGAAAAGTTAGAAAAGGTTTGCAGGTTGTTAGGGTTTGGTAGCTAGTATATCACCGCCGTTGGCGTTTGCTACTGGACAACTACAAACAGCTTTGTAACTGCTAACTGATAGCCCTCCGCGGGGGGAAAAACTGGACTGGTACTCTCAGTATCTATACTACTAGCCATTTGTCATAGCAAACATTTCACTGATCATATCAGCTTCTTTTTTGACACTTTTTAAAATTTAATTCAAACTACCTTAACATTCTAAAAATCTTCATAACATTCTAGAAATATATATCATCAGCAATTAATGCAAACACTTAAATATGTTTTGATATCTTAAGTATGTGCCTTTGTTCTCAAGTTACTATTGCTTACTGTTGCCATATAACTTTTTATACTTTTTAAAATAGTTCTACATTTTTGTTGTTATATAATAAACATTTGCAAATAAGTACACACGTTTGTTTCCTCCTTTTGAAAACATTCTGCGCCGCCCTGATACTTTGCATCTGTTTCTTTTCGTCATAACTATGATCGGATTGGTTTTTTACCTGATTGATGCATAGACGAAGCTAGACTGCTACACAGCCGTCAATTTAAATTGACAGCTTGTTTGAGTGAAACGGGACATGCGAAGTGAAGCAGTCTAAGACGAAGCGAGCATCATGGGTCAGAGAACCAGACTAAACGGAAACAAGCGTCTATCTGTCTAGAAGAAAAGCAAGTGTCAGTAGAGAACCGGTTACTTCCACTGAAAAACCGAAATGAGTACATAGGCTAGCACCCGGAATGCAAGCCAGTAAACTTCTCCAAAACGTTTAAATATAAGCTTGTTTGGGTGGAACGGGGCATGCGCAGTGAAGCAGTCTAATGGTAAACCATTGCCAAGCGCCTAAGTAATAGTCAATAAGAGTTGCCGTTAATTGTTCAATTGCCGAAAAGTATATGCTATAACCCAAAACATAAATATAATCGGCAGAAGCAATTTCTTTTTGGGGGTTATTTTTCGTCGCATTTGTCAATGCTAATGAAATGTTCATGATTTTAACGCGATAATATCGCGGAATCTTGGCGAAAAGTGATCCCTCTAATAAACGAAGATGATATCGAGTATTTCAGTTAGCATCTTGATTGATTTATCTACCATTATTTTCACTTTAAACTTGCTAGCATATAATTAAAGGGACACACGGCAATCTTGATATTTTAACTAGAAGGGTGTTCCACAGAACATTTGTGTCCCCTGCTGTCTACTTATGTCAGCAAGTACAATGTAACTATAATGTGTGAAGCAGGGGATGCAATGTATTATGGAGTAGTTATTTAAGTGTTATAGTTTATGAAAACGGACTTACATCTGCATTGGGTAATTGATAAGGGACAACTGTATAACGTTTCATGACCATAGGTCAATGTTTTGCAACGATATGAGCTATGTTAAGTTGCAGGTTAAACTTTTATGAAAAAGGGGCATCACTCTGCCAAACTGAAAGTCAGAGTCATAGGACATGTGTATCGCATTCCTTTGTTAAAGATGAAGATGCGTGTGAAGTTACATGAACAAAAGTCAAATGATTCTTAAGTTGTGGCCAGTTATTAGCTTGTTTAGGCTGCATGTTTAAGTTTTATGAAAGGGACATAACTCGGCCAAAATGAAAGTCAGGGTTATTGGACATGTGTAACAACATGCCATGTGCTATTTGCATTACATTTGTTCAGTCATTAATATTAATAATTATTAGTAATACATGTATTTCAAAGTAAATGGTTTAACTTATTACAAACTATCAATGATATTGCACCAACTATATAATTAACAAGAAAAGTATAACTCATGCGTTATATGTAGACGATGTTTAATAATGAGTTATTTGTGAAGGCTTTGTTCAAGTCACATACCTGTAGTCGTCGATATTGAGATGCCAGAAAGGTAAAGTGAAGAATTAAAAGATACTGTATGAATACAGATAAGTTTGTATTTGGTCTTTGGTATACATTATTATACATTATTATACATGTTAAAGGGAACATATTCAAGTATGTTCAATTAAACGAATTACACCTGAGCTATTACCAAGGGAATGTCAATGACCATGCTACAATATAATATAAAAGTCATATTGACTTAAATGTTACAAGTGATTATCATGTGGGCCCTATTTATGTTCATGTTTTAGTTGTATTCAGGCTCAAAATCGCGTTGGAGTTGCCGTTAATCCAATCAACTTGAACATTTTAAATGAATTACGAGTGATCTTATAGAAATTAGTTAATTTCTTTACATCTTTACTTCATTATAATACTCAAATATAAATGGGTGCCGAAACGTCTAGGGTAAAAATTTAAATAGATGCCGAAATGGTTTGATGCCGAAACGTCTATGTGCCGATTCGTCTAGGTGTCGAAATGGTTTGGTGCCGAAACGTCCTGAATCGATCTTAATCAAACTTGAGAATTGTCTTTATTTATTAATAGCATTGTTCATGTACTCATCATTGGGACCCTGCTTTAATTAGACTAATATACTATATACACAATAGTTTTCGTCTAGAAAAATATGGAAGAACAAAGAAGACAACTGAAATCTTTTTTTTTTTATTTAATTATGGGTCAGCAGTTTAAAGTCAAAACGATACAGGCCCTTTAACAAAATTTTGAGTATTCAATTTTACAAAAAAAATTCTACCAAATGTTTAAATATATCATTTGTTAACTATATCAAAAGTAAGTAATATGTAAAAACAATTTGTTTTTAACTTTTGTAATAATTAATATTAATGATTGTGAACATGCAAGTTATGTAAAAAAAACTCACAGAACACCACGACTTTAAATCAAATCAAGATTGCCGTGTATCCCTTTAAATTTATGTTTGATTTGGTTGTATGTTTATTTTCCAATTTCAGATAATTCCAACACCGATAAAGGATGATACACTTATCATGAAAGCGCATGGTATTTCTATTTACTGTATAATTATGTTTAAAAATGACGTCGATTTCGGATTTTTGGGAGAAGCGTAGGAAATGGATGTGTTTTTGTTTGTGTTTTTTTATGAGTGTCTATTAATTTTGATGCCTTTAGACCATTACTGTGTGTATCGGTTTATTATTCAGTATTGGTGTGAAAGGCAGGGAGTTTAAAGGGATTGGAGGCGATCGGAAGAATTATGAGTGTCAATCCAAATACGAATGTGACGAGGCCCAATGATACGTAAGTTTGCATTATTGTCAAAAAAAAGGATTGTCTGTAAAACTAGACGACTCTAGAGTTTTGTTGTATAAAACATTAATATTAATTCATATGATGCTTTATGGCTCAATAATTCTAGTTTTATTACTGAAGTGGACTTTATAAAACAATATAAACCCCGTTTTACTGAATCAATATTCATGATTTAGAAACAAACACCAGACGAGTCGTCGTGCTTTTCAGGCCAAATAATTTCATAAATAATAATTAAACCGATTGTAACATGGGAAAGCACATTATCGGTGTTTAGAAGCACATAAACTACCGTCAGCACATTTGTTTTATAGAGAATGGAATAGACTGCTCCACAGCGTTTAACTATAAGTGCGTAACAATAGAACAGTAATTTTCTATTGAGGCATGGGGAATTTAATATAAAAACATATGTACATTTCGTATGAAATTGACACACTTTATTAGGTTTTTATTGCCGGAGCCCCAAGCTGCTATGGGTGTTGGACTGTGTATCAACGTCATTTTACTGTTCATAAAACAACTGTATTCTAGTAAGAATAGCAGTCAAATTGGTATACAGGCATGAATTAGGTATCAATTTCAGGGATACAGTCTATAAACCTTCTCAGCAAACAAATACAGCTGGTTCCAAATCGTTATCGACATTGATTATTGTTTGATGATAACTTTATTAAAGGGATTTTTTATAAGCTCGCGGCACCCCGTTAGTTTTTCTACATAAAGAAATATAAAAAGATCGGACAGGGAAGGTAGCATTCAAGGAGGAAAGTCAACCACAACACACAGAAACAAACACGCAAACAGACAAACAAGAAGGCAAAAGTAATAATAAATGCAAACGACATCACAAACACAAAAGGGTTGACAATAGGGCTACCGCCTTGGAACGGCGTTCCAAACTTGCATTTTTTCAATAATTAATATTAATTATAAGAATAATATAAAAGAAATTGTGTTTGAATATTACTAACTGTTTGTGTGTAAACCTATACATTTAATTCTTTTTGGTGCTGTCTGATTTTAAAATAAGCAACACCTCCTCAGTCATTAACCAGAGTCAATGCAACTTTAACTGAAGCATCTTCTCAAGAGTTTGATTAGGTCTGTCCCACTTCTAATTATTATCATGAACTACTAATCAGATTTCAATAATAAAAAACATCTAATATTAAACTATTCCTCTAATATAAATTTACATTGCTAAAAACTGAAATTACCTTCACAGATGCTCCAATTGCTATTATATTATCATTAAGTTGTCTTTTTGTTTTTAACTATGATAATTTACCAATTTTTCATACTATCTAACTATGATCTTTTCTCAATTCCGCACATTCTAATCATGAAACAACATTCTGTTTAGTGATCCATTACACATACTATTTCAAATGTCTATCATATTCATAATATAACATTATATAACACAGATGCCAAAATTAAAATCATGTTCATTTTGTCTAATGATGACTAGTTTATCTAGTGCTCAAATCTTTCATGATAAATGTGCTTTGATTGTTGAAAATTACAAGTAAAAAAACTCTAAGATCTACACACTGTGCGTTCATTTTTATCATATTCACTCCCCTTACTGTTTTATTATGTAACTGTTCTGACCGGCTTGTTATACGTTGTATCACTGTTTTCTTGTTTGTGTTTGGATTGATTCTAATCACTAGTCCAGATCGCCTCCATTAACTTTGAACCGTTGTATGACAACGGCGCTATATTTATGATACTAAACAATAATTTTGTTCGTCGGACTTCACCTTTATCATTATTTATTCATATTTAAACCACTCCTGGAGAATTTGTATACTGCGAGAACAGGTTAGTGCATAGTACGAATGATAGGATCAATGAAATCTGTAAACAAACATTGACGGTGTTTGTTTCGTGTGGCTTATCATGGCAATGCGACAATTTCAGAGACAAATAATACTTGGAATTATGAAGTATTACCCGATAACGATTCCTATATGTTCATTATCCTAAATTGTGTTATTTATTTCTAGTTATTACATTTCTTTGTCACAATTTGTATAAAGTATGTATAAAATCATCAAATATTCAAATTTGTGAAAAACTATTGCAAAAACTGTATGGAGGATGTGAAAATCATATCAATATACACGTCCTAAACAAAATTCAACTAATATTAAAATACTTAGGAACTATCTACCATGTTTTATCTGTACGCTACGAATTAAATTGAATTGGCATTTAAGGCGCACCAACACATGAAAGGTTATATGGCGCCTAACAGGCATGTACGCTATGAAGTAGATGGGATCGCCGTACTAAAAGGTTAGGATCTTCATCGATCGCGTTAGTACGAAATATAGCGCTTGTATGTTACGAAAGATAAGCGATCTGATCTAAGTGGATGTTTTTTGGTTTTTCAAGAAAAACGATGACATGGATGAGTTTTCTGCAAATATTGCTACGGACTTTATAAATCATGCATTGATGTAATAAATAACGCCAAAACTGACTATACAGAGCAACAAATCAAGTTCAAGAAAACAATATAATCAATAAAAACAGTGTTAAAAGCAGATTTCAGACAACAACTTTCAATGTTGTACCGAAATAAATTAATTTACAACGACAAAATAATTGTAACGGACCCTATTGAAGAGCTCGTCTTTGTAATGGAAGGCCCATTGCGTAGTCCTGCGCCGAAAGTAGTAAAAGTGTCAACAACATGTGACAATCCCATATTTCCACTATTGTACTCAAACCAGTTGCTTTAATACAAACTATATATATATTAGTTTCATACTGTACTCCATCTGGTATCTAGAGTCCCATAAATCTTTATTCAGTAGATGTGGAGTCCAAATAATCCATATTCCATATTTGTAATCTGGGATGAGATGTGGAGTCCAAATAATCCATATTCCATATTTGTAATCTGGGATGAGATGTGGAGTCCAAATAATCCATATTCCATATTTGTAATCTGGGATGAGATGTGGAGTCCAAATAATCCATATTCCATATTTGTAATCTGGGATGAAATGTGGAGTCAAAAAAAAAAAAATTGCGTAATTGTACTACATGTATGAGAATATGACTCTTAAAAGTAAAAATCAATGGGTCATTTACGATTTCAATCTCTACCCAGAGTTGTCGTTCCTTGCATACACATACATCTCTGTCTACGTCTCACCAAATACCAAGAATCTGGACAAATGATGAAAAACGGTGGAAATTAACTTCATATGAAATGCTTATATTACAAAGAAAACAATTTTCGGCTTGAATGTTTTAAATATACAGTAAATTATGCTCAGGATTATATTTTGGTAGAATAAAGGTTTGTACTTTTGCATATGACTCCGCCGTCAAAACTTTAAAATAGACACCACCAAATCGTCCCCATAACGTAACAGTACAGCGATTTTTCAATATCACATAGATCTTAACAACATAGTTGAAGGAAAGTACTAACCTATACTATATATCAAAATTTAGATAATAAGTCGTGTAAACTTTTAACTTCTTGTCTTACTTCCGTTAAAGATCACGTTAAACTATATTGTGATAAAACTTATGAAAACTCTGGGATTAATTTATTTTGGTCTATAAAAAATTCAGGAGACGTTCTTGATAACATTTTAAATAAAGGTCAAGTTTCATCAATAAGTACTTATGACTTCTCGACACTAAATACAACCTTACCACATCATCTTATTAAAGACAAGCTAATTTCTCTTATTCAAAAAACATTCGCTAGAGAAAATACTACATTTTTGGCATGTAATAATATTAAAGCGTTTTTCACTAACGGCCGTTTAGACAATTATACTATGTGGACTTGCTGTGAAGTTTGTGAAGCACTCATCTTACTATTAGATAATATTTTCGTCAGGTATGGTACCACCGTTTATAGACAAATTGTTGGTATCCCTATGGGTACGAACTGTGCACCACTTGTCGCAGATTTGTTTTAATTTTGCTATGAGAGGGATTTCATGTTGAGTCTTTCACCAGATACCCAGGCAGATGTTATTGCAGCTTTTAAGGACACCTCTCGGTATCTGGATGACATACTGAACATTGACAACCCTTTCTTTCCAACTATGGTTCATAATATTTATCCTAAAGAACTTCGGCTTAATAAAGAAAATATATCTGATAATAACGCTTCTTTTCTTGATTTAGATCTCTCGATTGAAAATGGTAAAATAATTAGCAAAATCTATGACAAGAGAGATGATTTTAATTTTGATATTGTTAATTATCCCCACTTGGATGGGGATGTTCCCCGAGCAACTTCTTATGGGGTTTATCTGTCTCAACTTATTCGTTTTTCTAGAGCTTGTACTCGAGTTGAGGACTTTAATATTCGTAATCTTTGTATAACTAAAATGTTACTCAATCAGGGTTACCGTTACCATAAACTTCGTAAAACCTTTGCAAAATTTTAAAATCGTAACCCTGATCTTCTTTCCAAATATAAATGTAATTTAAGGACTCTTTTGCGACAAGGACTATCACAACCTGACTTCTATGGTGATGTGATTTATAAACTTCGTAAGATTCTTGGTCATGATCACTTTCATACTATCTTTGTTAAACTTGTTAAAAAGTTTATCAAAAGAGGTTATGACCCTATCATTTTGCAACGTACTGCATGCTTGGTGGTGGACCCTTTTACAGTTCGCCACTATGCTTTTCTCTTTAATTGTACGATGACCGGACAGGCTGTGGACCCTATGATGACGCCTACCTAAAACTCATTGGGACGGTGGCGTTTGATGTTTGTCCATGATCTTTCTTGTCATGCCCTTAATGGTGTATTCTCTTACTGCTCTGGCTTCTGCCAAGTCAATGAGTACCTTCATTGTGGCTTTCTAGGCTATTGTTTTTTTGTATTATATTTACACGAGCATATTTGTGTTTTACTTATATTGCCTATTGATGCTGCCTTGTTGGTTAGAGATTAGATCATGCGGGGATTTCTTTATTTACACTGTCCTGTTTTAATGGGATGACAGTAGGGTAAGTGTGAGGTTTGGTGCACCCTAGAACCGGTTTAAACCCCCAGTGGGCTACTTTGCCACTGACCGTTCCAAGGCGGTAGCCCTATTGTCAACCCTTTTTGTGTTTGTGATGTCGTTTGCATTTATTATTGCTTTTGCCTTCTTGTTTGTCTGTTTGTGTGTTTGTTTCTGTGTTTTGTGGTTTACTGTCCTCCTTGAATGCTACTTTCCCTGTCCGATCTTTTTATATTTCTTTTCTTTCGATTGTTTACATGACAATCAACGGCCTATAGTTGGTGGTGTCACGGTGTTGAAGTTTTGTTGCTATTTTTTATATTTTACCTATCGTCATGTGACAAATTATCATGTGATCGCAGATTACTTTCTTAGACGTTAACAGAGGTCAATGTAATGGCCTCTGGGAGAGACTGTTATGATTTATATTACGATTTTATTTTAGTTGAAATTGAATTAAAAAGTTATTGTGTTGATACTGCATTTATCTCTTGTTTGTGTTTGGTGTGGTGCTTCCAAGGGATCCCCTTTTAAGTATGTATTAACATGTGCATATCAAATAACATTTTACACAAGTCTAAGGTGTGAAATAAAGAGGTCATTAAAGAATTTTATTAGATCCTGGGACCATACGCCGCTGATATAGGGGATAACATAAAGATACACCTGTCACAGGATGACATATACAGGTATTAAGAACCTGTATATCTCACCATTGTGTTTGTGTTTTAACCATTTAATCAGTTCATCATCTCTTTTCATAACTCATTTCATCTTTCAATCTTCTTTCTCTTTACCTTACGTTAGACATTTCAAATTAGGATGACCACCTTTAAACTTCAGTAATATTTCACAGGTGAGTAAATTTAACCTTTGACACAACTAACCTGGCGGGAAAATCTTGCGCGCAACTGAACATCTCAGTTAGTAGAGAAAGGACAAAAGCTATTGCCATTTCGCATTGTTATATTTATCTTGTAAAAGAAAGTATATATATTCAGGTTAGTGATATGTTTATTTATGAAACATGTATCCATCATTGTGTTAATTACTTTTCTATGGAAATGGTTATTTTAGGAGTTATTTAGTTTATAAGAAATCGTCAATTTTCATGTATAGTTCAATTCCAAGATGGCGATCCTTTGTTATTTTCAATTAGAACTTTCTTGTTCATTTAGCCTGTTATTATGTCTGAATGTATTTTCTATACAATACTTCACTTGTGATTATATTAATTGAGATGCTATTTCCATTCATCATTGTTATTTCCATTCAGGCATTGTCTTTATTAATTTTATTCATGTCATCGTTATCATGCATTAGACTCATATATTGGTATAAATATATATTCAGATATACAGAGAACCACGAATCTTGTTTTACTTCAACACCCCCATAATGAGGCGGCGACAATGGTGATCCTGGCAGTTGTTCTCTGAAGTATGTTCTGGAAGATGTGAAATTGGACATCGTAATAAACTGTTCTACCACTCCACATAACTGGCCATGTGAAGATGGAATTTGAGTACTGAACAATGTATACAGTGCAATTAGACTTATTTGTTTATACACATCTGTGTGAGTGTATACCCGTGCAAGACGTGCCATGGCGGAATGAAGGTCGTAGTAAGTTGTAGCGTGAGACAGGATGTGGGTAGAGTGACATCGGAGGGCATGGATGACGTTTAAACCCGGGGTATATTGAACCTAGTGTTTTCGGCGTGTAACAGATATATCTAGATACATTTTAGTGTGTGCACATTCGCGTGGAACATTATAACGTTAGAATCAACAACATCGCTGGACCATCATCATCATCAGACTGGTATCATTGTTTGCAATTTGTAAATATATGTAATGCTTAATATTGTAATTGCATAAAATATCTGTATGCATAGACTTCAGATTGGTCATTAAGTGATATATTGTCCATCTCATTGTCTTGTGATACAGACATTACATTGCAGTGTATATATTGGATATTTATCTTAGTCATACTATTAACGATATTCTGAAATTCATTCTACAAGACTTTTCAGGACCAGTCTGGAATCTTTAAGTAATTATCTTGCCCATGTATGTTACGAATAATCAGGAGAGTTATACGTATATTGTATAGAGATATTAAGATATAGGTTTTTGAGTGTAATAAGGATTCAGTTTAAGGATAGGTTAAATATTGTAGAATTTTTCCATTTTCCAAAAGTTATTATTTAATTAAACGATTTTCTTGCCACTAACCAAATATTTGCACTAAGCACTGCACGTTTTAGTTAGACAATTGGACAACTAAGGAGGATAAACAGAAGACTGCTTTCTCTCTCGGACCACTTGGGTTCTTTGAGTGTGAACGCATGGCCTTCGGTTTGACCAACGCTCCAGCTACGTTTCAGAGGTTGATGGAGAAGACAATGGGAGAGCTACATTTGAGAGAATGTCTCATATATCTGGACGACATTATCATCTTTTCCCGTACGTTTGAGGAACACTTGCAGCACCTTGGGAATGTTTTTCAGAGGTTAGAAGACCACAACCTCAAGCTCAAGGGTTCCAAATATGAGTTTTTTAAGAGAGAAGTACTTTATCTCGGACATGTCGTTTCGGAGGAGGGAGTGAGAACGGATCCTGGAAAGATCAGTGCCATTAGGAACTGGCAAGCTCCCAAGTCCGTCAAGGAAGTTAGGCAATTCCTGGGATTTACAGGTTACTATCGGCGATTCATCAAAGATTATGCTAGGATTGCCAGACCACTTAATGATCTCCTTGTAGGACATCCGACACAGAAGAAGAACCGATGTAAGAGGAAGAAGACACCGTGGAAATGGGGACAGAAGGAGGAAGAGGCATTTATTACTTTGAAGGATAGGTTATCATCACCGCCTGTATTGGGATACGCCGACTATTCCCAACCATTTCTAGTCAGTACTGATGCTTCTGGCGAAGGTCTTGGCGCAGTTTTATACCAGAAACAGGACGGACAGGAAAAGGTCATCGCCAATGCTAGTCGAGGGTTGCGACCGTCTGAAAAGAATTATCCCGCCCACAAGCTAGAGTTTCTTGCTCTCAAGTGGTGTTACAGACAAGTTTCACGACTATTTGTATGGTACATCTTTTGAAGTCAGAACGGACAATAACCCGATGACATATGTTCTGCAGAAAGCCAAGTTGGATGAGACAGGTCAATGTTGGTTAGCTTCTCTGGCGGTCTTCAACTTCACATTGAAATACAAGAAGGGAAAGGAGAACGTTGATGCAGACACATTGTCGCGTTTGCCACAGCCAGTTGTTAAAGCCATCTGCAGCACACTTCAAACAACCAACCACATTGAATGTGTTGCCATTAATGAAGATAGTCTTCCTGTAGAATTACAAGATGCCACACAGGAAACATCATCATTGTCAGCTGTTGACTGGAGACAGGAACAGGATGCAGATGACGACTTATACCGACTCAAGACAATATTTAGGACTGGACACAAGCCTACCAGGCGGCTTTCTTCTAAGGAGAGCAGTGTAGTCAAGAAGTATTTGCGCCATTGGGACAACTTTAATATGAGGGACGACGTTCTGTACAAGATTTGGAAAACACCAACCTTGGAATTTGAACAACTTGTATTGCCCTTTAGTGGAATAGAGTTCGTTCTTAAGTTGTTGCACAATGAGAGTGGACACCAAGGTCGTGACAGAACCACAAGTCTTGTCAAGGAGCGTTTCTTCTGGCCTAACATGGACAATGACATTGCCAGATGGGTTCAGAACTGCGAACGCTGCATCTGTAGAAAGACAAAGGAGTCCCGCGCCAGCCCACTTGTCAGTATAACATCAACTCAACCCATGGATATTGTCTGTATAGATTTTCTGTCTTTAGAACCATCGAAGGGAGGCATTGAAAATGTTCTAGTCCTGACAGACCATTTTACCAGATATGCACAGGCATACCCAACTAGAAACCAGACAGCAAGAACTACAGCCAGAATTATATTTGAAAACTTCGTTGTCCACTACGGCTTTCCATCCCGTATCCATAGTGATCAAGGTAGGAACTTTGAGTCACAGGTGATTAAGGAACTGTGTTCGATTGCCAACGTTAAGAAGAGTCGAACCACTCCATATCATCCTATGGGTAATGGGATGGTAGAACGTTTTAACCAGACATTGCTAGGTATGCTGGAAACACTTGATGAGGCGAAGAAGGCTGACTGGAAGTCGTACGTGCCTGAAGTTGTTCATGCATATAACTGCACAAGACACGAGAGCACCGGATTTTCTCCGTTTTACCTTATGTTTGGAAGACATCCTAGAATGGCTGTAGATGCATTTCTTGGCATCAACCACAACATGGAGGAGCCTAAGATTACTTCGAAATACGTAGAAGGACTACGGAAGAGAATCCAGTTTGCAAACAAGATTGCATCACAAGAAGCAAGTCTGGCTGCTAAACGAAACAAGATGACCTATGACTTGAAAGTCAGGGAGGCGAAAATCGAGCCAGGAGATAGAGTCCTAGTCAGGAATGTTGGGCTTAAGGGGAAGAACAAGTTGACTGACAAGTGGGACAGTGAACCTTACATAGTAGAGGAACAGTGTGAAGATCTGCCGGTGTACAAAGTGAAGAAGGAGTTTAGTAGTCAACCGTCACGGGTTCTACATAGGAATTTATTACTTCCCTTCCTTTGTATTACAGGTCAGGATGAAACACCTGCAGAGAAATCTACACAATCGGAAGACAAAGATGAAACCACGGGAGTGTCTGATGGTAGTTCAGAGGATGAGGATGGCACTGAAGCAAGTGTCATAGATCAGACAGCAGAGGCAACTGGTACTATTAACAAGGTTGACACTAACTGTACCAGCGACAATCATTTTAGTAAGGCATCAGGCAGACACACTCTTAGGCAGTCTATACAGCGTCCTACAAGAGTAGATACAAGAGACGTGTCAAAGACATTGGCAGGATCTGCAAAGAGAGAACCTCGGAAGTTACAGACATTCCCAGTAGAGAATTTAAGAGAAGTTGTAGAAACTGTGAGGAAAGCTAGAAGCACGGCCAAGGCGAAACATGTGCAGGAGAAACCCAGGGTACTCCAACTAAAGCAGCCCACAGATATAGACCCAGGAACATGTGACATTGTAGACAAAGGAAGGAAGGTTGTTGGTATGCAAAGAATTAAAGGGAAGACAAGTCAACATCAAGATAGGAAAACGGATGCCAAGAAGTATGTCATACCACAGCGGAGACAGAAAACGACATGGTGGAGGACGACTTATAGGTCAACTAGCTAAAAGGGTTGACAGCTGTTGCAACTTTACAGTATTTTTTCTCAGTACTTATTTAATAGTCTCTCAAAGACTAAGTATTATTGCTGAAATTGTAGTGTTTTATTGAAGACGCGTGTTTTAACATGTTTATTTTAATTACAGATAGCTTTAGAAAATTTCACTATAGCCATAGGTTGAGACAGCTACGGGAGGACACAGCGGAAGCATAAAGTATAACAGTGAATTATATTGTATTTGCTTGTTGTGTAATTGATTGTATAAATAATTAATAAATATATTTCATAATGGGCATACTGGTTTTATATTGTGTTTAGTCATAATGTGTGACGTAAAAGTAATACAATATAATAAGGACCGTGTTAGATACGAGGTGCTATATATGTGTGGTACAGTTACTCCATGTAAGTAACGTATAAGTATGCAACATATACATGTAACTTCATATGTCTAAAGATATATGTATCATATGCTAAGTAGTCGTACTTATACTAGAAATATATCTAGTATGGTGTAAGTATAAGTAAGGATGGTAAATACCATTTATTTTTAATTTATGTGGCAATGTCGAGGGCGACATTTCTCTAAAGAGGAGGAGGAATGGTAGCAATTAAAATGGTAAACTTAATGAAAAGTTTATCATTTCATTTTATTTTTTTCAAATGTCGAGGACGACATTTCTCTGTAGAGAGGGAGGATGTCACAGGATGACATATACAGGTATTAAGAACCTGTATATCTCACCATTGTGTTTGTGTTTTAACCATTTAATCAGTTCATCATCTCTTTTCATCACTCATTTCATCTTTCAATCTTCTTTCTCTTTACCTTACGTTAGACATTTCAAATTAGGATGACCACCTTTAAACTTCAGTAATATTTCACAGGTGAGTAAATTTAACCTTTGACACAACTAACCTGGCGGGAAAATCTTGCGCGCAACTGAACATCTCAGTTAGTAGAGAAAGGACACAAGCTATTGCCATTTCGCATTGTTATATTTATCTTGTAAAAGAAAGTATATATATTCAGGTTAGTAATATGTTTGTTTATGAAACATGTATCCATCATTGTGTTAATTACTTTTCTATGGAAATGGTTATTTTAGGAGTTATTTAGTTTATAAGAATTCGTCAATTTTCATGTACAGTTCAATTCCAAGATGGCGATCCTTTGTTATTTTCAATTAGAACTTTCTTGTGCATTTAGCCTGTTATTATGTCTGAATGTATTTTCTATACAATACTTCACTTGTGATTATATTAATTGAGATGCTATTTATATTCATCATTGTTATTTCCATTCAGGCATTGTCTTTATTCATTTTATTCATGTCATCGTTATCATGCATTAGACTCATATATTGTTATAAATATATATTCAGATATACAGAGAACCACGAATCTTGTTTTACTTCAACACCCCCATAATGAGGCGGCGACACCCATATTGCTATATCCACCGCCATATGCTTGCCATTTTCGGGATGGTTAAAATTGTGTACTGTTGATTTTTTATGAATATTGAGTTCTGCTCAACCTGGGGCTAGAGGGCATGAGCGGTAGTTACCATATTTCACTACCGCTCATGAATAACCGAGACTGCAATATTTCGTATTTGTCGTGCTCTGCCTTCTCCAAAGGTCCATTTTATAGCACAGTGGCGTTGCTTGTGCAGTGTGGCAGCAGTAAAACTTCTTCCCGCACTTGCAATCAGTACTGTTATTCATTCGATCTTTGGAGATCGCTGAGTCCGATACTTATATTTAGTGATCGGTTGTACATGATGTTCAATGTCTTTTGTTTTCATACTTAATTTTCAATTCGATGGTTCCGCTACTCCGGCCGATAAAAGGCTCTGGGTATTGCTTAACCATTCATAGGATATGTTGTCTGCTTTTTAATTTAGTCTTTGGGCTGTTACTTGTGATACCCAGGCTTCATAACCGCTGCTCCGAACTAAATTCATTTTCGTTTATTTCGCTCTTCGGGGCATACAATTTTATTAGATCCTAGGACCATACGCCGCTGGATATAGGGGATGGAGTAAATATACAAATATTGCTATATCCATCGCCATATCCTTGCCATCTTCGGGATGGTAAAAGTTCTATACTGTTGATTTTTATGAATATTGAGTTCTGCTCAACCTGGGGCTAGAGGGCGTGAACGGTAGCTAGCATATTTCACTACCGCTCATGAACAGTCTCAATCAAACCGAGAGTGCAATATTTCGTATGTATCGTGCTCGGCCGTTTCCAAAGGTCCTTTGTCATACTATTTCTTTTGAGTCAATACTGAATTCAGCAGACAGAATCCATCTTAAAATAGATTATGTCTGCTGGGTAATCGGCTTCGCCTCGTCCAAATATAGATTATGTCTGCTGGGTGCTGGGTCCAATATAATTCAGTACTGTTCTCAACACTGTTAAATAACCTCATATTGTAGCATGGTCCGTGACATTTCCTTTGATGAATGCATAGTATTAAATCGTTTAATTAAGGGTAACTAAGGGGGCTTGGCTACACCGTACTACAACTACAGGATATTGAAATTTAGAGTACGGTCAATATGACGTCACAGTGTTACTAAGTACACCATGCTACAAAAAAAACAACTCGCTCAGACCAGACTCTATCTATTACTTATATGGCTTACATATTTTGAAATCCGCCAAAAATACGGCAAAACTGCACTACAAAGTAGTTTATCAAAACTCTATGCAGGTGTTCAGGGCATATAATAATGTATATTTACCGATTAAAAGTATATGCTCTTTCATGGGTTCTTAAAATATCCGTGATCGAATATACGTAAAATTAATTATGAATTGGTAACTCTTTATTCAACGGTACCATTTCGGGTTTGGCGTAGCAGGTTTAAGCCATTCATATTATGTGTATAGAGTTTGAGTATGAAAGTTATATATATACATCGCCGTCAGTAGGTTTAGAAACAGTGTACATATGGTGAAAAATTTGACTGTTGTTGACGGGATAGCTACTTTATGTCTTTGTGTCTGCACACACAACTGTAAGTCAGCAGGAAGTTATTTGCCACAAAAAAGTGGACATCACAACTATAACCGACATGCACACATCCAAAAATATATCCAGACATCGAACTTTACAAAATGAGGCCGTACTAATTGTTGAAATAGTATTAATATCAGCAGTATCCGTATAATATGTAGTTATAATCACTACCGTTCGTACTTTTAAATAATTACGCAGTGCTATCTTTCGTACTACGTCGATCCTATTTTTTATACGGCTGATCCTATAAAATGCTGGGTGTACAAAACACGATTTTGCAGAATATTGCACTAAATAAACCTAGTTCATGCACGAAATCTGAGATATTTATTCAAGTGAATTCAAGTCAGAGACGTTAACCACTCGGCCACGGACGCACCCATAAAATGAACGAAACGAACGCAACGAACGAAATGCATTTTTAAAATATAGATCGTGCAACATTCATTCTGCGTTAGTTCTGCGTCCATGCTGCGTTTATTTTCCGTTCGTTCAGCGTTCGTTCTGCATTTATTTGAGGTATTTGAACGCAACTGGGTCTGTAAGCATCAAACAAAAATCGATACCAACATGTACGCTTTATTGTCGAATAATGAATAGCAATATGAATAGTATTTTTTTTATTGCAGACTAGAGTTCGCATTCACATTGGCAGTATAATAAGCTAAAACCAAGCGAACGTCTATTTTATTATCACAATGTGCAATCATATCCATAACATTGACAGTACTAAAACTAGTGTTTGCTTTCTAGGGTGCATCTATAGGATATCATGCGGCATATGTACCCTTACAGATCTCATAGGGCCATGGGTACAGATAACAGAAAATATATGTTTACGCGCAGATACCCTAGGGGTCATAGGTACAGATACCAGAAACATATGTTCCCACACAGATCCCCTTGGTCCATGGGTACAGATACCAGAAAACATATGTTCCCGCACAGATCCCCTAGGGCCATGGGTACAGATACCAGAAAACATATGTTCCCGCACGATCCCCTAGGGCCATGGGTACCGATACCAGAAAACATATGTTCCCGCACAGATCCCCTAGGGCCATAGGCACAGATACGAGAAACCATATGTTCCCGCACAGATCCCCTAGGGGCCATAGGTACAGATACCAGAAAACATATGTTCACGCACAGATCACCTAGGGGCCATAGGTACAGATACCAGAAAACATATGTTCCCGCACAGATCCCCTAGGACCATAGGTACAGATACCAGAAAACATATGTTCCCGCACAGATCCCCTAGGGGTCATGGGTACAGATACCAGAAAACATATGTTCCCGCACAGATCCCCTAGGGGCCATAGGTACAGATACCAGAAAACATATGTTCCCGCACAGATCCCCTAGGGACCATGGGTACAGCTACCAGAAAACGTTTAGCGATTTATTTATTTTTATTCAAATAATAATTTTATTAGCCAGAGTTGTTAAGCATCTAATCTGGATTGCAAAGTTTATCAAAAAGTTGCCTTAGTATAAAAATGGCATAATATATGCGAACAATATATATAAAAAAAATATCTAAAAAAACAACTCTTTCCTACCTACCTACCCTAACTTTTTGACAGGGTGGAAACCAGAAGCACACATATTTGTTTTTAGGCCTTTAATTCATTTGTTTACATTGGGGACATAGACAAACGACGAGCAGTATCAAATTGCACTTTGGTGACTTTGAACTCATATATCTCAGCGAATTTACAAGGGATCGTAGGAAGAAAGGTATTGTTGGATAGGAAATTCATTTCTGCACATGTTAGTATATATTGTGTATGTATGTAATTGAGATTGTTTCGAACGTCTGCTTGACCTCTGAAAAAGAACACCAGCATTTTCAAAAATTTCCCATTCATCTCTTTTATAGACAATTATAATAATAGAAGGCACAAAATAAAAGTGACCAGTTCCTGTGTATTTAGCACTAGTGGCCTTTTTGTAATACATATATGATCTGTACATAATTATTACTATTGGCCATTTGATTACACATACATGTATGACATCGTGTTTATACTTAGCACTAGTGGCCGTTTTATTAAACATATGAGATTGTGTAAAGAAATAGTACCATTTACTGTGTTATTACACATATGAGATCGTGTGCAGACTTAGTACTAGTGACCGTTTTATTACACATATGAGATCGCGTATAGACATATAACTAGTGGTCGTTACACATATGAGATCCTGTACATATTTAGGACTATTGGCCGTTGTATTACACATATGGGATCGTGTAGAGATTTAGTACTATTTGCCGTTTTATTATGTATATGAGATCGTGTCCAGATTTAGCACTATTGGTAATTTATTACACATATTAGACAGTGTGCAGATTTAGGACTATTGACCGTTTTATTACAAATATGAAAACATGTACAGATTAAGGACCATTGGTCATTTCATCACACATAAGAGATCGTGTATAAATTTAGGACTATTGGTTTGTTATTACACATGTGAGATTGTGTTTAGATTTAGGACAATTTGCAGTTTTATTACGCGTATGAGATCGTGTACACGTTTAGGACTATTGGTGGTTTTGTTACACATATGAAAACATGTACAGATGTAGGACTATTTGTCGTTTCATTACACATACGACATCTTGTACAGATTTTGGACTATTGGTGGTTTCATGACACATATGAGATCTTGTACAGATTTAAGATTATTGGTCGTTTTTTTACACATATGAAATCGTGTACAGATTTAGGACTATTGACCGTTTCATTGCACATATGGGATCTTGTGCATATTTAGTTCTACATGTATTGTCCGTTGTATCACACATATGCGATCGTGTACATATTTGGTACTGTTTGCCGTTTTATTACACAATGCGATCGTGTACAGATTTAGGACTATTGGCCGTTTTATTACAAATAGGATATTGTGTACAGATTTATTACTATTGATAATTTTATTACACATATGAGATCATGTTTAAAACTACTTGTCGTTTCGTAACACTTTGAGAATATGTACAGATTTAGGACTATTGGTCATTTTATTACACTTATGAGATCTTGTAAATATTTGGTACTGTTTGCCGTTTTATAGCACGTATGCGATCGCGTACATATTTAGGACTATTGGTCATTTTATTACACATTTGAGACCGTGTTTAGACTTAGGACTACTTGTCGTTTCGTAACACTTTGAGAATATGTACTGATTCAGGACTTTTGGTCATTTTGTTATATATATGAGATTTTGTAAAGATTTGGTACTCTTTGTCGAATTATTACATATACGAGATCGTGTGTAGATTTAGGACTATTGGTCGTTTCATTAAAAATATGACATCTTGTACAGATTTAGGACTATTGGTCGTTTTACTAAACATATGCGATCGTGTACAGATTTACATAAAGGAATATTGGTCGTTTTATTACACATCTGAGATCGTGTACATATTTGGTAATGTCTGCCATTTTATAGCACATATGCGATCGTGTACAGATTTAGGACTATTGGCCGTTTTATTACACATATGAGATCGTGTAGAGATTTAGTACTATTGACCGTTTTAAAACAGATATGAAATCAAGTACATATTTAGTAGTATTGGCCGTTTTATTACACATACATGTATGAGACCGTGTACAGCTTGATGAATATTGGACGTTGTATTGCATATTTGATTGTGTATATATATAATTGTGTACATATTGAGGAATATTAGATATTGTATTAAACATATATGACTGTGTACAGATTGAGGAATATTGGATATTGTATTACACATATATGAGTGAATACAGATGGAGAAATATTGAATATTGTATTACACTTATATGACAGATTGAGGAATATTGAATATTGTATTACACATATATGATTGTGTACAGATTGATGAATATTGAATATTGTATTACACAAATATGATTGTGTACAGATTGAGGAATATTGGACGTTGTATTACACATGTATGATTGCGTACAGATTGAGGACTATTGGATATTGTATTACACTTATATGAGTGTGTTCAGACTTAGGAATATTGGATATTGTATTACACATATATGGTTCTTGTACAGATTAAGGAATATTGGATATTGTATTACACATATATGATTGTGTACAGATTGATGAATATTGGATATTTTATTACAATTATATGGTTTTTGTACAGATTAAGGAATATTGGATATTGTATTACACATATATGATGTTGTACATATTGAGGAATATTTGACGTTGTATTACACATATATGATTGTGTACAGATTGAGGAATATTGGCCGTTTTATTTCACATATACTTTTATGATCATATACAAATTTGGAAATTTTGGACTATTTTTATTACATGATCGTGTACATTCTGACTGTTTTATTATACATAGAAGGTGATGCATAAAAGTATGAATGTTTGCCTTTTTACACATTTTATATTTTATACATAGAACATCGTGTAGAATTTTCGAAATATACCTCGTTTCAAAAACCTAGAAGAATCGCGTTCAGCTTCTTGACGAAGGAATTAAAATTGCACGTATTCGAATAACCATAGTTTGCCTAAAATAAGAAAAGGACAAACTACCCAGGAACTTTATGAAGAAATGTAATTATACATACCCTCTCCAGCAAAACAAACTCACCATATATATATTTCCAAATACTGAGTGAGTTTTTGTAAAAGTCAAAAAATGACAGACATTTATACTAACACACACAAATAAACTCAAACTCAACAGTTATCTCACTAGGCAAGCTTTACAAATAAAAATATAATCATATAATGTTTTCAATTATATTTGTGTAAATTTCATAATAGACCTAGGTCTTTTTAACATTTTGCTAATAGGAAAAATATCTTAAATCACAACCACAGTTTAGAAATCCACTGATCTATCACTAGGCTAAACTTATGAAGATATAAGGAATTGTGTGGAGCGATTACAGTACTGAAAAAAAAACAAGAAAAAAAACACTGTATGAGCCATTGTCGAATTGTATCGTACCTTTGAAATGGAAAACGCGGGGTATGATTGGTTGTACAGACAGGTAGTACATTGTTCTTGATGAACGTCCAAGATATATAGTATGTATATATATATAGCGGTCAGAAAACATTGAGTGCCCTCCATACTTGTTTGGCGGGTACAAAATACACCTCTTATAGGTTAATGTTGGAGAAGACTGACACATGGTTTATGGTAGCGAATGAGTTGACATACAAAACAACTAAGTGTTTACTTACCGATATTAGCAATACGTCTAGACAGGGCCCTATATGCGTACATTTTCACCCCAGATCTAGATACTCTCACAGATAGCGCAGATAGGTCCTGTCACAAATAACACAGATAGGTCCTCTTACATGTCCTCTCATAGGTCCTCTCACAAATAACACAGATAGGGCCTCTCGCAAATAACACAGATAGGTCCTCTCGCAAATAACACAGATAGGTCCTCTCACACATAACACAGATAGGTCCTCTTACATGTCCTCTCACAGGTCCTCTCACAAATAACACAGATAGGTCCTCTTACATGTCCTCTCACAGGTCCTCTCACAAATAACACAGATAGGTCCTCTTACATGTCCTCTCACAGGTCCTCTCACAAATAACACAGATAGGTCCTCTCACAAATAATATAGATATATCCTCTCAAAGATCCTCCCGCAAATAATAGTTCATCATTTTTAATTACGTATGAACATTCATATACCAAACTACACAATATACACACTCGTTTTAAAAAAACATCCACTATGATTCACATTTTAAACAAGATTATAATAATGGTATGGTGCGCATGTTTATGCGCAAATATATAGTTACGTCCCTAACGACATCTTGTTATATCGACATGGTTCACACGTTATCTTCGTAGCCAATACTACTATGCGGGCTGTATTTAATGTGGTGAAATAGGGCCTAATCAGAGGGTTACGAATTATCTCGTCCTGAGTTATTGTGCATACCAAGTTTCAAAGTTATACCGCTGACAGTTTTGGAACGATAAACCGTAAAGAAACTAACCCGTCAAATAACGGCAAAATTACATATTACAAAAATCGTTTATCCAGGTCTTGATGTCATATAATAATGTATATGTGCCGATTAAAAAAGCCTGTTCATACACGGGTTGTTAATACATCCGTGATTAACTAGGCGTAAAATGAATTATGAGTTGGTTTTATGAGATTGCTGATAACATCTGTTACTATGTTTGAACTGAATTACTGAAAAGCAGCTCATAAGCACATTATGTCACATAATGTCTCATCTTCATTCATTCCAACTCTTCTATGTTGTTTATAGGTTTCATATAGTGAGGGAAAGCATGTATATGAAACCGAGAACTGTAGTCTACACATAATATCAAATTTTGTATATGGTTATTTCCGTTGCTCAGAAGATACGATACACTGGACCTCTCGTATTACTTCCCCATCCGAAGGAAGATGCTAACGTTGTAGAGTGAGAGAGAATGCATACACCGCCCTCAAATCGGCGCATGGGAACGCATACACAGACACGAGATCCTCCCCTGGAAACGCATATACCGACACGAGATCCACGCTTGGGAACGCATACACAGACACTAGATCCGCACCTGGAAATGTATACACCGCCATGAGATACTTGCCTGGGAATGCATACACCGACATGAGATACGTGCCTGGGAACGTATACACCGCCATGAGATACGTGCTTGGGAACGCATACACCGCCATGAGATACGTTCCTGGGAACGTATACACCGCCAGGAGATACGTGCCTGGGAACGTTTACATCGCCATGAGATACGTGCCTGAGAACTCATACACCGCCATGAGATACGTTCCTGGGAACGCATACACCGCCATGAGATACGTGCCTTGGAACGCATATACGTGCCAGCGAACAAACACCGCCATGAGATACGTGCCTGGGAACGCATACACCGCCATGAGATACGTGCCTGGGAACGCAAACACCGCCTTGAGATACGGGCCTGGGAACGCATACACCGCCATGAGATACGTGCCTGGGAACGCATACACCGCCATGAGATACGTGCCTGGGAACTCAAACACCGCCATGAGATACGTGCCTGGGAACGCAAAGATCACCAGAAGCTAACTGTTACTAAAAATATAAAACGGTTTCCGCTCAATAACTTAAGTTAGGAATGAGATATTGGCCTGAAACTTTCTGGATAGGTAACTTATATGAAAAGGAAGCTTATGATTGCATTTGAGGTAATTGTGTCATAGGGTCACTGTTAATTACGTGGTCCGAGTATTAACTTTCATACCCCATCCAACCCTTCTCAGAGAAGAGAAGACGAGGTTGGCTGTGGTATGAAATAAAACCTTAATTTCAGCTTAACAAGTTTGCACATTGTAAAACTAAAACATTTAATAGGTAATTTTAAACAGGTTGTCACATGTTTTACAGTAAAACACGTTTTATTGTCGAAATATCCGTTATACAATCCTGCTAATATAAACTTTCCCATCGTTTAATGGAATTAAGGCGGGGCCACGTAATGAGTAAAATAGAAAAACGAAATGAAGTCAAAGTCATGCATTATCAAAAATTCTTCACAAGATTCTTTCATACGTACAAGGATTGTCTTTGTTGAATTTCGTCTTCTATGGCGTGTCCTGCGTGAGCGGGGCTGCCATGTTAGACCTGACTATTTTTCCCCCATAATTCCAAGCGCCAAACACGAAAGACGATACTAGTATCAATCGAGGGCGAGAATGTTCCATCGTTTAATGGAATTAAGGCGGGGCCACGTAATGACTTAAATAGAAAAACGGTTTCAGAGTATTTTCAGAATTATTCCCCTTGAATATTTTCATATTTAGTCATATTTCTTTACTAAAAATGTGCTTAAAGTTTACGTCCAGTTTGTCAGTAACTTGAAACAAGTATTATCACAAATACTGTATGTTGAAAAGTAACTAAAATCTGTTGTGAACATTTTGCATACACTATTCAAATGACCCATCTTTCAAATTATGGAAAACCCGGCTTTTGCGTCAACAGCCTTTTCTCTTGTTATTACTTGCATTCCTCAAACAGTTTTGAATGGTTTGTTTCCAAACTGTATACACATAGCAACTGACGACCTTTAATATGTTCCAGTACATCACCCATTGTTGATTGCCTAATTTATTTCAGAATTATGGCCGTTTGTTTGACTTAGAATTGAAGCGGGAGTATTCATCACCTTCAGTGAGTGTTTTAGTTATCATCGTTATTATTATTATTATTATCATTATTATTAATAATTTATTATTACTATTATTATTGTTATTATTACTATTATTGTTTTTTATTATTATTATTATTTTATTTTATTGTTATTATTATTATCATTATTATTATTGTTATTGTTGTTGTTATTGTTATATTGTTATTATGATTATCATTATCAATATTATTTTTATTATCTTGTTATTTTTTTATATTATTCTTATTATTCCTATTATTCTTATTGTTGTTATTGTTATTGTTATTGTTATTATGATTATCTTGATCACGATTATTATTGTTATTATTATTATTATGGTTATTGTTATTGTTATTCATTATTACATTATGAAAATGAGCCTTTACGTTTTATGAAGCGTTACAATACGCATCTCGATGTACAACTTCAGTAATATTGTGACTTTAAAACTCCATGCGTATAATTCTATCTATCTATCTATCTATGGATACTGCATCACCCTCTTTCAAAGAGTATGTGCAGGTGGGCGTCTGTGCGGTTGTGAGTAATTTAAAAGATGATAAAAGAAAGAGTAAAATAAGGTGAAGGTGAAATAAAGATGAAAGTGTTATGTATGTTAAAAGTTCGATGAAGAACAAAGTGATATTTAAAAGATAAAAGACAGCGTTTTAATTTATGGCATTTGGTGGCTAACAGAGAAAACTGCCGGCTTGAATGAATCTAAGCTAGGCAGCATGGCAATGCTAGTCGGCAGGCTGTTCCATTGTACCACAGCAAGCGGAAAGAATGAATATTTGTAATAGTCAACGCGTGTGTGTATTTGACGAAAAGCTAATGGATGTGACAGTCTAGATAGTCTCAAGGGATGCTGGACATATGACGGCATTTGGATGGCAACTCGCCCATGGATGATTTTGAAAAATAGGCAAAGTCGGGCGTCGGAACGTCTGTCCTCGAGAGAGCGCCATTTCAGGTTATTTAGCATAGTTGTGACACTGGATTGATAGGAGTAATCATTGTGTACCCACCTTGCGGCTCTTCTTTGCACCATCTCCAACTTGTCTATATTGTGTTTTGTATATGGGCTCCACACTGGGGAGGGGTACTCTATCACTGGGCGGACTAGTGCTTTGTATGCGGTAGCTCTTATACCTGGGTTTTTGCTTCTGATGTTTCGCTTTATGAAACCCAGAGTTCTGTTTCCAGATGTACTTGCCTTCTGAATATGGTTGTTCCAGGTAAGATCGCTGCTGATGTTGACACCAAGGTATTTGGCACTGCTGACTGTTTCCAGTAATTGACCATGTAGTATATATGTTGATGGGATAGGAGTTTTTGACCGTGTAATTTGAATAAGAATACACTTACCTGGGTTAAACTCCATATCCCATTCATCTTCCCAAAGAGAGAGTTTGTTGAGGTCTTGCTGCAAAAGTTGAGCATCTTTTAAACTAGAAACAGCCAGATACACTGCAGTGTCATCTGCGAATAGTCTTACTTTGGACTTTATGTTATGAGGTAGATCATTTATGTAGATCAAGAATAGGATCGGACCTAGTACTGAGCCTTGGGGTACACCTGAAGTAACTGGTACCGGGTCTGATTAAATAACAGTTTGAGATTTCAGTTTTCTTCGTATTTCTACCACATGTTTAAAGATATAATTGGTGCAATATCATCTTCAATTAGCAATATATTAAAACAGTTTGCTGTGCATTTTTCTACTAATTAATGTTTCCAACTATGCCAATTCGGTAGACAAACTGTCTGGACATCGTTAGTTTTCAACAAATCAAGATTTCTGTGTGTCTCTTTAAAATCGTTACCTAGTCTCATTAACACATCTTAAAAGTTAACGAACGTCATGATATTGAATACAAATTAAACAATTCAGTAGTGCAATTACTTATCCCTTTTGGATCATCAAGCCCAGTCTTTGTGGCTTTAATGTAGAAAACCGTTTAAAGGCAGCACATGCGTATTAACACACACACTGAAACAGTTGACGAAGCACTCCGAAGCATTACAACTTAGAGAATTACGCTAACAAATAAACTGAATACAATTAAACTGTACACACTATGCCGAATAAATATTTGTGTTACGAATTACGCTATATCCTCTACACACTGCACTGATGGTAAGCACAACACAGGAAGTGTGCATATACAAATGGTTTATTTATAGCACAGGTAATGTTTTTGTAAGCACAATAATTAAAAAGTCAGCGTGCCTTTTTAACGACGCGTACGTTTCTAATCATGCAGTTGTTTCTATTAACGGTTTGGTACATCGGGGGATTTAGTGCAAATTTGACGGTAATATTATATACAAATGCTTGACACAAAGTCTCTATCATCTCCGGTAAGGTAAACAATATGCATATCCTGACTTTAAGCCGGTGCTAGGCGCGTAGGAGGTGTTGTACATTATATACAAAGTCTCTATCGTCTCCGGTAAGGTTAACAATAAGCATATCCTGACTTTAGGCCGGTGCTGGGGTCGTAGGAGGTGTTGTACATTATATACAAAGTCTCTATCATCTCCGGTAAGGTTAACAATAAGGGTATCCTGACTTTAAGCCGGTGCTAGGGGCGTAGGAGGTGTTGTACATTATACACAAAGTCTCTATCGTCTCCGGTAAGGTTAACAATAAGCATATCCTGACTTTAGGCCGGTGCTAGGGGCGTAGGAGGTGTTGTACATTATATACAAAGTCTCTATCATCTCCGGTAAGGTTAACAATAAGGGTATCCTGACTTTAAGCCGGTGCTGGGGTCGTAGGAGGTGTTGTACATTATACACAAAGTCTCTATCATCTCCGATAAGGTTAACAATATGCATATCCTGACTTTAAGCCGGTGCTAGGGGCGTAGGAGGTGTTGTACATTATACACAAAGTATCTATCGTATCCGGTAAAGTTAACAATATGCATATCCTGACTTTAGGCCGGTGCTAGGGGCGTAGGAGGTGTTGAACATTATATACAAAGTCTCTATCATCTCCGGTAAGGTTAACAATAAGGGTATCCTGACTTTAAGCCGGTGCTAGGGGCGTAGGAGGTGTTGTACATTATACACAAAGTCTCTATCGTCTCCGGTAAGGTTAACAATAAGCATATCCTGACTTTAGGCCGGTGCTAGGGGCGTAGGAGGTGTTGTACATTATATACAAAGTCTCTATCATCTCCGGTAAGGTTAACAATAAGGGTATCCTGACTTTAAGCCGGTGCTGGGGTCGTAGGAGGTGTTGTACATTATACACAAAGTCTCTATCATCTCCGATAAGGTTAACAATATGCATATCCTGACTTTAAGCCGGTGCTAGGGGCGTAGGAGGTGTTGTACATTATACACAAAGTCTCTATCGTATCCGGTAAAGTTAACAATATGCATATCCTGACTTTAGGCCGGTGCTAGGGGCGTAGGAGGTGTTGTACATTATATACAAAGTCTCTATCATCTCCGGTAAGGTTAACAATAAGGGTATCCTGACTTTAAGCCGGTGCTAGGGGCGTAGGAGGTGTTGTACATTATACACAAAGTCTCTATCGTCTCCGGTAAGGTTAACAATAAGCATATCCTGACTTTAGGCCGGTGCTAGGGGCGTAGGAGGTGTTGTACATTATATACAAAGTCTCTATCATCTCCGGTAAGGTTAACAATAAGGGTATCCTGACTTTAAGCCGGTGCTGGGGTCGTAGGAGGTGTTGTACATTATACACAAAGTCTCTATCATCTCCGATAAGGTTAACAATATGCATATCCTGACTTTAAGCCGGTGCTAGGGGCGTAGGAGGTGTTGTACATTATGCACAAAGTCTCTACCATCTCCGGTAAGTTTAACAATAAGGGTATCCTGACTTTAAGCCGGTGCTAGGGGTGTAGGAGATGTTGTACATTATACACAAAGTCTCTATCATCTCAAATAAGGTTAACAATAAGCGTATCCTGACTTTAAGCCGGTGCTAGGGGCGTAGGAGGTGTTATACATTTTACACAAAGTCTCTATCATCTCCGGTAATGTTAACAATAAGGGTATCCTGACTTTAAGCCGGTGCTGGGTGCGTAGGAGGTGTTGTACATAATACACAAAGTCTCTATCGTCTCCGGTAATGTTAACAATAAGGGTATCCTGACTTTAAGCCGGTGCTGGGGGCGTAGGAGGTGTTATACATTATACACAAAGTCTCTATCGTCTTCGGTAATGTTAACAATAAGGGTATCCTGACTTTAAGCCGGTGCTGGGGGCGTAGGAGGTGTTGTACATTATACACAAAGTCTCTATCATCTCCGGTAAGGTTAACAATAAGGGTATCCTGACTAAAAACCGATGCTAGAGGCGTAGGAGGTGTTGTACATTATACACAAAGTCTCTATCATCTCCGGTAAGGTTAACAATAAGCATATCCTGACTTTAAGCCGGTGCTAGGGGCGTAGTTATCCTGACGTTAAGCTGGGTCTAGGCGCGTAGTTATCCTGACTTTAAGTCGGTGCTAGGGGCGTAGGAGGTGTTGTACATTATACTACCTCTCATACACAGGCTCAATAAAACCGAATCTGCTAATTGTCTCCCTTCATTGTGTCTGTTGCTTCCAAGAAACCCTCTTGGCAATATTTAATGAAAAACAGATCGTTTATTGCACAATTTTGAAATGTATATCTGTTTGCATATAATTCAATAGAATGTAATATAATTGTCAATACGTCTGTTATTGTACCATAATTATGTTTAAATATAATTGACAATTGGTATAATTCAAAACACAATTTAAAATTTAACCTATTCAAATAGCTATTAAAATGATTGCATATATGCAAATTTTACATGCAGTAAACCTTACTGGACGCATAGAGCTAATGAATGAATGAATGAGTGGTGTTTTACGGCACGTCGACACATACATAGGTCATATTGTGCGCAAAAACTGACGAAAGATGAAGAAATGTAGTAATTAAAAATTAATGTAAATATATAAAGATAAAACTATTTACAAATAAAAGGGATGATATGATAGTAATATAAACGATATATGTAAATCAACAAATGCCCGCCAACGGGTATATAAACCAGTAAATATATATAAGAACATATTATAATGATTTATATAGTCTAATTTCTTTGAGGAAATCTAAAACAAGACTAAAATCTATAGTATCAAAAGCCTAGATTAAAAAACACACAAGATTTCTTGCTGTTGTTTTTTTAGATTACAAATGTTGACACAACGCTACATTTCGCCTCACGTGTTTCTAATGTTTTACTTATAACTGCCTTAATCCCGTTCCATGGGTCTTCGTGCAGGGATTATAATGTACTTGCAATAACCCCTGTTTAATACCTATCTGACATCACAAGCTTATTTTTGAAATAAATTACCTCCAGTATTATGTTTAGTCATACGGACATCCCTATAATAACAGGCCTGCCAATCAAAATTAACACAAAATCCTGAGATTTTTTTTAAAATTAAAGATTTTAATTCGCGCGAAGAACATTTTTAAATGAAAATTTGGAGCGCTCGACTTCATTTTCGCTCTTAATTTTTTTTAAAGCGCAAATTTAAATTATTTATGAAATTAATACAAGTTGATGCATTATTTGATAGTTATAGAAAAAAACAGATTAGCATAGTAATTCGATTATGAAGAACTTTTTATGATTTTTTTGATTTTTTTTATGAAAGTGCACTTATTTTTCTACACAGATGCGTACTAAATACAAATACAAAGTCAACTCTAAAAATTGTAATCATCGTACCAACACCAGCTGTTAAAGTGATACCACACACAAGGCGTTGCAAGTTCCTCACACATGCTAGTTCAGTTAGGTTGACCAATTAAAGAAGCAACATACATATTGCAGCTATTGTGCATGTCACTGAAGGAACTAATTATGACCTTAGGTGTTAATTGTATATTCAGTCAGCGCATTACACGGATGACCCCCACTGATTCAACATTTGTAAATACTCATCTGACTAGGGAGCGTAACAAGACCGGGAAATAGCTTTTAAATCATGAACATTTTGTTTGGAGGGAAAATTCGGAGATTGTACTCTTAAATCCGGAGATCCGGAGAGGGACTGGAGAATCCGGATTTTATCCGGAGATTTGGCAGGCCTGTAATAATGCAATTCCCCCAGTTATTTTTTTTATGATTTTTTAAATTTAATAAGATAGGCATTAACATATCAGATACCGGTACAGTACAATTGTATTTCATGTTTGTTAAGTTTGATAACATATCTCCGTTACCGAGCATACACCACTTCAGATACATCCCACCCAGACAAATCACGTGTGCGTATTGACACATCGCGGACAGACATTCTAAATGTCCTTCAAATATCGATATGGGACTAGGGCAATCTTATTTTGTATTATTTCGATAGTTTCAGGATATGTATGTGTTCAAAACTGTTTAAACACTATTAGTTAAATCTTAGTTATATAAAATCATTTAGCAGTAGTGACATGACGTTTTACCACCAAAATCCTTTGCACATCTGCAATGAACTAATTTACTATGGTTATAAATACCTTGTATAAACCCCCAGGCTTTTATATTTTAAACTTGTGAAAATACTTATCAAAAAGGCATACTTTGAATGCTATCAGTCTTACCTTGTATTTATAGAATATTCAGATTACATTAGTAAATGTGTATTGGTCTTTTATTATTGCATCATTAAACATCCATCACAAATGCAATAACTTACATACCAAAATTGTCACCGCGGCCTAACATGATCTAAACTTGCCTAGACTTTTGCTATACAGTCTTTATAAAATGCCCACGCAATATTAAGCAATATATCCAGTATAGGACAGTTGATATCATTTTATAATTAAATTGTATACAAGCATTGTATAAGTAGTCGCACTAACTCAGTTAACGCGAGAGCGGGTCAGTCCAAATTAAGCTTCTTTTTTTTTCGAATATAAACCTAAGTCTTAAGCTTATTATTTCATATCAAACGCGCGAACATCTACGTTATTTTGTATGTAATCACAATGACGTCAGTACTGATTGCACGTTAAATGGTGATGTCATATACGTTAACGTATAATAATTACTTGAAAAACAAATAGCAGTTTGTTTGTGTTTGTTTGTTTGTTTGTTTGTTTGATGTTTTACGTCATTTCTAACAGATGTAAGGTTATATGTGACGGTCGATTTTTTTTTTGTTGTTGTTTTTTTGTGGTGGAGGTAGACCACTCACTTTTCCTGGTAGAACCAGTATATACAGTACACCTTCCGCCATCCGTAAGAGTCGACAATTCCTCACTTACAAGTCGAGCTCCCAGTGGGATTCGAACCCGCAGCGGTGAGAGGAGAAGGTTTACAACGCAAGTTACTAGACTGCTTCGTGAAAAAATGACGTCTAATGTATTAACGGAACACCGCGATATCCGCGATATCCGCGATATCGTTACGTGTTATGGTATTTATTTTGTGCGAAATTAGGGAATACATAATCGCGGGAGTTGATGAAGAGAACTTCTATAAAGCGAAACGTTCTTCGTCTTTTAAATGGGACCGGTGCTTCCAAGAAAGAAGAAAATGATTGTGCGGTGTTCTGTTAATTTATTTTAGTTGTTTGTGTTTTTTCCCGAGGCGTTATACGTTGACGGATGAATATGACATCACCATTTAACGTGCAATCTGTACTGACGTCAGAGTGATAACATACGGATCGATATGACATCACCATTTAACGTGCAATCTGTACTGACGTCAGAGTGATAACATACGAAATGGTATAGATGTTATTTAAAGGATACGTTGCCTTATATGATATAATGGGTAGTTGAAATTGTTCTCGCTCTCGCTTTAATTGGCTACTATGTCGACGTATAGAATGCGTATATGTAACTTTACATATATAGAGGATATTTGTTTGTTTTGAGTGAACATAGGATTTATTTTCATCGAGAAGTGAGAAAATTTATATTTTCACGAGTGCTTTAGCATGAGTGAAAATATTTGAGTTTTCTCACTTCGATATGAAAATAAATCCTATATTTACGACAAACCAACACACATTCTATGTATTATATACTTAACAATACTACACATCGTACTACGAAGTAAGCTAACAAACACTGTCCCGAAGATTGGGCAGCAACAACCTTTTCTCCACAAGGGTTATCGTGACTTTCAATAGGGGTTTTAAAGATGGCACGTGAGGAACTTTTAAGCATGCGCAGTGAAACATTAAATACAACAAAGGGAATGTGATTTGTAGGAAGTGTCCGGGCGATGCCGCCGTCCGAACTGACCCGAACCCACTCTGCTCACAACATGGATATATATATACAGAAAAAAAATGCGCCGAAACAATGACGTCAATAACGTCAACAACATAAACAACGTCAACAGTTGCATGATGTCATTTCTTGAGTGAAAATCTCATGTGAAAAATATAAGGTTTTATTTTAATCATAAAATCCACTATTTCACTGGAAAGTATATAATAAAAACGGATATCAACTGTCATATAAAGGCTACAATGCATAATATGATGTGTACATTTTATTGTTAACTAGATCTATTTAATAATGAAGAGTTTATGATATTATAAATATTATGAATATTTCAGATAGTGTTAGATGAAAAATAACACGAATATAACATGACCATACTGACAAGATCTAGTGGATAAAGATTGTCTCGTAATTATCTTTTCCCAAAATTCGTTCTAGATATTGTCCATGTAGGCTAGACGCATGTATACCAGCTGTGTTCTTATCTGATTGCTTTTTATTATTGAGTGATCCAGTTCACATTGCAGTTCATTCGGTTCTACTTCCCTTTTGATAAGTCTGATCTTGCATCGACAATGCTCGATATTGATAAGTCTGATCTTGCATCGACAATGCTCGATATTGATAAGTCTGATCCTGCATCGACAATGCTCGATATTGATAAGTCTGATCTTGAATCGACAATGCTCGATATTGATAAGTCTGATCTTGCATCGACAATGCTCGATATTGATAAGTCTGATCTTGCATCGACAATGCTCGATATTGATAAGTCTGATCTTGCATCGACAATGCTCGATATTGATAAGTCTGATCTTGCATCGACAATGCTCGATATTGAATCCGGTGAACGTTCATCATTATTGGTATTTGGCGTTAATGAATGTGGTTCATTTGTTTTTATGGACATTTTCTAAAATCGATTTCCCTGATATTATATAGTTTAGCACACAAGACAGTGTGACATTCTTCATGGTGTTAACCAGCATTGGTCTGTAACGCGGTATATGCCTCCGTATTGTGCATAAATCGAAAATGGCATTTCTTTGTGAACAACTTGCAAAACTTGGGAGGATTTCCTTTTATTCCCTATTTGAACCCTCACTAGAGTGATTGTAAAGATTGTAAAGATTTATCAAAATATAAGTTGATCTGGCATGATCTTTCACGATCCATGTGTATAAAGTTGCTGGGTTTTATATGGTTATCTATAACAAGTTAACCTGATATCGAGTGCAGTTTCATGTTCTCAATGATAGCGAGATAGAGATCTTTTGCGTTTTGAAACTATTGTTTGACTTTGAAAAGCGTGTTCTACTAAGCCAGAAGATATAGCATTTAGGGGGATAGATGTTAGCCCCATCACTTACACGTCAAAGTTATTTTGTTGAATTCGTGGGATTGTTGTTTTTGTTGTTGTTTATCAAAAACCTTGTGCACGTGTGTGTCATACTCCTGTTTAGAGTTTCATCAACATCTATGCAGTTTCTCTCTCTCAAATAGGTTGTCATATTTTTTTTGAAAATTGTCTTATTATTTTGCTTTTTATTTTATTTCAAATTGCAGTTTCCAAAGTCTATATCGTACAAATGGCGGGCTAAACGTGGTAATGTACGACGACTCTTCTTCTAACTGTCTACTCAAGTAGCCACGTGTACGGAGACAGAGAATATTACGGAAGTGTTCAACTACGTCAGTGGTGATATCTTAGTGGTTGTGTACTCATACTTGAGTGGTGATACCTGAGTGGTTATGTACCTATACCTTAGTGGTTATGTACCCATACCTGAGTGGTTATGTACCAATACTTGAGTGGTTATGTACTCATACCTGAGCGGATATGTACCCATGCCTGAGTGGATATGTACCCATACCTGAGTGGTTATGTACTCATAACTGAGTGGTTATGTTCCCATACCTGAGTGTTTATGTACTCATAACTGAGTGGTGATATCTTAGTGGTTATGTACTCATACTCGAGTGGCAATACCTGAGTGGATATGTACTCATACCTGAGTGGTTATGTACCCATACATGAGTGGTCATATACCAATACATGAGTGTTTATGTACTCATAACTGAGTGGAGATATCTTAGTGGTTATGTACTCATACTTGAGTGGTGATACTTGAGTGGTTATGTACCCATACCTTAGTGGTTATGTACCCATGTCTGAGTGGTTATGTACTCATAACTAAGTGGTGATTCCTGAGTGGTATTATGTACCCATACCTTAGTGGTTATGTACTCATACCTGAGTGGTTATGTACCCATACCTGAGTGGTCATGTACCCATACCTGAGTGGTCATGTACCCATACCTGAGTGGTTATGTACTCATACTTGAGTGGTGATACCTGAGTGGTTATGTACCCATACTTGAGTGGTTATGTACCTATACCTGTGTGGCTATGTACCCATACTTGAGAGGATATGTACCCATACCTGAGCGGTTTTGTACGCCTACCTGAGCGGTTATGTACCTATACCTGAGCGGTTATGTACTCATACCTGAACGGTTATGTACCAATACCTGAGTGGTTATGTACCCATACCTAAGTGGTTATGTACCCATAACTGAGTGGTTATGTACTCATACCTGAGCGAATATGTATTCATACCTGAGTGGTTATGTACCCATACCTGAGTGGTTATGTACTCATAACTGAGTGGTTATGTACTCATACCTGAGCAGTTATGTACCCATACCTGAGCGGTTATGTACTCATAACTGAGTGGTTATGTACCCATACCTGAGTGGTTATGAACCCATACCTGAGTGGTTGTGTACTCATAACTGAGTGGTTATGTACCCATACCTGAGTGATTATGTACTCATAACTGAGTGGTGATATCTTAGTGGTTATGTACCCATACGTGAGTGGTTATGTTCTCCTAACTGAGTGGTTATGTACCCATACCTGAGTGGTTATGTACCCTTACCTGAGTGTTGATAAATTAGTGGTTACGTACCTATAACTTGGTGGTTATGTACCCATACCTGAGTGGTGATACCTGAGTGGTTATGTACCCATACCTTAGTGGTTATGTACCCATACCTGAGTGGTTATATATCCATACCTGAGTGGTCATTTATCCATACCTGAGTGGTTAAACTCATAACTGAGTGGTGATATCTTAGTGGTTATGTACTCATACTTGTGTGGTGATACCTGAGTGGTTATGTACCACTACTGTAGTGGTTATGTACTCATACCTGAGTGGTCATGTACCCATACCTGAGTGGTCATGTACCCATACCTGAGTGGTTATGTACTCATAATTGAGTCTGATATCTTAGTGGTTATGTACTCATACTTGAGTGGTGATACCTGAGTGGTTATGTGCCCATACCTTAGTGGTTATGTACCCATACTTGAGTGGTTAGGTACTCATACCTGAGCGGATATGTACTCATACCTGAGTGGTTATGTACCCATATTTGAGTGGTCATGTACCAATACCTGAGTGGTTATGTACTCATAACTGAGTGGTGATATCTGAGTGGTTATGTACTCATAACTGAGTGGTGATACCTGGGTGGTTGTATACCTATACCTTAGTGGAGATACCAGAATGGTTTCATACCCATACCTGAGTGGTGATAACTGAGTGGTTTTATATCTATACCTGAGTGGTGCTACCTTATTAGTTTGAGTGTAACATTCTGACAGAAGATCATTCATCCTTTCTTTGAATAGTGTTATACGAGAGAAACATTTATTTACTTTATCGAGTCGAGTTATTACGATAAGACTATCTGCAATACATTGTTTGTGTGGTGGTTAAAATATATTAAAAGTGGTATTTGGAAAGTGTTACTAGAGAAGTAATGGTTTATAAAGACATGTAGTGACCTATAACGACTTCTAGATAAGACCGATTGGTAAACATACTATGTTATATTTACTGTCGTAGTTGATTGAGTGAGTGTTTGTAGGTGTGCGGATGGGTGTGTGTGTTCGAGCTTGTATAATATTATTTTTATTAAATATATTATGTTTTTTAAACGATATAATAGGATTATTACTAGAGTAACGTGATCTGGAAGTTTGTATCAACTCGAGTGGACATGCCATATCTGCAGGATGTCCCGAGAGGCTTTATCCTCCAGTGTGATTCTGGAGATATGACATGTCCACATTATAGCACATTACATTATATATTATAGCATCGTGTAGTATACTAGTTTGTTTACGTGACGTCAGACCACAGGTAGGCGACAACGTCAATGTATGTAGTATAGTGATGCAGAAATCTGTTTTAGTAGTATGGTAATTCAGATTCAGAAAACCTCTAGAGGTCATACTAGGTTTCGTATTCCATTGTTGTTCCATAGTCCATAGAATTAATTGTATAAATTCCAAAATTAATATGTCATGTTTGATACCAAGATTTTTATCATTCCATTGCCAATATCATGTTGTCATTTCTTTTTCAATAGGTTGAATCAATTAAGGACTGTCGCTTGATAAAGAGGATAGGGTGTTAATTAAAATGCAACTGAGTATATATTATTTGTAGGTATATAATAAACACTAATCTCTTTATTTAGCCTACCAGATATAATACTAGGAACTTCGGGATCACAACTAATACTTTCATTTGTGACATCTATATTGAAATAGGTGTCATCAAATATTCTAATAAGGGATATCAACAAAATCGTATTAAACAATAAAATGACATTCACTATAACTTGGGATGCTACTTTAATTATAAGAGGATTTCAGATGCCAGCCTAATTTAAAGTATAATTCTCCCAGTAAGGAATCCTAACTCGGCTACCGCTGTGACCGTCCGAATAAAACTAAATAAAACATTGAATCGATAAAGAAAAAATCATTTCAACGATTGAGGAATTCCCACACTAAGATCTAGATAAGATGTAAAGTTTAATCTTCTTTGTATTAATGCGATTAGATTGGCATGTTTATTTGCATTTAAATCAATATCATGCAATGTGCATGCAAATAATGCATATGTTATATACGACGCAGACGCGATTTACTACATAAAACACAGGTGGTGTACTACCTAAAACACTGAGGTGGTGTATTACCTACAACACTGAGGTTGTGTACTACCTACTACACTGATGTGGTGTAATACCTACAACACTGAGGTTGTGTACTACATAAATCACAGAGGTGGTGTACTACATACAACACTGAGGTGGTGTACTACCTACAACACTAAGGTTGTGTACTACCTACAACACTGAGTAGGTGTACTACCTACAACACTGAGGTTGCGTACTACCTACAACACTGAGGTGGTGTACTACCTACAACACTGATGTTGTGTACAACCTACAACACTGAGGTGGTGTAATACCTACAACACTGAGGTTGTATACTACATAAAACACTGAGGTGGTGTACTACCTACAACACTGAGGTTGTTTACTACCTACAACACTGAGTTGGTGTACTACCTACAGCAATGAGGTGGTGTACTATCTACAACACTGAGGTAGTGTACTACCTGCAACACTGAGGTAGTGTACTACCTACAACACTGACGTGGTGTACTACCTGCAACACTGAGGTGGAGTACTACCTGCAATACTGAGGTGGGGTACTACCTGCAACACTGAGGTGGTGTACTACTTGCAACATTGAGGTGGTGTACTAATAGGAACACTAAGGTGGTGTACTACCTGCAACACTGAAATGTGGTAATACCTGCAACACTGAGGTTTAGTACTACCTGTACCACTGAGGTGGTGAACCACCTGCAACACAAGGATAGGGTCCCAACTGCAACACTGAAGTGGTGTATGTGTACTACCTGCAACACTGAAGTGGTGTATTACCTGCAAAACTGAGGTGGGGGTACTACCTGCAAAACTGAGGTGGTGTATTACCTGTAACATTGAGTTTGAGTACTACCTGCAACAATGAGGTTGTTTACTACCTACACCACTGCGATGGTGTACTACCTGCAACACTGAGGTTGTATATTTCCTACAACAATGTGTTGGTGTGCCTCCTTCAACACTGAGGTGGTGTATTACCTACAACACTAAGGTGGCGTATTACCTGCAACACTGAGGTTGTGTACTACCTACAACACTGAGGCGATATACTACCTACAACACTGAGGTTGTGTACTACCTACAAAGTGGAGGTCGTATACTACCTATAACACTGAGGTGATGTACTACCTACAACACTGAGGTGGTGTACTACCTACAACACTGAGATGGTGTATTACCTACACCTCTGACGTGGTGTTCAATACACTTACACTTATGTGGTGTTCAATATAAAACACTGAGGTTTTGCATTACCTGCAACTCTGAGGTTGTGTAATACCTGAAACATTGAGGTGCTGTATTACCTACAACAATGAGGTGTTGTATTACCTGCAACACTGAGGTCGTGTAATACCTACAACATTGAGGTTGTGTACTACCTGCATCACTGAGGTGGTGTACTACCTCGAACAGTGAGGTTGTATACTACCTACAACCCTTAGGTTGTGTACTACCTACAACACTGAGGTGGTGTACTACCTAGAACACTGATGTGGTGTACTATTTACAACACTGAGCTTGTGTACTACCTGTATCACTGAGGTGGTGTACTACCTAGAACACTGAGGTTGTGTGCTACCTACAACACTGACGTGTTGTACTACCTACAAACCAGAGGTTGTGTATTACCTACAACACTGAGGTTGTGTACTGCATAGAACACTAAGATTTTGTTCTACCTGCAACACTGAGGTTTTGTACGATCAATAACATTTTGGTGGTGTACTACCGAACACCACCATACCTACACCACTGAGTTTGTGTATTACCTACAACACTGAGGTGTACTACCTGCAAAACTGAGGATGTGTATTACCTAGAACACTGAGGTTGTGTACTATCTATAACATTATGATGGTGTACTACCTACAACACTGTGGCTGTGTATTACCTACAACACTGAGGTTGTGTAGTACCTACAACACTGAGGTTGTGTAGTACCTACAACACTGAGGTTGTGTAGTACCTACAACACTGAGGTTGTGTAGTACCTACAACACCGAGGTGACATACTACCTACAACAATAAGGTCGTGTACTATCTACAACACTGAGGTCGTGTACTACCGCAACACTGAGGTTGTGTACTACCTACAACGATGAGGTGGTGTACTACCTACAACATCGAGATGGTGTACTACCTACAACACCGAGGTTGTGTACTACCTACAACGATGAGGTGATGTACTACCTACAACATCGAGATGGTGTACTACCTACAACACTGAGGTTGTGTACTACTTGTAACATTGAGGTGGTGTATTACCTACAAAACTGAGGTTGTGTACTACCTACAACGCTAAGGTGTTGTACTACCTACAACACTGGGGTGGTGCACTACCTGCAACACTGAGGTGTTGTAATACATACAACACTGTGTTGTGTACTATCCACAACATTGAGGTGGTGTACTAACTAGAACACTGAGGTGGTTTACTCCATAGAACAAAGAGGTTGTGTATACCTACAGCACTGAGTTTGTGTATTAATTACAACATTGAGATTCTGCACTACCTACAACTCAACACTGAGGTTCTGCACTATCTACAACACTGAGGTTCTGTACTACCTGCGACAATGATGTTGTGTACTACCTGAAAGATTGAGGTGGTGTACTACCTGCAAAACTGAGTTGTTATACAACCTACAAAACTGAGGTAGTGTACTACCTACAACACTGAGGTGGTATACTACCTACAACACTGAGGTGGTGTCACGTGGTGTATTACCTACAACACTGGGGTCGTGTACTACCTACAACACTGAGAGTGTGTACTACTTACGACTCTGAGAAGGTGCATCACCTGCAACACTGAGGTGGTGTAGCACCTGCAACACTGCGGTGGTGTACTACCTACAACACAGAGGTGGTGTACCACCTACAACACTAAGGTTCAGTACTACATACAACACTGATGTGGTGTACTACATGCAACACTGAGGTGGTGTATTACAAACAACTGTCAGGTGGTGTACTACCTACAACACTGATGTGGTGTACTACCTACAACACTGAGGTTTTGTACTATTTACAACATTTACCTTTGTTCTTAGTAAAACGATATTTGCCTAGTGATTTCACTGATAAACAAGTGAATCTAAGATTTTGAGATCACAGGGTTTAAAGCCTTTATAATGTAACATACAAATACAACTTAAGCAATAGATAAGATTGTTTTTATAAACTGAGTTCAAGTGTGTGTACCGTTGTTATCCCACTAAGGCAGCATGACCTGGCAGGGACGACATTTAACTTGATTTACAAGTCACTGTATGTTAAACAAGCCTACATGGATGTTTTAAGTGCCATGACGGCATTCACCACATTTGTTGTATTATACAATCTCATATACATGTATTATGCGATCTTGGGTAGTTGGGATTTTAATCTTAAGAAATCAACTCCTTCTTATATGGTATATGGAGAGACTGGAATTCGTCCTTTATCTATAAACATAAAAAGCAAAATCATTGTTTATTGGTCCAAAGTAATAGAAAATATTAATAGAAATGAGAGTTATAAGTTATCATCCATGGTGTATTCGCTATTACACGATTTGTATATATATAGAAAAGTAAAATCAGCATGGATGGACAATTTGAAAGATGTTTTATGTTCTTCTGGTTATTCGGGAATCTGGGATAGCCAGATGTTTGCAAATTATTCAAAGTGGATGATTAAGTTTTCTTATCAAAGGTTAAAAGATATTTTTATTCAAAAATGGAGGGCCGAAATTGATAGAACATCAGAAACTAATATGTATAAACTGTTAAAACCAGATTTTATACAAAGCAATAATATAAAACTATTGCCTGATGTTTTATGCAAACGATTTATGGCTTTTATAACTAGATATCATCGCTTGCCTATTGAAGTAGGGAGGTGGAGAGGGGTACCCGTAAACGAAAGAAAATGTGTAAATTGCAATGATATAGATGATGAATTTCATTATCTTTTAATTTGTCCTGAATTTAGTGAAATGAGGAAGAAATATATAAATAAATTCTATTATAATCGCCCTAATATTCTGAAATTCACATCATTATTATCAGTTGAAAAGTATGCGGAACAAAACAAAACTTAGTTTATTCATGGATAAAATAATAAAGAATGTAAGATTATAATAACTTCCTTAAGACTTTTAAATAAAGATGACCAAACAAGTGCTACATTTCGGCTCGGTAGAACGGTGTATCTTTGGTCAAAACATGTATAACACTGACAAAATGCGCTCTACATTTCGTTTCGGTAGAGCTGCAGAAATACGAAATTACTTTAAAAACCTGTGAACTTTATTTTTTTTTATTTTTGTATAAAGACATAAACATGCTATACAATTATCTGAAACGATGTTTACAAAACCATTATTATTGTTATTATTATATTGTATTATTATTGTTATTATTATTATTATTATTATTATTATTATTATTATTATTAATAATAATACTGTAACATCTAGTATATTATTTGGTATACTCATATTTTGGTTAGAAATCCATAAACCGCACTGTTAGATAGTTTGTATATAGTCGTTTCCTGATGTATACGTGTTTAGAATTATATTTGATGATCTGTCGCAACTGATATAAATGTATTTTGTAACTGTTGCTTATGCTGTTCATATGTATGAACCTAAGTGAATAAAGAATTTGAATCGAATTGAATTGAATTGATTTAAGATGCATTGTCTGTGGACTAACCTAATAAAAGCAACAAAAACTTGCGTTTATTTTTCTATTACAAGATTGTGAATCTAAAGAATAAGTCCGGCAGTAGACTGTACACCATCCATATCAAGGAATAATCATGATAAGAGTATTAATCCGGACGAGTGATTTTACGTCTGAGATTTTCTTGGTTTCTTACTTTAATTTCGAATACTCCATCCTTTAAAAGCTCTGAGTAGTGTTTAATCAACCTTAGGTTATGTTGTCTGCTTTTCATTGTAGTAGTCTGTTGAGTGTTACTTGTGATACACAGGCTTCATAACCTCTGATCCTAACTTAATTCCATTTTGTTTATTTCGCCCATTGTTTTCTCGTTTAGGACCAATCATTTTATTAGAAACTCGGACCATGCGCCACTGACAGTGGGCCACTGACAGTGGAATGCATGAACATTTTCTTGTTAGCATCGTATGCATACCATATTCGGGGAGGCTAAAATGTTCGTACTATTGACATTTTAAATATTGGATTCTGCTCAACCCGAGGCTAGAGGGTGTGAACAGAAGCTGGCATTTTTCACTACAGTTCCTCATTAAAACCAAAATGATATATAGGGTCCTAAGACTGCAATATTTTTATATCGTGTTCGACGTTTTCCAATTTTCTCATTTCATACTCTTTATCTATATCACAGTAGTGTTCACAAACACATTCTTCTGCGACAAGGACTAACTTCTTATGGGGTGTATGTGTCTCACCTTATTCGTTTTTCTAGAGCTTGTACTCGAGTTGAGGACTTTAATATTCGTAATCTTCGTATAACTAAAAAGTTACTCAATCAGGGTTACCGTTACCATAAACTTCGTAAAACCTTTGCAAAATTGTATTATCGTAACCCTGATCTTCTTTCCAAATATAAAAGTAATTTAAGGACTCTTCTGCGACAAGGACTATCACAACCTGACTTCTATGGTGATGTGATTTATAAACTTCGTAAGATTCTTGGTCATGATCACTTTCATACTATCTTTGTTAAACTTGTTAAAAAGTTTATCAAAAGAGGTTATGACTCTATCATTTTGCAACGTACTGCATGCTTGGTGGTGGACCCTTTTACAGTTCGCCACTATGTTTTCCTCTTTAATTGTACGATGACCGGACAGACTGTGGATCCTATGATGACGCCTACCTAAAGCCCATTGGGACGGTTTGTGTATGATATTTCTTGTCGTTCCCTTAATGGTTTATTCTCTTACTGCTCTGGCTTCTGCCAAGTCATTGAGTACCTTCATTGTGGCTTTCTAGGCTATTGCTTTTTTGTATTATATTTACACGAGCATATTTGTGTTTTACTTATATTGCCTATTGATGCTGCCTTGTTGGTTAGAGAATAGATCATGGCGGGGATTTCTTTAGTTACACTGTAATGTTTTAATGAGATGACAGTAGGGTAAGTTTGAGGTTTGGTGCACCCTAGAACCGGTTTAAACCCCCCAGTGGCCTACTTTGCCCCTGAATGTTCCAAGGCGGTAGCCCTATTGTCAACCCTTTTGTGTTTGTGAGGTCGTTTGCATTTATTATTGCTTTTGGATTCTTGTTTGTCTGTTTGCGTGTTTGTTTCTGTGTTTTGTGGTTGACTGTCCTCCTTGAATGCTACTTTCCCTGTCCAACCTTTTTATATTTATTTGTTTTGTCTGTGCAGTGTGGCGGTGGTAGAACGTCTCCCGTGCTTGCAATCAGAACTGTTATTCATTTCGATCTTTGGAAATCGTTGAGCTCTATATTGATATCAAGATATCTGTGGTACATTCCCAAACACTGTATTTTCTTACTTTAATTAATTTCGAATTAGATGTTCCACTACTCAAGCCTTTAAAGGGAAACACTGCAATCTTGATGTTTGTAAAACTGGCGGTGTCCTGTTAGTTTTTTTCTGCATAAATTGCATTTGTTCAATCATTAATATTAATTATAAGAATTGTGTAACGCAAATTGTTTTTGCATATTACATGTACTAACTGTTGATTATATTTCATCAATAATATATTCAAACCTATGGACATGATGGAAGAATAAGTTTATGAAGAAAAGTTGAAAACTCAAAGTTGTATTTAAATATATGCAGAGAGATGATTTTAGTTTTGACAATATTATTCAAATATATGCAGAGAGATGATTTTAATTTTGATATTTTTTATTATCCCCACTTGGATGGAGATGTTCCCCCGAGCAACTTCTTATGGGGTGTATGTGTCTCAACTTATTCGTCTTTCTAGAGCTTGTACTCGAGTTGAGGACATTTTTGATAGCTCTATTGTCAACCCTTTTGTGTTTGTGATGTCGTTTACTTTGTTGTTGCTTTTGCCTTCTTGTTTGTCTGTTTGCGTGTTTGTTTCTGTGTTTTGTGGTTGACTGTCCTCCTTGAATGCTACTTTCCCTGTCCGATCTTTTTATATTTCTTTAGGTATATAAATTGAGACCGAGTAAAGTGTTTTCGTACAATGGCATTTATATGTTTAACAGTTTCTTACTTTTATGAAGAAAAAGCAACAACTTAACAAGTAAGCTGTACTAAAAACAACATGTCTAACAGTGATTTACCGTTAACTGTACACATTTTCTCTCCTCTAAATACAATAGGCTCGAAATAGGTAATCACCCTTCGGGATGACTCAAATTTTCGTCCTATTGACGTTTTAAGAAGTTCTGCATAACCTGGGGACAAAGGGTGTAAACGGTTGCTAGTATCAGTGTTCTTTTTTTCAATGAAATTCATAGGTACTGTTATTTTGTTTAGCGTTATCAAGATTTGGGATATATAAAGTACATCACCTTCCGTCAATATTTCCGTAACAAATATGTTGTTCTATTGTTAAAACTGCATATTAAGCCAAATGTTTGACCAAAATGAACATGCTTAAGATCTGCTCTTTTATTGATCATATAAAACCCCTTAAATTGTCTTACTATTAGAAACCATTAAAACATACAGCTCTGATGGCGAAAGTGACAAAAATGAGGTAAGAAAGTTGACCAGACCTGCAATTTTGTAAAAGCCAACATGCCAATTACAAAGACATGCCTGTGTTATTTATGTATGTTATCTGATATTGGTTATACCATGCGTAAAAGGTATGTTCAACTGGCATTGCTGAAATAGACAGCATACCCTAAAAGCCCATTTTTGTGGTGGGGGCGAGGGTTAAAAAGAATGACCATAAATGCTCTGAATATGGTATTTATTGTTGTCAATTATGTGTTTTACTGTGAAAGTATATGAAACCGTATGCACTTTTTTTGCATTTTAATATTCATTGTACAAAACAAAAAATAAAAATAAAAATGCTCTTAAACTGAAATAAAATCACTTATTATAACCTCACCTTGACTAACAGAAGGAAAATGTGCGGGTCAATTTGAAGTTCTTTACACATCATCATTTCATTTAGATCTTATGGATTGTTGCATACTGCATGATTCTTCATAGCCCCACATTATACAAATAAATCTCAAAACCTAGCAACTAAAAATAACATATTGAACAATTTCCTATTTAAAATAACAATGTTTACTTTTATTTGTCTGGTAAAACACATTCATACAAACTGTACCTATCGATCATACTTCACCAGTTCATTTCAATAGACATCCATTGTCAATATGTGCTCTAGAATGAATCTACCAATATAAGACGCTATATTCCTCTTACTCATTGGTTTGTATGCAGTAGTATGGAGTAGTTGTTATAAAACAATATTAATTTTATAACTTTAGGAAGATATCTCTCTAAGGTGATTTACATCTTCCTGCTTGCAAAGATATATCATTATATACATTAAGATATCTCATGATTATAAAGATCTCTCTCGTTATGAGACATACTTCAAAAGGAGATAATAACATATCTTCGTAATTGAGACTTGTTTAGTGAAGATAAACTCAACGATTTCTCAGAATAATCAAACTCTGTTGTGTTGATAACTAAACTTTATCATGCATTATGTTTATATCTAAAAAATAGTCAAAGCTATATATATATATATATATATATGAATGTCAACACCGGACTCATTTGTTTTGACAAAAGATCTGGGTGTTGGGGAGTGGGGATGATGATATATGTTTAGACAAAAGTTCTAGGTGTTGGGGAGAGGGGACGATGATATATGTTTTGACAAAAGTTCTAGGTGTTGGGGAGTGGGGACGATGATATATTCCTATTATTGCTAATGACTGATTAAAGGAATATAATTGTATTATGAAGCAGACAGATTATGCAGGCCCAATGCCGATAAGTTCATTTGCCCAAGAACGTATAACAAAATGAAAAAAAATAAAAAAATATCGAAACACTGTTCGTTTGCACAATTTCAAAAGGCCCACAAACAAAATCAAGTGTCACTTTAAGGAACATATGTTTTTATAAAGCATTACATTGTTGTTGAGTTCAAAGGATTATAGTCCTTCTACCATATGAGCCCCGAGAAGAATCCCCCACTGACTCGGCATTATGTGTGTACTTGGAAAAGCATTAACATTATACTCTCAATTTGCTAATCCAGTATCATTTTGACTTTAAACCTAGCTGCTTGCATATATTTAATACAATTTTGATTTTTTCCACTTTTCTTCCTTATTCTACCATAGGTTTGATATATTATTTGTGAAATACACTCAAAAATTAGTAATATGCAAACACACTTTGCTTAATAATATTTTTATAATTAATATGAATTTAACAAATGCAGTTTATGTAGAAAAACTAACGGGATGCCGTGAGTTTTACCAAAATCAAGTTTGCCGTGTGTCCCTTTAAGTTGCTATTATAAACTAATACACACTTACCATATAGGTAAATAAACATTTACCATATACTGAAACGCAAAAGAAACGCAACACGGGAATTTCCGCTATATATTGTATAAAATTATATCAAAGAAATCCCAAGATGTTTTGTAAAAAATAAGTTCCAGTTAATTAGAGAAAGGACACAACCATGGTGTAGACGTTTTAATCACACTACACCTTGTAACAAGAAATTCATAAATGTTGAATTTCCTCTTTGAAAAACTGAGCCAGTTCAGTACTGTATTTAACGTAAAGAGTTTGCAAGCTGTTGCATCCTAAAGAAATATAAAAAGATCGGACAGTGAAAGTAGCATTCAAGGTGGACAGTCAACCACAAAACACAGACACACACAGGCAAACAGACAAACAAGGAGGCAAAAGTAATAATAAATGCAAACGACATCACAAACACAAATGACAATAGGGCTACCGCCTTTGAACGGTCAGTGGCAAAGTAGGCCACTGGGGGTTTAAACCGGTTATAGGGTGCACCAAACCTCACACTTACCCTACTGTCATCCAATTAAATGTTTTGCTCACATGCTTGAGCCAAACGCGTACTCTGACAATAATGAAACTTTGAAGGAATACTATTTCCTGTATTATGTGTTGTTTTAGTATTTTTTCCGAACGGAAAGATCTTACGTAGCCATGTACCATTCGATTAACAGCAGCATATTGTACATACAATATATAGCGGAAATTCCCGTGTTGCGTTTCTTTTGCGTTTCAGTGTATAGTACCAGTCTATTCTAAATACACATATAGTACCAGTCTATAATAAATACACATTTACCATATAGTACCAGTCTATACTAAATACACATTTACCATAAAGTTTCAGGCTATACTTAATAAACATTTACCCTAAATACACAATGTACCATATAGTACCAGTTTATTCTTAATACACATTTACCATATAGTACAAGTTTATACTACATAAACATTTACCATATAGTATCAGTCTATACAGGCTATCGATGTACCATATAGTACCAGTCTATAAAGGCTATCTAATTTAAAGGGACACTGTCCGTAAGTAAGCAGATATTGTTATCGATTCTTATTCAGTGAAATGTTTACATGAAAACATGAGCATATACCCTAATAAGTCTGTAGTAATACATTCGTGAGTTTAAAGAAAAAAAAAAGAGTTTTATTTATTATTTGTAAACAATATGGGACCCATATTATTTACCTTTTCAGCTGATCACATGACATCCATTAGCGCATTAGGTTCTCTATATAGTATGTCTTACGTAATACATCTGGCCCGCTTAGCTCAGTCGGGAGCGAACTGGACTATTGCGAAGTTTGACTATTATTACCCGCGAGTGTAATGTTAGTGTGGGTTACGAGTTCAACCCCACGAAGAGGTATTTTTTTATTATTTTTTTTCCAATATTAAATTCCGTCAAACAATCTTTGTTTTATTGAGTAAATATGCAATAATGTTTGTTTTTTGAATGCAATGTTGATTTATCAACTTACATTCATAGTCAAAATCTCTACCCAGAGTACACTCGCTCCTCATTTGACTCTGTTAAAGTCAAAGGAAGTAGGGCGAACGGTTATGTCACGTGATTATTCAAAACAAGTTATGACGATGTTTATAATAAATCCTTTGGCGTGATCTGCAAAGATAAAACATAGACCTATATTAAATAATTTCATTTTTGTTTTCTATGAGTTAATTTTTTTTATTAATTTTCTGCTATCGAGCTTCGGTTTTAAATGTTAACATGTGTGTATCGATTGAGGAGACCTAAGTACGTATTAGTTTTGTAGTAAAATAGTCCCGATTAAAACTAAATTGTTTTCGTGCATTATTTCAAATCTTGCAACATCTAATCTGCAGATATTCTGAAAATTATATTTAAACAAGAAATAAATAAGTTTCAGGCAAACATTTTCCAATTTAACAGGTTTTACCAAAGTCTTGTAATTTAGTAGTTAGCAGAGAAATATGTGAGTGAAAGGAACGATAACTCTGCGTGGAGATTGTCATAGTCATTGCTTTTGGCGCCTCCTCATCGCCATCTGGCGGATAACCTACATTTTCCCTCAAGAATCGAGGCTTCAAGTGCATGCTGATCTATGCTACACGAACGTATTGGATGCTGAAAACAACTATAATGCAAATAAACAGGTCGAGAAACTCTACGAAAATTTCATTATGTATGAGTTGTCGGCGCTCTTTTTTTCAAGCGAGTTTTTGCAAGGTGTTTTCTCATCAAGGGGAAACACGATGTGACGTCACACGCACCTTCACTTGACAGTGTTATATTCGCGCAAAGAGCACAACTTAAACGAGATTTCCTGGGGAAGAGTTGTTTCAATATATTTAGAGTTGTTTCAATATATTTATTATGTATGATTGCATATAGCAACAAGTATTTCAAAAGGGTTTTAGTGATTCACGATGTCAGTCAATTATTATTAATGATAAGATGAAATAAAGAAATATGTTTGGACATTAGACACCACTGGATTGTTATTCTGTTGGAATATAGTATATATAAAAATAACTAATGCCGAGTCAACGGGGGATTCTTCCCAGGGGCTCAAATGGTAGTGGGACTATAAACCTAAGAAATCGTCCTCTTATCGTTATATATTCTGTATTTAAGATTGGATTTGATCAACACTTTCATAGATTGTAGAGTTTAGGGTCTACTTGTGCAAGAACGTTAACACGTGTCTCTACGTTATGACGTCTTGACAATGTCAAAGTGTTGTTTAAAACCTTTTTTTTTCACTGATCGCATTTGTTAAGTTGTTTTACTATCAAATCAATCAGTGTGACGTCAACCAAAATGGCCACATCACTGACCGTTGTGACGGAAATTTGGAAAGCCCGTGTTTGACCAGGTTCTGATCAAAATCTATTCATTCATTCATAGAGTATCTGAGTTTTCATTCATAACATGTGTCAAGGTCCAGATTATCAGTATTCATTCATAACAAGTGTCACGCTCCAGATTATCTGAGTTTTCATTCATAATGACAAATGTTTTAAACGAGATGCACTTTGTTTGATGTTTATTCGTATTTGCATGCATATTTTAAAAAATGTTTTTATGTCCATTTTCAAAAATATTATAGAGTCTACTCATTTTTTCAGTAAAGTTTGGTGAATTCGGGCACTGTACTTACAAAAAGATTTAATGTTTTGTTTGTAAACATGTATTTCGAAATCGACTAAATCATGAAACTGCACATGTCTGTGGCATTTTAACCTAATTCGTCCAGCTAGGTTCTGTTCTGTTTCTTTTTGTTGCTGTTTTTTTTTATCAAAATTATGGCCACTATTACCCTTGTATTTACTTACAGTCAATTTCAATTCTTTCTTCCACCTATAAATTTGTATTTTTATTTTTTAGTAATTACTACAGTAAAGTTTATTTTCAATATGTGGGACAGACATAGGTAAGTTGAATCAACGGGTAGTGCCTCTTGTTAAGCTATTTGTCCCTGAAGCAGAAGGCGTTTTCTAGGTTACGTCACTGAACTCGGACAATTTCAAAACCAGTTGCATCAGACTAGACACATCAGAGTTATCTAGCCTATTATTGTTTAAAATATTGTTTTCCAGTCGGCCTTAGACTATTCAAGCAAGTAGAATGATACAGGCAGGCCCTGTTGTGCATCTTGTTCCAGGAAGACTACTTAATACACACCACTCTGTAAATGACATAATTTTAGACATGGAGGTCATCTTGAGTGACAAATGGCCTTACAACACAAATCTGTCTTTCCATCAGCAATTTCATGAAATAATATTCTAGTCTAGATTTGAAACAGTTTAATGACAATTGATCACAATATTATATATTTGGAATGGATCGACCCTTTAAGATTTTTGTAGGTCGCCTAAGTTCGCCAATTTGGCTTAAACTATGTCATATTTATGGAAGTTTTAAATGTCCAGCAATCGTGCAAATTTTCATACAGTCTATCAAACCTTGCATTCTCAGTACTTTCAGTACTTTGATTTATGTTTGTCAACGTAATTAATAAGTCCGAACTATTTCTGAAAATATCGTTATTTTAACATTGCAGACGATTTTTGATAATGTTCCACTGTATTAGACATAAATAATGCTAGTGTGATGAACTGAGGTAAGTTGTAATGACAATACCACAATAAAGCACAATTCCGGATTCAAACAAGAGAAAGATGGTATAAAAAAGAGTATGATAATGGACCTTTGGAAACGGCCGAGCACGACACATACGAAATATTGCAGTCTCGGTTTGATTGAGACTGTTCATGAGCGGTAGTGAAATATGCTAGCTACCGCTCACGCCCTCTAGCCCCGGGTTGAGCAGAACTCAATATTCATAAAATCAATAGTACACAATTTCAACCATCCCGAAGATGGCATGCATACGGCGGTGGACATGGAGTTATTTGCTTCCCCATGTCGTACGGCGTATGGTCCCAGTATCTAATAAAATTAAATGCCCCGAAGAGCGAAATAAACATATTGGAATTTAGTATGGAGCAGCGGTTATGAAGCCTGCGTATCACAAGGAACAGCCAAAAGACTAAATTAAAAAGCAGACAACATATCCTATAAGTGGTTAAACAATACCCAGAGCCTTTTATCGGCCGGAGTAGTGGAACCACCGAATCAAAAATTAAGTAAGAAAACAAAAGAAATTGAAAATGTACCACCGATAACTAAATATAAGTATCGGGCTCAGCGATCTCCAAAGATCGAATGAATAACAGTACCGATTGCAAGCGCGGGGAGACGTTTTACTGCCGCCACACTGCACAAGCAACGCCACTGTGCTATAAAAAAGAGTATGATAATGGACCTTTGGAAACGGCCGAGCACGACAAGTTACATTGCTGATTAAAGTGAGAGAATTATAGCAAGATACCTACAAATTATGCACGGTCAAAACCGATACGATTACTTCCTCCAATAACATAGTACAAAATAAACATGTTAGTAAACGAGTCACTTGGAAAAAATATGATACTTACTCTATGTGGTGGAATCTCAATCAGCGAGAGTAGACCGGAGAATTTGTTAACCTTTTACATGTAAATAGATTTGAAACTGATCAATTCGCTCTATTTTAGTACTAGTTACACGCCCGGGAATCGCACCGCCAGCATCGCCTTTACAATACCGAGAGTTTAAGGCGGAGGATTTCCGGTAATACAGGCGAGCGATCACAATTGCCAAAATTGAGGTAAGTATTCAACATTGTGCAAGATTGTTTTTGTATTTAAACTCTTTTTTAAAAATCGGAGAATGTCATGCGCTAGCCAATTTACCAAAGCGACTATTCCCGGAATTTGAGCATCGACATTCTACGTAATGTTTGAAAAATCCTTTCTGCCGTATACAATGTGTGTGTGTGTGTGCGTGCGTGGGGAGTGGGTTTGTGTAGATGCTATTTATTTCAATATTCAGACATTTACGTTATTTATTTTTTGAATTTCACAGCCATATATATAGATATCTAACGTGCATATGCGAATTTCTGGACACAAATATGATAAACTGAAGAATTATCGCAAAAAATGCACGGCAGTACAGGCGTGCGACCTACACTGCAGGCGTGCTATGAAATAAGAACAAACTGAAAGTGGACATATTCGTCGTTTTTAGAGATGCCTATTTATGTTTTACTATCATATTATTGTAATTATTGTTTAAATACACATTAACAGACACTCGATAACATCTAAATACATTAACTTACCTGAAGAGAAACATAATTGACCTGTCAGTTTGGCACCTAAATAACCCCAGTAAGGACGACAACTTTACTAATACTGAATGTGTTCGAGGTTCAATGCATCATCTATTGTGCTTTGAAAATAGGTTTTCTTTCCCTGGTATGCTTCGGATCGCTTTGGTTTTGTTCATGTTGTTTTTTTGCGCCAAGATACCCAAATAATTCAGAAATTAGTCTTCAAAGCGTTGGGATGTCGCATATGTGGACATTCGCACAACATAATATGGTAAAATTCAGTTGAGATGAAATAACGTCAACGATATATATCAATCTATTTTTAAACATTTTGTGACTGACCCTATTTTAGACGTCGGAACACTTAAGTACTGTATAGTATGAGCGTGGAGATTTTTCTCCCACACAAATTGTATACAGCAGAAAGGTTTTCTCAAACATGCGTAGATTGTCGATGCTAGTTATTCTTGGCAATAAGAGTAAAATGGTAATACACAATATAATAATTGTGGACTTTTGTTTTGGACTATGAGCAGTTTCATTGACCGTATACCGACATTGTCAAAAGTGTATTATTTTTATATAGTATATATATTACATGTATTACGGTGATTACTTCCATTTTCTTAAATTTGTTTAATTGCCATCAATAGAATGTAAGGTATTTTGGTGAGTGAAATCTAACATGGTTTATTAAAATAGTCAATGCTGATTAGTTACTGGGTAGGTTTTAAAATTCCTATTAATACCGTTGAGACGTCCATTTAAATAAATGTCAGATGCAAAATAACGATGCAATGGAATGCGATGCTGCTTTCCAAAAACACATTAAATTCCACGAAGCTGCGTATTTTTCTCATTTGTTGTTGAGAGATAGGCATAGCATGTAAGTTCTGAAAATGTGTTTGTCTCGACTAATTATGTATCATGATACATAAAAACCCATGTCAGGTAAGAAATAATATATTTCCAGCGGGTTTATATTGTGCAAGATCAAACCTGGTATTTGGGACTTGAAACACATAGAACCCGCGGGCATATGTCCCTTGGTCTCACCCACCAAATATTGATCTGGGACAATATAAACCCGCTAGAAATTTTATTTCTTACTATATACGTGAGTTTGAAATTACTATTGTTTGCATGAAAACTACAGGAACATGATATAAAGTGATAACTGAAAATAAATCATAAATGTTCAATGAGTGTTTTTAGTATTGATTATTTTTGGATAAATCGCTCTTGTTAACAATTAAGAATTTATATTACTAATAAGTGATCTGAAATAAACTTTTATTACTGATAATAAGTGTTGCATAATATTTAAATATTTGATTCGGTTCGTTTGTGGTTCTACTTGCCTTTACTAAAAGCAGGGACTACTATATACCAATATATACATGTAATGTCAATGTGGGCCCAATCTACATGTATATAGACTACCCTGGTAGAATCAATATTGACCACAGACTTTACATGTAATGTCAATGTGGGCCCAATATACATGTATGTAGATTACCCTGGTAGAAGCAATATTGACCACAGACTTTACATATAATGTCAAGGTGGGCCCAATATACATGTATGTAGATTACCCTGGTAGAAGCAATATTGACCACAGACTTTACATATAATGTCAATGTGGGCCCAATATACATGTATATATATTACCCTTGTAGAAGCAATATTGACGACAGACTTTACATATAATGTCAATGTGGGCCCAATATACATGTATATAGATTACCCTGGTAGAAACAATATTGACGACAGACTTTACATGTAATGGCAACGTGGGCCAAATATACATGTATATAGATTACCCTTTTAGAAGCAATTTTGACCACAGACTTTACATATAATGTCAATGTAGGCCCAATATACATGTATATAGATTACCCTGGTAGAAGCAACATTTGCCACAGACTTTACATATTATGTCAATGTGGGCTTAATACACATGTATATAGATTACCCTGGTAGAAGCAATAATGACCACAGACTTTACATATAATGTCAATGTGGGCCCAATATACATGTATGTAGATTACCCTGGCAGAAGCAATATTGACCACAGACTTTACATATAATGTCAATGTGGGCCCAATATACATGTATATAGATTACCCTGGTAGAAGCAATATTGACCATAGACTTTACATATAATGTCAATGTGGGCCCAATATACATGTATATAGATTACCCTGGTAGAAGCAATATTGACCACAGACTTTACATATAATGTTAACGTGGGCCCAATATACATGTATATTGATTACCCTGCTAGAAGCAATATTGACCACAGAATGTTGGCCCAAAGGTAAGGTGAAGTTAGAACCTATTTAGCGAATAAAGACCACTATTGTGCACGACGTCGTTGACGTCCGACGGCATTGTATATATATTATATGTCAGTTATAATAAAGGATTGAACCTGGGCACAAAGTGTTATACATCCTCACCCTATTTTTGATATTGGTGCCGTGACCAGGATACGAACCTGGACTGTCGCGACCAAGCTGATCAAACATCTATAAGTGACAAAATGTCTGTGCTCTAATTGGCTCAATGGCGATCAGATGATCATTGATGGAATATGTTTTGGGCCCCAGCGAGGTACGCGGAAAATGAGTGTTATTACATTAGAGTGAAATTTACGCGAGTGAATGTGAATTTTTGGATTTGTTATTTGTCTACTTATCAATGTACCGGTATTTAAATAAAATGAGCTCTTGATAATATATACAATAATGTAGTCTCTATAACCCAGAAACTCTTAAGCCGACTGCGAGCGCTAGCAAGCATGTGGACATAGACGGCATCAAATGTCAAACTAAAAAGAAATATAAAAAGATCGGACAGCGAAAGTAGCATTCAAGGAGGACAGTCAACCACAAAACACAGAAACAAACATAGAAACAGACAAACAAGAAGGCAAAAGTTATAATAAAAGTAAACGACATCACAAACACAAAAGGGTTGACAATAGGGCTACCGCCTTGGAACGGTCAGTGGCAAAGTAGGCGACTGGGGGTTTAAACCGGTTCTAGGGTGCACCAAACCTCACACTTACCCTACTGTTAACCCATTAAAACAGGACAGTGTAAATAAAGAAATCCCCGCCATGATCTAATCTCTAAAACGTGACGTCATGTTGACCGCAACATGAAAGTGCACATTTCATACCAAGCAATATTATTTTCAGTATGATGTATGTATATCCTTTTGAAATGCAAAGAACTTCTTTTTTTCAGTTTCAGATAGTTTAATACAATCTATATTATAAATAAAAGAATGTTTAACAAATAATTGATAGCATCATTCAGGATCCGCTGATATTGAGACAAATATATTGCACGACTTATATTGCACAACTTTGTAAGTAACGTCACACAACTTCTGACTATTTGGGGTGCTTCCCATAACAAACTGACCTTGACCAATCAACGATCACACCCGCTTCTCATTATGACCTCGTTTTAACGTCAACAATTTTAAAGAAACTTTACTCCAGACCACCTGATACCTCTAATTCAATCCTCGGCCAACAAGTCCTCGGCCAACATTACTATTACACAATTTGATTTGAAGATGTGCTCCAATAACAATTTAAGGGCTTATGGGTCGAGTTGAAAGAGGCAGGGTCTGCTATTCCACTTAGAGAGAACGCTAATTACCATGACGCCAGTACCTAGATGCCTCCTCCCTATTGAGGCAGGGTCTGCTATTCAACTTAGAGAGAACACTAATTACCATGACTCCAGTACCTAGATACCTCCTCCCTATTGAGGCAGGGCCTGCTATTCCACTTAGAGAGAACACTAATAACCATGACGCCAGTACCTAGATACCTCCTCCCTATTGAGGCAGGGTCTGCTATTCCACTTAGAGAGAACACTCATTACCATGACTGCAGTACCTAGATACCTCCTCCCTATTGAGGCAGGGTCTGCTATTACACTTAGAGAGAACACTAATTACCATGACGCCAGTACCTAGATACCTCCTCCCTATTGAGGCAGGGTCTGCTATTACACTTAGAGAGAACACTAATTACCATGACGCCAGTACCTAGATACCTCCTCCCTATTGAGGCAGGGTCTGCTATTACACTTAGAGAGAACACTAATTACCATGACTCCAGTACCTAGATACCTCCTCCCTATTGAGGCAGGGTCTGCTATTCCACTTAGAGAGAACACTAATTACCATGACGCCAGTACCTAGATGCCTCCTCCCTATTGAGGCAGGGTCTGCTATTCAACTTAGAGAGAACACTAATTACCATGACTCCAGTACCTAGATACCTCCTCCCTATTGAGGCAGGGCCTGCTATTCCACTTAGAGAGAACACTAATTACCATGACGCCAGTACCTAGATACCTTCTCCATATTGAGGCAGGGCCTGCTATTCCACTTAGAGAGAACACTAATAACCATGACGCCAGTACCTAGATACCTCCTCCCTATTGAGGCAGGGTCTGCTATTCCACTTAGAGAGAACACTCATTACCATGACTCCAGTACCTAGATACCTCCTCCCTATTGAGGCAGGGTCTGCTATTCCACTTAGAGAGAACACTCATTACCATGACGCCAGTACCTAGATACCTCCTCCCTATTGAGGCAGGGTCTGCTATTACACTTAGAGAGAACACTAATTACCATGACTCCAGTACCTAGATACCTCCCCCTATTGTTATTGTTCGAGTATATTGACAATTGGTTTTATTTTAACACGGTTGTACGTGCTATTGTTTGTCGGAGGTATCGTTTGGTTAATTGGATGATTGATTGACAACTGCCGTCATGTTAATTGAAAATAAAATGTTAAACAATTTGCAAATTAGACCGGAGTAAAATGTTGTATCAATTGATATGATATGGGTCGAGTTAAAAATAGGCACACTTAGAGAGACCACTTATTGGAAATAAACTGGTAAACAATTTGCAAATTAGACCCGAGTAAAACTTAATATCAGTTGATGTGAAGGTGTGTTTCAATAGGAATTTTAGGGCGAATATGTCGAGTTAAAATAGGCAAGGCCTTCTGTTACACTGTAGAGGGAACACTTATTGGAAAATAGGTAAATTTAAACTGTTTAAACAATTTGTAAATTCTCAAATTTAATTTAAATATTTGCTTCATGTAATAAACCTAATACTATTATACTTAAAGGGACTAAAGGCATATGGAAGATGGTTATAATATTTGTTCTTAAAGGAACTGGAGGCAATCTGGAAGATGGTTATAATATTTGTTCTTAAAAGAACTTGAGGCAATCTGGAAGATGGTTATAATATTTGTTCTTAAAGGAACTGGAGGCAATCTGCAAGATGGTAATAATATTTGTACTTAAAGTGACTGGAGGCAATCTGGAAGATGGTTATAATATTTGTACTTGAAGTGACTGGAGGCAATCTGGAAGATGGTTATAATATTTGTTCTTAAAGTGACTGGAGGCAATCTGAAAGATGGTTATAATATTTGTTCTTAAAGGAACTGGAGGCAATCTGGAAGATGGTTATAATATTTGTACTTAAAGTGACTGGAGGCAATCTGGAAGATGGTTATAATATTTGCACTTAAAGTGACTGGAGGCAATCTGGAATATGGTTATAATATTTGTTCTTAAAGGAACTGGAGGCAATCTGGAAGATGGTTATAATATTTGTACTTAAACGGACTGGAGGCAATCTGGAAGATGGTTATAATATTTGATCTTAAAGGAATTGGAGGCAACCTGGAAGATGGTTATAATATTTGTACTTTAAAGGTATGGAGGAATTTTGGAAGATGGTTATAATAAAGAACTTGAGGCAATCTGGAATATGGTTATACTATTTGTTCTTAAAGGAACTGGAGGCAATCTGGAAGATGGTTATACTCTTTGTACTTAAAGTGACTGGAGGCAATCTGGAAGATGGTTACATTATTTGTACCTAAAGTGACTGGAGGAAATCTGAAAGATGGTAATAATATTTGTACTTAAAGTGACTGGAGGCAATCTGGAAGATGGTTATAATATTTGTTCTTAAAGTGACTGGAGGCAATCTGGAAGATGGTTATAATATTTGTTCTTAAAGGAACTGGAAGCAATCTGGAAGATGGTTATAATATTTGTACTTAAAGTGATTGGAGGCAATCGGGAAGATGGTATAATATGTGTTCTTAAAGGAACTGGAGGCAATCTGGAAGATGGTTATAATATTTATAATTAAAATGACTGGAGGCAATCTGGAAGATGGTTATAATATTTATAATTAAAATGACTGGAGGCAATCTGGAAGATGGTTATAATATTTGTTCTTAAAGGAACTGGAGGCAATCTGGAAGATGGTTATAATATTTGTACTTAAAGTGATTGGAGGCAATCGGGAAGATGGTATAATATGTGTTCTTAAAGGAACTGGAGGCAATCTGGAAGATGCTTATAATATTTATAATTAAAATGACTGGAGGCAATCTGGAAGATGGTTATAATATTTGTTCTTAAAGGAACTGGAGGCAATCTGGAAGATGGTTATAATATTTGTACTTAAAGGGAATGGAGGAAATCTGGAAGATGGTTATAATATTTGTAATTAAAGGGACTGGAGGCAATCTAAAATATGTTTGTACTTAAAGGGACTGGAAGCAATATGGAGGTTGGTTACAATAGTTGTACTTAAAGGGAGCGAAGGCAATATGGAAGGTGGTTATAATATTTGTACGAAATGGGACTGGATGCAGTCTGGAAGATGGTTATAATATTTGTACGCAAAGAGACTGGAAGCAATCTGGAAGATGGTTATAATATTTGTACGCAAAGGGACTGGAGGCAATTGGGAAGATGTTATAATATTTGTTATTAAAAACACTGGAGGCAATTTGAAGATGGTTATAATATTTGTACTTAAAGGGACTGGATGCAATCTGGAAGACGGTTATAATATTTGTTCTTTAAGGAACTGGAGGCAATCTGGAAGATGTTAATAATGTTTGTACTTAAATGGGTAAGAGGCAATCTGAAAAATATTTGTACTGAAAGGGACTGGATGCGATCTGGAAGATGGTTATAATATGTGTACTTAAAGTGACTGTAGGCAATCTGAAAACTGTTTTGTATTTAAAGCGACTGGAATATGGTTATAATAGTTGTACTTAAAGGGACCGGAGAATTTTGAATTGAATTGGATTTTATAGTCGCACCAACAGCTAAGGTCATATGGCGACTTTCCAGCTTCCACTGGTGGAGGAAGACCCCAGGTGCCCCTCCGCGCAATTTTCGTGCACGGGCGGGCACCTGGGTAGATCCACCGACTTTCCGCAAGCCAGCTGGATAGGGACCGGAGAAATATGGAAGATGGTTACAATATTTGTACTTAAAGGGACTGTAGGCAATATGGAAGATGGTTATATCATATCTACTTAAAGAGACTGGAGGCAATCTGAAAGATGTTTTGTATTTAAAGGGACTGGAATATGGTTATAATAGTTGTACTTAAAGAGACCGGAGAAATATGGAAGATGGTGACAATAGTTGTACTTAAAGGGAGCGAAGGCAATATGGAGGGTGGTTATAATATGTGTACTTAATGGGACTGGAGGCAGTCTGGGAGATGGTTATAATTTCTGTACGCAAAGAGACTGGAAGCAATCTGGAAGATGGTTATAATATGCGTACGCAAAGGGACTGGAGGCAATTTGGAAGATGTTATAATATTTGTTATTAAAGACACTGGAGGCAATCTGAAGATGGTTATAATATGTGTACTTAAAGGGACTGGATGCAATCTGGAAGACGGTTATAATATTTGTTCTTAAAGGGACACTGTCCGTAACTTTTAGCTTATAAAACACCCACTAATTATGTTCGCAAAAATTATACACTAAACATTATTCAATATTTACTAATTAAAAGCAAGATTGTTTAACGGAATTCAATCGCGGTACAAAAAAAAGCATATCCACTTCGTGGGTTTGAACTCGCAGTAAAAATAAGTGTGCGTGAGCGTAAATTTGTCCGAACTCGCTCCCGACTGAGCTAAGCGGGCTATACATATTACGCAATACATACTATGGTGAAAACCTAGTGCTCTATGGAAGTCACGTGAACGCATAAAAGGTTAATATTGTGGGTACCACTTTATTTACATTTAATAATTAAAACTTCTTTTTTTTCAAACTCACGAATGTATTCCTACATACTTCTTAGGGTCTATCCTCATGTTTTCATGTATACATTTCAATGAATAAAAGTCAGACAGTTATTTGGTTATGCTCAATATCTGCTTACTTACGAACAGTGTCCCTTTAAAGGGACTGGATGCAATCTGGAAGATGTTTATAATATTTGTTCTTAAAGGGACTGGAGGCAATCTGGAAGATGTTAATAATATTTGTTCTTAATGGGACGGTAGGCAATCTGAAAGATGGTAATAATATCTGTACTTAAAGGAACTGGAGGCGATTTGGAAGATGTTTATAATATTTGTACTTAAAGAGACTGTGGGCAATATGAAATATGTTTGTTCTTAAAGGATCTGGAGGCAATCTGGAAGATGTTAATAATGTTTGTACTTAAATGGGTAAGAGGCAATCTGAAAGATATTTGTACTGAAAGGGACTGGATGCGATCTGGAAGATGGTTATAATATTTGTTTTTAAAGGAACTGGAGGCAATCTAATATTTGCACTTAATGGGACAGGAGGCAATCTGGAAGATGTTTTGTACTTAAAGGGACTGGAATATGGTTATAATAGTTGTACTTAAAGGGACCAGAGAAATATGGAAGATGGTTATAATATTTGTACTTAAAGGGACTGTAGGCAATATGGAAGATGGTTATATTATATCTACTTAAAGGAACTGGAGGCAATCTGAAAGATGTTTTGTATTTAAAGGGACTGGAATATGGTTATAATAGTTGTACTTAAAGGGACCGGAGAAATATGGAAGATGGTTATAATATTTGTACTTTAAAGGAGTAGGCAATATGGAAGATAGTTATATTATATCTACTTAAAGGGACTGGAGGCAAACTGACAGATGTTTGTTTTTAAAGGGACTGGAAGTAATCTGGAAGATGGTTATAATAGTTGTACTTCAAGCGACCGGAGGCAATATGGAAGATGGTTATAATATTTGTACTTAATGAGACTGAAGGCACTATGGAAGATGGTTATAATATTTGTACTTCAAGGCAATGGATGCAATCTGAAAGATGTTTGTACTTAAATGGACTGGAAGTAATCTGGAATATGGTTATAATAGTTGTACTTAAAGGGAACGGGGGCAATATGGAACGTGGTTATAATAGTTGTACTTAATGAGACTAAAGGCACTATGGACGATGGTTATAATATTTGTACTTAAAGGGACTGGAGGCAATATAAAAGATGTTTGTACTTAAAGGGACTGGAAGTAATCTGGAAGATGGTTATCATAGTTGTACTTGAAGGGAGCGGAGGCAATATGGAAGGTTGTTATAATATTTATACGCAAAGGGACTGGAGGCAATTTTGAAGATGTTATAATATTTGTTATTAAAGACACTGGAGGCAATCTGAAGATGGTTATAATATTTGCACTTAAAGGGACTGCTTGCAATCTGGAAGGTTATAATATTTGTTCTTAAAGGGACTGGATGCAATCTGGAAGATGTTTATAATATTTGTTCTTAAAGGAATGGGAGGCAATCTGGAAGATGGTTATAATATTTGTAGTTAAAGGGTATGGAGGAAATCTGGAAGATGGTTATAATATTTGTACTTAAAGGGTTTCCAGGCAATCTGGAAGATGGTTATAATATTTGTATTTAAAGGGACTTGAGGTAATCTGGAAGAAGACATGGTTATAATATGTGTACTTAAAGTAACTGGAGGCAATCTGAAAGATGATTATAATATGTGTTCTTAAAAGAACTTGAGGCAATCTGGAAGATGATTATAATATGTGTTCTTAAAGGAACTGGAGGCAATCTGGAAGATGGTTATAATATTTGTACTTAAAGTGACTGGAGGCAATCTGAAAGATGATTATAATATGTGTTCTTAAAGGAACTGGAGGCAATCTGGAAGATGGTTATAATATTTGTTCTTAAAGGAACTAGTGGCAACCTGGAAGATGCTTATAATGTTTGTACTTAAAGTGACTGGAGGCAATCTGGAAGATGTTATAATATTTGTTCTTAAAGGAACTGGGGGCAATCTGGAAGATGGTTATAATATTTGTACTTAAAGTGACTGGAGGCAATCTGGAAGATGGTTATATTATTTGTTCTTAAAGTGACTGGAGGCAATCTGGAAGATGGTTATAATATTTGTTCTGAAAGGAACTGGAGGCAATCTGGAAGATGGTTATAATATTTGCACTTAAAGTGACTAGAGGCAATCTGGAAGATGGTATAATATTTGTTCTTAAAGGAACTAGAGGCAACCTGGAAGATGCTTATAATGTTTGTACTTAAAGTGACTGGAGGCAATCTGGAAGATGTTATAATATTTGTTCTTAAAGGAACTGGGGGCAATCTGGAAGATGGTTATAATATTTGTACTTAAAGTGACTGGAGGCAATCTGGAAGATGGTTATATTATTTGTTCTTAAAGTGACTGGAGGCAATCTGGAAGATGGTTATAATATTTGTTCTGAAAGGAACTGGAGGCAATCTGGAAGATGGTTATAATATTTGCACTTAAAGTGACTAGAGGCAATCTGGAAGATGGTATAATATGTGTTCTTAAAGGAACTGGAGGCAATCTGGGAGATGGTTATAATATTTGTTCTTAAAGGAACTGGAGGAAATCTAGAAGATGCTTATAATATTTGGACTTAAAGTGACTGGAGGCAATCTGGAATATGTTATAATATTTGTTCTTAAAGGAACTGAAGTCAATCTGGAAGATGGTTATAATATTTGTACTTAAAAAGTATGGAGGAAATTGGAAGATGGTCATAATATTTGTACTTAAAGGGACTGGAAGTAATCTGGAAGATGGTTACAATAGCTGTACTTAAAGGGAGCGAAGGCAATATGGAAGATGGTTATACTATTTGTACTTAATGGGACTGGAGGCAGTGTCTAAGATGGTTATAATATTTGTACGCAAATAGACTGGAGGCAATTTGGAAGATGGTTATAATATTTGTACTTAAAGGGACTGGATGCAATCTGGAAGATGTTTATAATATTTGTACTTAATGGGACTGGAGGCAATCTGGAAGATGGTTATACTATTTGTACTTAAAGGGACTGGAGGCTATCTGGAAGACGGTTATAATATGTGTTATTAAATGGACTGGAGGCAATCTGAAGATGGTTATAATATTTGTACTTAAAGGGACTGGAGGCTATCTGGAAGACGGTTATAATATTTGTTATTAAATGGACTGGAGGCAATCTGAAGATGGTTATAATATTTGTACTTAAAGGGACTGGAGGCTATCTGGAAGACGGTTATAATATTTGTTCTTAAATGGACTGGAGGCAATCTGGAAGATGTTTATAATATTTGTTCTTAATGGGACTGTAGGGAATCTGAAAAATGGTAATAATATTTGTACTTAAAGGAACTGGAGGCGATTTGGAAGGTGTTTATACTATTTGTACTGAAAGAGACTGTGGGCAATATGAAATATGTTTGTTCTTAAAGGAACTGGAGGCAATCTGGAAGATGTTAATAATGTTTGTACTTAAATGGGTAAGAGGCAATCTGAAAGATATTTGTAGTGAAAGGGACTGGATGCGATCTGGAAGATGGTTATAATATGTGCACTTAATGGGACTGGAGGAAATCTGGAAGATGGTTATAATATTTGTACTTAAAGGGACTATAGGCAATCTGAAAGATGTTTTGTATTTAAAGGGACTGGAATATGGTTATAATAGTTGTACTTAAAGGGACCGGAGGAATATGGAAGATGGTTATAATATTTGCACTTTATTGGACTGGAGGCAATCTTGAAGATGGTTATAATATTTGTATTTAAAGGGACTGTAGGCAATCTGAAAGATGTTTTGTATTTAAAGGGACTGGAATATGTTTATAATAGTCATACTTAAAGGGACCGGAGGAATATGGAAGATGGTTATAATATTTGTACTTAAAGTGACTGGAGGCAATCTGAAAGATGTTTGTTTTTAAAAGGACTGGATGTAATCTGGAAGATGGTTATAATAGTTGTAGTTCAAGCGACCGGGGGCAATATGGAAGATGGTTATAATATTTGTTCTTAAAAGAACTTGAGACAATCTGGAAGATGGTTATAATATTTGTTCTTAAAGGAACTGGAGGCAATCTGGAAGATGGTTATATCATATCTACTGAAAGGGACTGGAGGCAATCTGAAAGATGTTTGTTTTTAAAGGGACTGGAAGTAATCTGGAAGATGGTTATAATAGTTGTACTTAAAGAGAACGGGGGCAATATGGAACGTGGTTATAATATTTGTACTTAATGAGACAGAAGGCACTATGGACGATGGTTATAATATTTGTACTTAAAGGGACTGGAGGCAATATAAAAGATGTTTGTACTTAAAGGGACTGGAAGTTATCTGGAAGATGTTTATAATAGTTGTACTTAAAGGGTGCGGAGGCAATATGGAAGGTAATTATAATATTTGTACTTAATGGGACTGGAGGCAGTCTGGAAGATGGTTATAATATTTGTACGCAAAGGGACTGGAGGCAATTTTGAAGATGTTATAATATTTGTTATTAAAGACACTGGAGGCAATCTGAAGGTGGTTATAATATTTGCACTTAAAGGGACTGGATGCAATCTGGAAGACGGTTATAATATTTGTTCTTAAAGGGACTGTAGGAAATCTGAAAGATGGTAATTATTACTTTGTACTTAAAGGAACTGGAGGCGATTTGGAAGATGTTTATAATAGTTGTACTTAATGGGACTGGAGGCAGTCTGGAAGATGGTTATAATATTTGTACGCAAAGGGACTGGAGGCAATTTTGAAGATGTTATAATATTTGTTATTAAAGACACTGGAGGCAATCTGAAGGTGGTTATAATATTTGCACTTAAAGGGACTGGCTGCAATCTGGAAGACGGTTATAATATTTTTTCTTAAAGGGACTGGATGCTTTCTGGAAGATGTTTGCAATATTTATACTTAAAGGGACTGGAGGCAATCTGGAAGACGGTTATAATATTTTTTCTTAATGGGACTGTAGGAAATCTGAAAGATGGTAATAATATTTGTACTTAAAGGAACTGGAGGCGATTTGGAAGATGGTAATAATATGTGTACTAAAAGGAACTGGAGGCCATTTGGATAATGGTTATAATATTTATACACAAACTGGAAGCAATATGAAATATGGTTATAATATTTGTACTTAAACAGACTGGAGGCAATATGAAATATGGTAATACTATTTGTAGTGAAAGGGACTGTAGGCAATCTGAAGATGGTTATAGTATTTGTACTTAAAGGAACTGGAGGCACTCTAGAAGATGATTATAATATTTGTACTTAAAGGGCCTAGAGTCAATCGGGAAGATGGTTATAATATTTGAACTTAAAAGAACTGGAGGGAATCTGGAAGATGATTATAATATTTGTTCTTAAAGGGACTGGAGGCAATCTGATAAATGGTTATAATCTGTGTACTTAAAGGGACTGGATGCAATTATATACCTCCTTGTATCTTTTACACATACCCTCATATAGTATTATATGTATTTATCTGGATGATGTACGTGTATTTGTCTATAGTGCCGGCGGTCTGGTGTATGCCATGTACTTCTATACTTCCTTGTATCTTTTACACAGACCATTGTATAGTATTATATGTATTTATCTTTCTGATGTTCATGTATTTTCGTCGGCGGATTGGTGTTACAACTCCATTTTGGGGCCAGAGACGGCTGATAACTAGATAGGTGTTGTTTAAAAAGAAACACAGAAGTAATGTATGTCCTTCATTTTTTGCAGATCACACAAATCGTATTATTAGCAATTCGGTTTATCAAATTATGGGAACGACATTCATTGTTAAATCTAGTATATAACAAATTAAATCAAATTATATATTATATGTCAAGATTGTAACACAAGAGAGCAAAAGTGGCACCGAATCGTTCACCTGATGATCTTCGCAAAGATGAAAAAAATGGCAAACAAGCTTAGCCTTATAACTTGTTATAATTTCATAACAGAATTAGATCACTCGCAACAAATGCTAATATGTAGAAAAACGAACATGATGGCAAGAGATTTTAACACTCAAGATTGCCATGTGTGACTTTAAAGTGTTCCGACCCAGTAAGTGTCTATATGTTTATAGGGTGGGGTCCTCAACTGTTTTCAAGCTATGACCCAGGGGCTATGTCCCAAGGGTCGGGACGGACCAACAAGTGTATATATGTTTAAAGGGTGGGGACCTTAACGGTTTCCAAGCTATGACCCAAGGGGTGGAGATGGACCAACAAGTGGATATATGGTTATAGGGGTGGGGATTTCAACTGTTTATAAGCCATGACCCAGGGGCTATGTCCCAAGGGATGGGGATGGAACAACAAGTGTATATATGGTTATAGGGTGGGGATTTCAACTGTTTCCAGCTGTTGGTCCAGAGGTTGGGATTGACCCAAGGCCCACTGATGTTCATGCCCATTAAGAGTAGATATAGTTATTATCATTTAGGGATTTCAACAGTTCCAAGTTGACCCATGGGCCATTTTCCCAGGGGTGGGTACCGATGCTGTTTGGTTGTTGTATCCTTCTGTTCATGCCCAGTGTATAACTATTATATCAGTTTTATATCAGGTTTCAAGAGAAGAAAATATGTTAAGGGTTTTCTCTATATAGTCTATGTAAAACATGTTGACCCCTTGGGTGAGGCCAGATTTGACCCCAGGGTCACCATTTGTACAAACGTGGTCGAGGACCTTAAGCTGATACTACATGTAATATATGAGAGCTGTGTGCCTTGTGGTTTTAGGGAAGAAGTTTTTCCCTATGTAAGTGCATGCAAAATCACTATAAACAAACCTTGGATTCAATTGGCGCAGTCATTATTGACCCCCGGGGACTTCATTTGAACAAACATGATCGACCAGGGTTTGGCGATCAATAATAAAGACAAGAGGTCAATGACCTTGAAGCTCTACTGATTGATTTTGATTTCAGGAAGTAGTCGCTACAGACTTGTTTTTTGAAAAATTATTTTCAGCCGTGGCGGCCATCTTGAATTTTGCTAGGATCAATTAGACATCAAGAGCAACATTCCTGTGAAGTTTCATGAAAATCCGTCAAGTAGTTTCAGAGGAATAGTCGCTACAAGTTTTCATTATATAACTCTATGTAAACAAAGATGGCCGCTGACAGCCATGTTTAACGTCGAATCAAAATAATGTTTGACTCGGATAACCATCATGTCATGCTGATCATTTTAGAAAAAGTCCCATATCAATATCACTTATAGTTTTCAAGAAGTAGTCGCTACAAACTTATTTTTTAAAAATCTATTTTTAGCTGTGGTGGCCATCTTGAATTTCTGGCCGATCTGAAATTTTGCTAGGATCAATAAGACATTAAGAGAAACATTCCTGTAAAGTTTCATGAAAATCCGCCAAGTAGTTTCAGAGGAGTAGTCGCTACAAGTTTTTACTATATAACTCTACGTAAACAAAGATGGCCGCTGGCGCTGGCAGCCATGTTTAACTTTGAATCAAAACGATTTTTGACAAGGACCAACATCATGTCATGCTTATCATTTTAGAAAAAGTCCCATATCAATATCACTTATAGTTTTCAAGAAGTAGTTGCTAAAATCTTATTTATTTTAAATCTATTTTAAGCTGTGGCGGCCATCTTGAATTTCCGGCGAGCCTGAATTTTTTCTAGGATCAACTAGACATCATGGGCAACATTCCGGTGAAGTTTCATGAACATCCGTCAAGTAGTTTCAGAGGAGTAGTCGCTACAAGTTTTTACTATATAACTCTATGTAACCAAAGATGGCCACTGGCAGCCATGTTTAACGTCGAATCAAAATAATGTTCGACTCGGATCAACATCATGCTATGCTGATCAATTTAAAAAAAGTCCCATATCAATATCACTTATAGTTTTCAAGAAGTTGTCGCTACAAACTTATTTTTTAACAAGAGGTCAATGACCTTGAAGCTCTACTGATTGATTTTGATTTCAGAAAGTAGTCGCTACAGACTTGTTTTTTGAAAAATTTTTTTTAGCCGTGGCGGCCATCTTGAATTTCTGGCCGATCTGAAATTTTGCTAGGATCAATTAAACATTAAGAGCAACATTCCTGTAAAGTTTCATGAACATCTGCCAAGTAGTTTCAAAGGATTAGTCGCTACAAGTTTTTACTTTATAACTCTATGTAAACAAAGATGGCCGCTGGCAGCCATGTTTAACGTTGAATCAAAACAATTTTTGACAAGGACCAACATCATGTCATGCTGATCATTTTACACAAAGTCATATATCAATATCACTTACAGTTTTCAAGTAGTAGTCGCTACAAACTTGTATTTTGAAAATCTATTTTTAGCCATGGCAGCCATCTTGAATTTCCGGGCGACCTGAAATTTTGCTAGGATCAATTAGACATCAAGAGCAACATTTCTGTGAAGTTTCATAAAAATCCGTCAAGTTGTTTCACAGGAATAGTCGCTACAAGTTTTCATCATATAACTCTATGTAAACAAAGATGGCCACTGGCAGCCATGTTTAACGTCGAATCAAAATAATGTTTGACTCTGATAACCATCAAGTTATGCTGATCATTTTACAAAAAGTCCCATATCAATATCACTTATAGATTTCAAGACGTAGTCGCTACAAACTTCTTTTTAAAAATCTATTTTTAGCTGTGGCGGCCATCTCGAATTTCTGGCCGATCTGAAATTTTGCTAGGATCAATAAGACATCAAGAGCAACATTCCTTTGAAGTGTCATGAAAATCTGTCAAGTAGTTTCAGAGGAGTACTCGCTACAAGTTTTCATTATATAACTCTATGTAAACAAAGATGGCCGCTGGCAGCCATGTTTAACGTCGAATCAAAACGATTTTCAACAAGGATCAACATCATGTCATGCTGATCATTTCAGAAAAAGTCCCATTTCAATATCACTTATAGTTTTCATGAAGAAGTCGCTACAAACTTGTTTTTTAAAAACCTATTTTTAGATCTGGCGGCCATCTTGGATTTCACATCAACATGAATTTTTGCTAGGATCAACTAGACTTCATGGGCAACATTTCCGTAAAGTGTCATGAAAATCCATTCAGTAGTTTCAGAGGACGAGTCGATACAAAAAAAAGTTTAAGGACAGACTGACAGACGGACGACGGACGCCGCACCACGGCATAAGCTCTGCTGATCTCTGATCAGTAGAGCTAAAAATCTATTTTTAGCTGTGACGGCCATCTTGAATTTCTGGCAGATCTGAAATTTTGCCTGGATCAATTAGACATCAATAGCCACATTCCTGTAAAGTTTCCTGAAAATCTGCCAAGTAGTTTCAGAGGAGTAGTCGCTACAAGTTTTTACTATATAACTCTATGTAAACAAAGATGGCCGCTGGCAGCCATGTTTGACTTTGAATCAAAACGATTTTTGACAAGGACCAACATCATGTCATGCTGATCATTTTAGAAAAAGTCCCATATCAATATCACTTATAGTTTTCAAGAAGTAGTCGCTACAAACTTGTATTTTAAAACTCTATTTTTAGCTTTGGTGGCCATCTTGGATTTCACATCAACATGAATTTTTGCTAGGATCAACTAGACTTTATGGGCAACAGTTTTTTAAAGTTTCATGAATATCCATCCAGTAGTTTCAGAGGAGTAGTCGCTACAAATAAAAGTTTACGGACAGATGGACAGACAGACAGACGGACGGACGGACGACGGACGCCGCACCACGGCATAAGCTCTGCTGATCTCTGATCAGTCGAGCTAAAAATATTGACCTAAGGATCATCCATGTGAAGTAACGTCAAAATTAACCAAGCGGTTTCTGAGAAAAAGTTGTTTAAGCAAAAGTTAATGACGGACAGACGAAACGTGATCGCAATATCTCAGCTGAGTCTTTGGCCCAGGTGAGCTTAAACACAATATATATATAGTGGCACACACAGCACCCAAACACTGGGTTTATTTGATCTGATTTCTAATTAATATGAAAAACACACAAAAGGAATAGGTGACTCATTATTGGTTGCTTTTAAAACAAGATACTTTTTCTATAAACATTAGTGATTGGTAAATTTGGCTTAAAATAATAAGTTAAACCAGTACAATATATATATACTGCTGTTTCAGACTTCGTTATATTGGCACATTAAAGGGATGTATTAATAAAACAAATAAGATTTGCTCCTGATGTTTATATCCTGCATCATTTTGACGTAAACCTGCTTGCATATAATTGTAAAAGTTAATACAATTAGATTTTTCAATTTTTCTACCATGTTTAAGTGTATTCTTGGTGCAATATAATCAAAACTTAGTAACAAAACAAGCAATATCCCTGTAAGTGACACATGTCCACGAAGTCACCTTTGACCTTTAAGAATAACCTTGACATTAGAGCCACGGACACGGATTTTGTGCGCGACATGTCATTTGGTTGTAGTCAGCACTTGTTCCAAGTTATTTGAAAATGCGCCAGGCATGCAGGTTATTGGCCGGACACGATTTGACTTTTGACCTCTAAGTGTGACCTTGACCTTGGGGCCTCAGACCTGTATTTTGTGTGTGACACATTGTCTTGTTGTGGTGAGCACTTGTGAAAAGTTATTTGAAAATCCAACCATGAATGCCAGAGTTATTGACCGAACACAATTTGACTTTTGACCTCCAAGTGTGACCTTGACCTTGAAGGCCTGGGTTTTGGGCGCGACACATCATCATATGGTGATCACTAGTGCCAAGTTATTTAAAAATCCCTGCTTGGGTTGCGACGTTACGGTCCGGACAAACACGAAATTGCGTACCTGTTTTTGAACTATGAACTTCAAGTGTGACCTTGACCTTTGAGGTATTGACCTGGGTTTTACGCGCGACACATCGTCTTGTTATGGTGATCACTTGTGCGAAGTTATTTAAAAATCCCTGCAGAGGTTGTGACGTTACGGTCCAGACACGAAATTGCGTACCTGTTTTTGACCTATGAACTCCAAGTGTGGCCTTGACCTTTGAGGTACGGACATGGGTTTTGCACGCGACACATCGTCTTGTTATGGCGATCACTTGTGCGAAGTTATTTGAAAATCACTGCAGGGGTTGTGACGTTACGGTCCGGACACGAAATTGCGTACCTGTTTTAGACCTAGGAACTTCAAGTGTGACCTTGGCTTGTGAGGTACGGACCTGGGTTTTGCGCGCGACACATCGTCTTGTTATGGTGATCACTTGTGCCAAGTTAATTAAAAATCCATGCAGGGGTTTTGAAGGTAGAGTCCGGACAAGAACTGCAGAATGACGGACGGACGGACAGACGGACGGTGCGATTACTATATGCCGCTGAAACCTTTTCGTGGGCATAAAAACAACAAGTTGCTTTTATCTATCTAAATGATTATCAATAATGATTATTAAATACTGAAATTATGTAGAAAACACTAATGCCACCCACAAGTTTTAAAAATATATATAAAGTTGTCTACGTGTTTCTTTAAGAATCCAGATGTGTGTCACTTTAAGATATCCCAACCAGGAATGCCATATCTTTTTGATGAAATTTAATATATTGGGAATTAGATCTATTCTTTAAAGGGACTGAAGGCGATCTGGAAATGATATTGGGGTCAATCCAAATAGATAATGAAAACACCTATTCATGTGAAATGTGCATATACATTAGGTTAAGCTGCCTATCACAATCAGTTTTGTTATTGTTAATGAAAATGTTCGGTCTGGAAACCTTGATGACTCGTCTGGTTTTTGCAGTTAAATCAATACTATTAATTTAAATCCGGTTATATTACAAATAGTTGTACATATAATTCAAATACAGTGTACTTCTAAGTCATAAGAGCTTTAAATCATCATAGGAATTAATATAAATGAGTTGTACAACAAAAACTGGCCGAGTCGTCTAATTTTCCAGACCAAACTATTATCAACAATAATTAAATCGCACCGATCATGGGTGCTAGTTTAGTGCATATGAACATTGCATATGAAACTGAAACACTTTTTATTAGTATTTGGATATTGACATTTATTGTTCTTACAGACTGCCTAGTCCCTTTAATAACGTGAATGAATCATGTATATATTTATTGATGAGGCACACGCTAACAATTGTTCAAATATTCACGACCAAAACAAGCTTAACATCTCAAACAATAGTAAACAGTAGATTAAACTAAAAATATATAGAATATACATTATTATATGGAGTTATCAACATTATATACAGTAAATCAAAATATATACATCAAACAAGAGGCCCAAATAGGCCTGAAGCGCTCACCCGATAGCATAGTCTTGGGTTTAATGGTCATTTCTGAGAAACAACAAAATATGTCCACAGGTTATTTAGGAGACAATGTATCTTAAAGGGACACACGGCAATCTTGATATTTGAAAAGCAAACGGTGTCCCGTTAGTTTTTCTCTTAACTTGCATTTGTTCAATCATCAATATTAATTGTTAGAATAGTTCAAAGCATATTGTTTTTACATATTACTAACTTTTTATAAGATTGCACCAATAATATATTTTAAAAAAAGGTAAAAATAATGAAGAAAATTGAAATCTCAAATTTTTATTTAATTATATGCAAGGAGTTTTAAAGTCAAAATGACGCAGGATAACTAAATCGATGAGCAAATTTCAAATATTTGAATACAACTCAAGATTGCCATGTGTCCCTTTAAATAGCTCTAAACATGTATATAACTTGCTGAATTTATTTTGATCCCATATATCTCTATTATAAAAAACTTTGGACACACTGATCTGACCATTTTGGATCCCGAGAACATCATTTGTACAACTTTGGGCCCCTAAGCAGGACATTATTATTTATTAACCCTATATACATGTATCTATAAAAAACTTTGGACTCCCTGACCAGACCATTTTGGATCCATACATTGCTATATACAACTCTAAAGCCCTAATCTGAACATTTTTTATCACAAGAACATAACTCATTTCTGAAAAAAAAACGATTGAAATCGGTTAAGTTTTCTTTTAGAACTTTAAACGTTTGCGCTAATTTAAATAATGGCAGGCATTTTGTATTGCCATTTTGTTGCATTGACCTAATTTATACAAATATGAAAGACATTGACCTCGGAAGTTTAGTCATTTATTTGTAGCAGTGTCGAAGGTAAAAAAGAGAATGATAATGGACCTTTGGAAACGGCCCAACATGACACATACGAAATATTGCAGTCTCGGTTTGATTGAGACTGTTCATTAGCCGTAGTGAAATTATGCTACCTACCGCTCATGCCCTCTAGCCCCGGGTTGAGCAGAGTTGTTTAAAACAAAAATTAACATATTTTTAGTTTTCACTTTTATAATCTATATACAAAGAAATATAAAACGATCGGACTGGGAAAGTTTTGGATCCTGTGCTGGGCTATTGTTTACACTAAGGTGGGCCTATTGTTATCCAGATGGGGGAGACATAATAATATATCACCCAGCCATCATTTCTGAATAACAACTGTCAATATCTGTTCAATGTTTTCCAAATGTGTTAATGTTTTGGCAATAGCTATGGTGGACATACTGAATTTCATGTTGATTTAATTTGTACAACTTTGGACGGTTGTGATCTTGGTTAATACCTTGGTAGGTGCAAAGTCATTTCTTATAATTTTCCAGGATAAATATCTACAAATATATATACAGACTTTGGTCCCAACGGGAACTTCATTTGTATAACTCTCACAGTCAAGTACCTCTCCATCATTTCAAACAACCACAGTCTATATCTGTTTAGCGGTTCTTTGGAAGAGCTGTTAAAGACTTGAGCTATTTTCAGTGGAGGCGACTATATTGACTGTCACATTGACTTAATTTGTATACCATCGTAAGGTATTGATCATCCATGTAACGGTTGGTCAAATTGGCCACGTGATTTGAGGTCATCAAAGGACAATGACGGACGAGAAGCGGTCACAATAGCTCACTTTGAGCATTTGGCTCGGGTGAGCTAAACATTAAAATAGACACCTGAGATATAAATCCTGTATTTGGTAACAAACTGAAATGTAAGCCAGTTACCTTGTTTTCACAATAGTATATAAATCATGTATTTGATAACAAACTGACAAATATAATAGTCACCTTATTTGACATGCTAATATATAAATCATGTATTTGATAACAAACTGACATGTACGATAGTCACTTTATTTTGACATAATCATATATAAATCATGTATTTGATAACAAACTGACGTGTACGATAGTTACCTTATTTGACATGATCATATATAAATTATGTATTTGATAACAAACTGACATGTACAATAGTCACATTATTTTGACATGTTAATATATAAATCACGTATTTGATAACAAACTGACATGTACAAGTTACCTTATTTTGACAAGACCATGTATCAATCATATATTTGATAACAAAACTGACATGTACAATATTTACCTTAATTGGACATAATCATATATAAATCATGTATTTGATAACAATCTGACATGTACAATAGATCCAATATTTTGACATAATCATATATAAATCATGTATTTGATAAAAAAAACTGACATGTACAATAGTTACCTAATTTGGACATGACCGTATATAAATCATGTATTTAATAACAAACTGACATGTACAATAGTGACTTTATTTGGACATAATAATATATAAACCATGTATTTGATAACCAATTGACATGTACAATAGTTACCTTATTTTGACATAATAATCATATTCTAGTATAATTGAATTGGATTTGAAGGCGAACCAACACATGAAAGGTTATATGGCGCCTAACAGGAATGAACATGCCAGGCTCATCCTCCATGTACATCGAGATAAAATATGGAGAATAGGCCTAGAACCTACAGAACTGCAGAACTGCAGAGTTGCTGCAAGTTTTATTGTATCTCCATTTACGCTGGAGCCACGTTTATTTATTTTTTTGCCACTGCTCTAGAGATGCGAGCGAAAAACAATAACGTGGCTATCGTACAGCGTAAATGGAGTTTCTACGATAGAATTTGCAGCAACTCTGCAGTTCAGGGTGAGAAGGTTCTAGGACCATTTTCCATATTTATCTCGATGTACATGGAAGATGAGCATGGCATGTTCATGCCTGTTAGGCGCCATATAACCTTTTCATGTGTTGGTGCGCCTTAAAACCCCAATTCAATTCAATTCATAACATGTAACACATATCTCCTACTGATAACATGTAACACATATCTCTTTCTGATCACATATAACACATATCTCCTTCTGACAAAATGTAACCCTATCTCCTACTGATAGCATGACACATATATTTCCTACTGATACCATGTCACACATATCTTCTACTGATAATGTTCAAACATATCTACTCCAGATAACATGTCACAAACATCTACTGATAACATGTCACACATAGGTCCTACTGATAATATGTCACACATAATTATCTTATACTGATAACATGTCACACATATCTTATACTAATAACATGTCACACATAGGTCCTACATGTGCTGATAACATGTCACACATAGGTCCTACATGTGCTGATAACATGTCACTCATAGGTCCTACTGATAAATGCTGTTATGTACATGTCATAACGTATGAAATGTCCAGGTCCCTTAACAAACACTAACACTGCTGTTATGAATACACATATTTACATATTTGTTGCAAACCTCACAGGTTATATGTTACTGTCATAATTATGATAACATATATCACACACTGTGGAATATCATAACATACTTCACAGACTCTACTGTCAGAGCAATGTTTTTCCACAAGAGGTGGGGGTGGATGGGGGAGCATACCCTGGAGATATTTGATATAGAAATGGGAATTAGACAATCAATGTGTACCCTTGTACAATACACACCCTACAACTATTTACTGGTCAACTGAAAGACAATTAAAAATACTTTTAAAACACACACCATACAACTATTTACAGGTCAACTCAAGGTAAAGTAATAATATGTGTACAACACACACCCTATAACTATTTACAGGTGAACTCAAGGTAAAATAATAATGCTTGTACAACACACACATCAACTCAAGGACAAGTATTACAACTTGTACAACATACTTCCTACAACAAGTTACAGGTCAACTCAAGGACAAGTAATAATACTTGTACAATATACTCCCTACAACTATTTACAGGTCAAGGTCAAGTAATAGTACGAGGAGCGTTCAAATATGAATGCAACTGGAGTTATATCTCGCTTGTACCCACGATTTTCACGAGATAATTAAATGTATCACATAGAGGCCTGTGTAAACTTTCAATTGATACCACACATGTTTAAATCCGTTCAGTCTAGCTGTTACAATAGCTCGATTAACTGTCTACTCGTGTACACTAATGCTAAAATGGTTGTATTCTTGGTATAGGGGCAAAGGACATATTTCATGAAATATGTACTGTTTATGGAGATAATCTTCTCTAGATCTTCACTACGTGCACGTCGTGGAGAGGGCACTGCCGATATTCAATACCTGATAACTTGTCATTCTCAGGTTTGAATTGAATATCGGTTGACTGAATGTGAAGGTGTCTCCTGCGTCCCATCACAGCACACATCATCTGATGTCTACAGATCCTGGAAGTCAGAAGTACGCGGGCCGGAGCTGGAGTCTAGATATCAGGGACGCAACCATAATCCCGGGTATCGAAGCAAAGGTCGAGGCCTACATTCGACAGAAGACCAAAGGTGACAGAACGTCGGGCGGTGTGTGCGGCGCAGGGGTCATACTGTGATGGGTGTGGCCCTAAGCAAGACCGTCACCAAATCGTAGAGGATGTAGGACACTGTAGCGGTTGTAGACCACCACGCCAGCAGCAGACCACCATTCCAGACCAGTCCAGACCACTTCCCGCCGCAGCGAAAATTACACAGAGCGAAAGCGACAACCATCTACATACACACAACAGAAGCGACAACCACAGCAGAAGCACAAGATCAACCAACACACTCCTCAAGAGAAGTCCAGACTCCATTTTGCCCATAGCGACCAGGGTTCTTCAGGCGTTTTAGTTGGCAGAGGGACTTAAAACCTTAGAAATAACAACAACAACAGTTTATGGAGATAATGAAATGTCTTATTCATCAGTTACTCGATGGTGTAAGAAATTTAAAAGTGGTGTAATTTCATTGGAAGATGCGCCTCATGCACGCCGTCCAAAAACTGCAACATCCTCAAAAATGGTTGCAAAAGTCAAAGAAATTGTAGGTACTGATGCAAGATTTACAACCAGGCAAATAGCTCGATGCGTTGGCATATCAGCAGGAGCTGCTCATACAATTCTCAAGCGAGATTTAAAAATGAGGAAGATAAGTGCAAGATGGATACCCCATCTGCTTACAGAAGACCAGAAACTTGCCCGTGTTAAAATGGCCAAAAGATTGTTGAAACAGTTCCCCAAATACGACACTCGATCTTTTGCAAATGTTGTCACCGGTGACGAGACGTGGGTTCATTTTTATGAGCCCAAGCGAAAGATCCAGAACAAAATATGGGCCACCAAAGAAAGCAAAAGACCTTGCATTGCAAAACGTACCATGAGTGTCAGAAAAGTCATGTATGCCATTTTCTTTACAAATCAAGGTCCTGCCATTCAAATTGCCGTACCAAAAGGAAAATGCGTAAATGCCAAATTTTACAAAGACAAGGTCCTTCACAAATTGAAGAAATACTTTAACAAACGCCGACCAGCAACGGGTGTGCGGGGTGTCAGGCTGTTGCATGACAATGCGTCTTCGCACAAGGCGGCCAATGTACGCGACTTTTTGAAACAGGAAAAAGTTGTTGTGCTTCCCCACCCTCCGTATTCACCCTACCGTGGCCCTTGTGACTTTTTTCTGTTTCCAAGACTCAAAAAATACCTTGCCGGAAGAAAATATCAAACAAGTAAAAATCTCGGTTCAGCTATTTTTCAGTATCTGCACAGTATACCTAGAAAAGATTATGAAAACTCCTTTAAAAATTGGATTAGAAGACTGAAATTATGTATATCACATGGTGGTGAATATTTTGAAGGAATGAGATAATTATTTTGGCGTTGTTTGTTTACTACCAATCAAAATGCACCGAACTGCATTCATATTTGAACGCTCCTCGTACTTGTGCAACATACTCCCTACAACGATTTACAGGTCAACACAAGGTGAAGTAATAATACTTGTACAACACACACCCTACAACTATTTACAGGTCAACACAAGGTCAAGTAATAACACTTGTACAACGTACTCCCTAGAACTATTTACAGATCAACTCAAGGTCAAGTAATAATACTTGTACAACACACACCCTACAACTATTTACAGGCCAACTCAAGGTCAAGTAATACTACTTTTACCACATACTCCCTGCTATTTACAGATTAACTCAAGGTCAAGTAATAATAATAATTGTACAACATACTCCCTACAACAATTTACAGGTCAACTCAAGGTCATGTCATAATAATACTTGTACAACATAATCCCTACATCTATTTATAGGTCAAGTCAAGGTCAAGTAATACTATTTGTACAACATACTTCCTACAACAAGTTACAGGTCAACTCAAGGTCAAGTTATACTACTTGTACAACATACACGCTACAACTTACAGGTCAACAAAAGGTAAAGTTATAATACTGGTACAATGCCATAACTATATATCCACATTAACATTTTAAACACACATATTCGGTGACTTTAAAAATGCCTCACTCATTTTATTTTTACCATAGTTTAATAACTTATTTCAAAATCAGTTTTGAATATATCATTTTATTTTTGCTTCATTATTGTGAAACAAGTTTTGAATAGGTAATAAACAAGGGCTATCGGGATATTAGTTTACAAGTTGCACGTAATAATTATTGAAATAATATAAATAAGGTAAGTGAATTGGGGTTTTAAGGCGCACTAACACATGAAAAGGTTATATGGCGCCTAAAAGGCATGAACATGCCAGGCTCATCTTCCATGTACATCGAGATAAAATATGGAAAATGGGCCTAGAACCTTCTCACCCTGAACTGCAGAGTTGCTGCAAATTCTATCGTAGAAACTCCATTAACGCTGGAGCCACGTTATTGTTTTTCTGCCACTGCTCTTTTGATGCGAGCGTGATAGCACCTGAAACAATGCAGGGATCATGATGAAGACCTTTAATGAACATGAACAAAAAATGATAAAATGAACATGAATTTGGGGGGATTCTACCCCTCTGCCTACCCCTCCAAAGGGATCTGCAGTGGCCGTATTCTTTGCCCCGTGACCAAACACGATGTACACCTGTAGACAACCACTATGTACCTGAGGCATATCTTAACACTATGTACAACTGTATACAAACACTATATACCTGGTTCATATATTAAAACTATGTACACCTGTAGACAAATACTATGTACCTGAGTCATAAATTAACATATGTACAACTGTAGACAAACACTATGTATAATGTTAAGGTTGGTTTGATGTGTGTTTTCATGGGATGCCGTTTTATTATTTGTTCAAAAATTAATGATATCCACAAATGAATTATGAATATCTTTAAATTGAATACAAGATATTGGTATTTAAATGAATAATGGATATCTTAAGTTGTTATGAATTATAGATATCATAAATTCGATTTAAAGATATCCATATCTGAGCTAGAACTATCACTGAAGGGCATGAATACCCCACTTGTTTATTCTAAGTCAAACAAAGGGCCATAATTCTAGATGAAGATCCCGCTTGTTTATTCTAAGTCAAACAAAGGGCCATAATTCTGGATGAATACCCCGCTTGTTTATTCTAAGTCAAACAAAGGGCCATAATTCTGTAATAAATTAGGCAATTAAAAATCCGTGATGTAGAGGGATATAAGGTCATCAATTGTTATGAGTATATGAAGTTTGGGAACAACCCATTCAAACATGCTAGTAATACAAGAGGCCCAAAAGGGCCTGTATCGTTCTACTAGCTATTTAGTGTCCATGGCGGGGTTGGGTGTGGGGTATAGAAGGATTGTATGGTAGATATGGCAGTTTCAAACTAGTTTTTATTTTAAAACTGTCTTCAATTACCAAGATATAGGGAGAGGGATGTATTTAGCTCAAGTTTGGCAAGCTTTAAAACTAACTTTCGTTAATACAAACGCTCAAACCATGTTTGACATGTGACCCAGGGGGCCGGGCCAAATTTGACCCCAGTGTCACCATTTGAACAAATTTCATAGAAGACAATAAGCTGAGTGTATAAACAAAATATTAAACTGTTGGATCTTGTAATTTCACAGAAGAAGATGCTTTAAGTTTGTCCCTATATAAGTATATGTAAAAAATGTGACCCCGAGGACAGGACCAAGTTTTACGTCAGGGTCGTCATTTGAACAAACTTAGTAGAGGACCATTAGCTAATGGTAAATACAAAATATTCGACCTCTAGCTCTTTGAAGTTTCAGAGAAGACAATTTTTTAAAGTATTTCCCTATGTAACTCTATGTAAAACATGTGAACCCCGGTGAGGGCCAAATTTGACCCAAGGGTCATCATTCAAACAAACTTGGTAGAGGACCATAAGCTGAGTGGAAATACAAAATATTAAACCTTTGACACTTGCAGTTCCAGAGAAGAAGATTGTTTAAATTTTGTCCTTATACATGTATATATAAGTCTATGTAAAACTGTGACCACTGTGGCTGTGCCAAATTTGACTCCAGGGTTACCATTTGAACAAACTTGGTAGATAACAATAAGCTGATGGTAAATACAAAATATTAAACCTTTAGCTTTAATAGTTTCAGAGAAGAAGATTTTCGAAGTTTTGCCCTATATAAGTTTATGTAAAACTGTGACCCCTGGGGCAAGGCCAAATTTGACCCCAGGGTCACCATTTGAACAAACTTGATGAAGTATACATAAGCTGATAATAAATAAAAATATTTAAGAAATAGAACATCGTCTACAGTGAATGATCGTGTAATATATCACGGTTTGGAGTTCAATTGTAAAAGCAATAATTTCACGAGCCCGAAGAGCGAGTAAATTATTGTTTATAATTGAACTCCAATCCGTGATATATTATTCGACTAATTCCCTGTAAACGGTGTTCTATTTCTATTCTAACACCCCTAAATTGCAAGTGAAAAGTATGTGACGTCATATAATCTTCCAGTGATTATCGTTGAATAGAACGAGATATTTTAAACTAGGTTTATAGTGCGCGTGTGTTAGAATAAACCTTTCTCTTGTAGATTTAGAGCAGAAGATTTTTGAAGTTCTTCTCTATAACTCTATGTAAAACTGATCCAACAAAATTCAACCCATGAACCAAGGTTTCTTGTGTACATTAACAAATATTGAAAAGGAGCCATAACTCCAGTGTTACTGGTTTGATCCGGCTGGTTTTCAAACTCATCCAAGCTTTTATTAATATCAACAATCTGGCCAAATTTGGGAAATTTCGAATACAAAATGAAGGCGCTAGAGTGTTCACAAGGCTGAAAATGGCATTTTTCAATAATTTAAGGGCACATAACTATGGTGTTCCTGGTTCGATATAACTAGTTTTCAAACTCGTCCGAGCTTTCAATGATATTAACAATCTTTAAAGATTGGTAAAGTGAACGATTTGTCGTCTTAACGAAGCAAAATACAGCATTTTTAACTAAATCAAGGGCCAGAACTCCGCTGTTACTGATCCGATCTGGTTGGTTTTCGAACTTGTCCGAGCTTTCATTGATACTAACAATCTGGTAAATATCAAATGGAAAATGAAGTCCCAATCGTCTTAACGAGCCAAAAGTCAACGACGTACAGACGACGGACAACTTGCCATCCCATAAGCTCTGCTGGCCGAAGCCAGTGGAGCTAAAAAATGTGTTACCTCTAACATGTGGTTATAAAATCTGTACACCACCGCCCTGCCCTACACCACACAAAGAAATGCATTTTTCCAGTGATGTATTTGACGGATATCCCAAACGTTGGAGAAGGAAAAATGAAATCTCAGTTATATAATTCTTGCACCCACCCACCCACTAACCCCCCACCCCACAAACATCATTACACACACACCATTACCCCCACCCCACCCCCACAGGAAGTGTTTATCCCCTCCTCACCTTTTGTTTTTCACCTTAGTTTGGCTCTTTTGACAAAATACACCCCCGCCTATCGACCCCAACCCCCACACCAACCCCCACAGGAAGTGTTTATCCCCTCCTCACCTTTTGTTTTTCACCTTAGTTTGGTTCTTTTGACAAAATACCCCCCCCCCCCCCCCCCCCCCCCCACCCCCCACTCACCAACACCACTACCAACAACAACACTACACACAAATTATTAATTATTGATATCAATATACCATTGGGATATATATAAAATAATTAATCCATATATATGACATTGGGATACATACTACTTAATTATAGATATCCGTATACCATATATGACATTTGGATATATATAAATTAATAGATATCCATGATTAATTATAGATATCCATATACCATATATGACATTTGGATATATATAAATTAATAGATATCCATGATTAATTATAGATATCCATATACCATATATGACATTGGGATATATATAAGTTAATTATTGATATCCATGATTAATTATTGATTAGAATCACTAACTGGTGAATAAATAGTACTGGTGAATAAATAGTAAAACATATGTTAAGATTTTGTTTTCACAACTGTCCTATCAACCACGAACTGAGCGATGAACTCTGATACCCAGGGAAAGCAAAACAACATGTTCTATGGTGAATTTGTGTATAAAACAATATCTAATGAAACTCTCAATACTCACACAATATATCACAAATGTTTAATATTATGCAAAAGTACAACCTTAAATCACACAATATATCACAAATGTTTAATACTATGCAAACGTACAAGCTTAAATCACACAAAATATCACAAAAGTATAATACTAAACATATTTACAATCTGAATCTGCGCTATTGTGGATTCATCGATTTTCACAGGTAATGATTCTGGTAAATGAGTGTACGGTAAAGAAAAAAATATGAAAGAAGACATTTAGAAATTGTCTAACACCATAAATACAAAACATATTGCAGTCTCGGTTTGACTGAGATTGTTTATGCTGTTCAGGCCCTCTAGATCGGGGTTGAGCAGAAATCAATATTCAAAATGCCAATAGTAAGAAAATTTGAGCCGCAGTATATAGGTAAGACCATAGTATATATATGAGACCACAGGCACAGTATATAGATGACACCACAGTATATAAATGAGACCACAGTGTATAGAGGAGACCACAGTGTATAGAGGAGACCACAGTATATAGATGAGACCACATTATATAGATGAGACCACAATATGTACATAGATGAAACCACATGATATAGATGAGACCACAGTATATAGATGAGACCACAATGTGTACATAGATGAGACCACATGATATAGATGAGACCAACAGTATATATAGATGAGACCACAATGTGTACATAGATGAGACCACATGAAATAGATGAGATCACAGTATATAGATGCGAACACAATGTGTACATAGATGAGACCACAGTATATAGATGAGACCACAGTATGTACATAGATGAGACCACAGTACATAGATGGAGACAACAATGTGTACATAGATGAGACCACATGCTATAGATGAGACCAACAATATATAGATCAGATCACAGTATGTACCTATATGAGACCACATGATATAGATGGGACCACAGTATAAAGATGAGGTCACAGTATATAGATGAGACCAGTGTATAGATGAGAACACAGTATACAGATGAGACCACAGTGTATAGATGAGATCACCGTATCAGTACGGGAGCAGACAAGTCATTTCACGTGCCTGAACCGCATAACTCAAACATAAATAATTGGGGTTGGAACGTAGTTCCCATTTTGCAAGCACGTGCAGATGCGCGGATTTTATAGTACTCTTTTTAGAAACACTAGTTTAAAGCTTATACTAGATGGCAAGAAAACAAATCATATCAGAAGTCAGTTATTATTTCGGAGATTCATCAAACAATCGTGTTGACAGGTTTTATTGAGATATCATAGTCGAAAATCGCGGTACAAATGCGAAGATCGAAAATACTAGTTGCCAATGTTTCAAAACAGGTACAAAAATTGTATATTCTTAAATATTGTTGAAAATGCCAGGAGTCGAAGATCATTTCCTGTTCTACCTTTTTTGAAAATTTCTTATTTTTTCGTGAATATACATTTTACGTGCCTGTTTTGAAAGTTGGTACCTGCATTTCACTCTTTCAGAGGCTATTCAAAATGGCGGCGACACAGAAAAACACCCAGCCTAGGGCCAGTCAGTCGCAGCCATAAACCCTCACTTCTCCCTGGACAAGTTCGCACTGTCACTAAAACTAAATTGTGAATTGAATTGAACTGTTGTATTTCCATTGCCACAGTCCAAACGATGTGCTAAAAATAGCTCACACACACAGTGTACACGTATTCAAAGGTCAAATTATGCAGATGCATGCGTACTGAGTTACACACATAGACATTTGTACAGGAGTGGAATTAAGTCGTTAGACCTTTATCGAAACAGTGATCGTATATAATTCCAAGTTTTACATGACTGACTTCAGTGAATGCGTAATTTACACTAGATCTATCATCTATGTCGGAGAATTAATATTGAAAGTGAAACACACCAAGCAAATGAAATGGGTCGAATATGGGACACAAGGGACCATGGACAAAAGGGACCAGACACTTGGGACCACATTTTTGGGACAAAAGGGACCACATTAATGGACACAAGGGACCATAGTTTTATTTTTGTATTGTGATACAATCATTTAATTAAGAAGCTGGATTATAAATGCAATCAGTTATCTATCTTCATGAAATGGCTATTTAAACAATTTATATAGTTAAGTCAGGATCCAAATGAGAACTCACAAATGACATATGTATACTACTAGTAAAACAAATAAATAATTGTTGTTTTTGCATACCTTTATATAAAAAATCCTGGATTTAAATATCCTTATCCTTAAAAGATCCATATTATGGGAACAATAGACTCCATCATGTTTAAATAGTATAAGATCTAATATTATGAACAGTTAATTTTAATTAATTAAACTTAAATTCTCGAAAAAGAATAAACATTTTAACTTATAACTTTATTGAATAATTGGCCATCAAATGATATTCTTGAGTTTAAGTTATCCTTTAAATTATCATTTAAATAATCAAATTATGATATTTTCCATTGCAATACACAACTATTATCAATGTAAATCTACATTTTTAACTAATTTTTGAATGGTCCCTTTTGTCCCCAAATGTGGTCCCTTTTGTCCCCAAATGTGGTCCCAAGTGTCTGGTCCCTTTTGTCCATGATCCCTTGTGTCCCACTACCAATGGGTCGTGGCATGGATTGTCTGTAGCCTGTGTAGGGATTTGTGTAAGTAAATACACTTTTAATTACTGTAGTGTAGGACTAGTGTTTAACATTGAAACATGAAATGGTGGTGGTTCATATATATTATTATTAACTTAATTCTGATCATTTTTAGAACACATGAGTGATGAATGATTGATGAAAATGTAAGCCTACTTATTCATGAATTATGCCACAGTCTTACATTTTGGACAGTATCCAGAAAGCGTCACATTCAATTCCAGTTCAAATGTGTTTTAAGAAAACTATTATGGAAAGCTGGCATTGATAGCATTAAGAAAGTCGAACATAGTTATTAATATTAAAATTAAATGGAACAATATGTTTTTTTTCAGGTCTGTTTAAATGAGGCAGTGTCGGTGTGCATTGTGTTACCACAGCCTGTTTTTACAAAGTCATTTCCCAGTCTCACAGTAATCTGTAAAACTACATCAAGAGCCTTGTGTAAGCCAGTGTGTAGGTTAGCTCAGTTTTAAAAAATCTATGAATTTATCGATGTATATATGTGGCATTGTGGACCTGCTTATACTAAAAATAAAAAATGCATAAATGGTGTTTTACAGCACATCGACACATAAATAGGTCATATTGTCCATAGTACGGATGTAAAATGAATCGAACAAGATAAAAACATCCTTGTATTACATCTAAAATATTAAACTTAACCAGGATCCTGACTTAACATAATGTGCTGGCATTGACCCAGCGATAGCATGGCGGACGATAACAATTTGGAGCTTTCGGGTTCAAGTCACACATGCACCACTGAGTTTCGTCTGTGTTTTCGGGCAATACACCACCTTCCCTCAGCCTGTTTGTTCCTCAGCCTCGTTTGTTGTCCAGATTGGGATTGAAACTGGGGGTTCTCTATCCTTCGAGCACCATAAAGAACCATAGAAATATATTCATTAGTAAGAATAAGGCAGGTTCTCAAATTCCTATGTGTCCTCCTTCCCCTCTCTCTGGGGCGGCTCTAAATAAGGTATACCGGTAAAGTGTTGATCAGCCGAAAACATTTTTTTTTTTGAATTCATCTTACATGTAACAATTTTTTCTAAAATCATTATTCATCTACATATTTCAATTAAACAACTTGTTAACTATTTAAGTTGAAACGAAATCTGGTTACGGTAAACAAAAGATGTATCATTTTTTAATTTTCCTATGTGCCCTTCCCCTCTCTCAAGGGCGGCTCTAAATGACATATAATGTGTTGTTGATCCAACTTAGGCCAGAGTTATTTTGGTGTTTTTTTTTCTTTCTTAGACCCTCCAACCCAATTTTTGTAAGTTTTTTTTTTAACACAAAACAATGGTAAGAAAAGTAACCGGTGATACCCATATTTTGGTCCTGCATTTGAAACCACCAGTGATCATGTTTAAAAATTAAAGTAAAATTAGGAGTTATATAGTTTTTTTCTGGTCATTGTTCCCAACATGTTCTGTTCAATTTATATTCTTATAAAAAAAGTTCTATAGTCACTTTTTATTCATCTATTTCAACTCACCAACTTGTTACCTATTTAAGTTGAAAGAAAAATATGTATGGTTAAACAGAATCTGTATCATTTATATTTTCAGAGTCCGTGATGTCCTGAGACACTGGGAAACTGTACTGAAGTCACAAAATATGGGAGGATTTTATTGAAACGAGTGTCTAGTCACATATATATTATAATACATTTTTACAACATTATCAACCGAATCAGAAATACTTAAACGAACAAGAATAGAATAATGCGACGGTGTACAATATTATTACTATTTTTTTTGAATCATGAATACCTCATACGGACAGTACTAGCATCAACTTCAAGAAAAATATGTCTAGTAACATTTGTGACTTGAGGGAATAAGGTTATTTGGACCCACTAATTTCGAAATTCCCAGGATCACCAGTTCAGCACAATATCATATCAACATGCATGTCTGACTGTTGACAGAGGTGGATCGATGGCGACTTTAACTGGACAGTTCATTGGAGTGGCTCAAAATAAGGGCTAATACGAAAATATAAATGTGTTTCTGTTAATCAGACCAACCATGCCCAATTTCTTTATTGGATTAAAATGATGTTTTCTGAATTTTATTGGATTATAAAGTTTGTGGAATAACAGATGGCAGGAGGTGTATATTACTGGTTCTACCCAGAAAAGTGGGTGGTCTGTCTCCGTCAAAAAAACAACAAACAGATACATGTATATAATATATAACCCCACATATGTTGAAAAGGACTTGCACCATATAAACAATACAGGCTGAGAGGTGCGCATATTAAAGGGACATGCAGCATTCTTTTTCTTTTTTTAAACGCCAAAATGTTATAATTTAAATATATGCAAGTGTGTGTAAAATCAATTCTTGATAAGTCAATCGAGGTGCTAATTCTCGATTAATCAATCGAGGTGCTAATTCTCGATTAATCAATCGAGGTGCTAATTCTCGATTAATCAATCGAGGTTCTAATTCTCGATTAATCAATCGAGGTCAATCGAGGTGCTAATTCTCGATTAATCAATCGAGGTGCTAATTCTCGATTAATCAATCGAGGTGCTAATTCTCGATTAATCAATCGAGGTTCTAATTCTCGATTAATCAATCGAGGTGCTAATTCTTGATTAATCGATCGAGGTGCTAATTTTAATGCTTGATAAATACTTTAAAAATGCTGTGTGTCCCTTTAATAAATAAAAACAATTATTGTATGATGCAATTTAATTTTTTATGTAATACCCTTTATATTTGGGATGTTTTGATGTAAATATTTGAAATAAAATGTTTTAAATCATATAAATAACTCACTTCGATATCTGACTCGTTACATATTTTTTACTTAGTCATGAAAGATAATATTTAAGACCTTAATATGTACCTTAAATGTTTATTGTTTACCATCAAATGTTGAGGCGGCATATGGTGTTGGTCATCTGTGCGACTATATCCTTCCACAGTTTTTAACCAATTGTTTCGAAACTTTACATGATGTTTATCTATGATGTGAAGAGGAGCATATCGATTTTGCATCAAAATAAACTTTATTTATGAATATATATTCTTGCGTTGTACAATTTTCCACAGATTGTTTTCAGTGCGGTCATTCGTGTCCCATGGACATATTGAGTTATGGAGATGTTCGGTTGCCCATTTTATATTTGTATTCATTTTCACCTCTCACCGCTGCGGGTTCAATTCCCACTAGGAGCTCAACTTGTAGACCTGTGAGAATGTGTCGATTCTTACGGATTGCAGAAAGTATACAGTACTGGTTCTACCCAGAAAATATGTCCTAAAGAAATATGGCCTAAAATGTGCTATAATGACATAAAACACCATTCAACTTTAAAAATATAAAGTAAAAAAAATGGCCTTCTTTATTCCTTCGATACTATCAGAATCATTGAATAAGTATTACGATAGTGTTTCTGTCTGATAAAAAATTCATCTTAGGTTTTAACCGACAAATGGTCTATATATTTGAACTAATACAAGTAAGATCCCCTCAAACCCTTTTATGTGTGGGTGATATATTCCACGGTTGATTCATGATACTAGCATGTGAAAGCTACAGTACATATGACTGCTGAGTGCAGTTGCGGATGAATTGAATGTTGTTTAATGGCTCATCAACACAGTACAGGTTATTTAGAGCCGCCCCAGAGAGGGGAAGGATACATAGGAATCCGGGAACCGTGCCCTAATCTTATTATCGAATAGATTCCTATGGTTCTTTAACATGCTCGGATGATAGACCTTTACGCGGGACCGCCCGGTTTACGTCCCCATCCGAGGACGAGGCTAAGGGAAAGTGTCTCAAGAACACACCGACAAAACACAGTTGCACCACCTGCGGTTACAAATCCGCTGTGTTACTGACTGCGCCCAAGTTGCGAATGACAATTAGACACTGGAGAGTCTAGTCAAAAACACAGCAACAAATATATTAACTGAATGTTTAAAAATGTATGCTTGCAAGATCTTTCAAAACAGACTTTCATGATTTTAGTTGGGTATGGGGTGGGAAGGGGATGGGGCGCATCCTTTTAAATCTCAGCTCAGATGCACTCCCCGCTCCTTCTCTCCACCCCAACTCCCATCTTGAACAGTAGCGATTGTTACGTACACTTTCCACATATGAGAGGGTGCTCAATACTACCCACTCCATCGAATACGCGCCTGCAGTTCTTGCGACGATAGTCAAGTCAAAATTAAAGTGGAGTCTAACAACTCGTATTTTCGTGTACTTTTGATAAAGAAATAACATGCTTTTCGTGACATGCTGCAAAATTCATGTAATATATGAGCTAAAACAACAATTCAAGTATCTCCTCGTATTTTATTTAACAAAAAATACACGATTGTTGTCATTTTAAGCGTATTCTAAAAATGGCATCTTTTAGAGTTATCGCCCCTCGCTTCGACATTTTACAAGGCGGGTCTGCATTTATCACTCAGTACAGCTTCTAAAAAAAAAATCGGTACAGCCGAAAATCACGAAAGTTAAAGCGGAAATGACATTTCATCATCAAAAATGGTCACAATCTTACAAATTATATTTTTTAAAAATTCCAAAATGGCGGAAAATGTTTTTTTGACGTTGCTGAAAGATGACGTACTACTTTTCGTTGTCAAGCGTGGTTGCGATATTTGAAAGATGTAGGAAAATATCAAGGCTGCTCCCCTACTGTATATAGATGATACCACAGTATATAGATGAGACCACAGTATATAGATGAGGCCACAGTATACAGTTGAGACCACCATGTATAGATGAGACCACAGAATATAGATGACTGTATATAGATGAGACCACAGTATATAGATGAGATAATGTATACAGTTGAGACCACCGTGTATAGATGAGACCACAGTATATAGATGAGACCACAGTATATAGATGATGACACAATATATATATGTGAGGCAACATTATATAGATGAGGCCACAGTATATAGATGATACCACGGTATATTATAGGTTATGGGAGAGCACTGTAATAACGACACATATAAATATTTTTTAAACTTTAATAGATTTGGCAAATATTGGGCGTGGCATGGATTGAATGTTTAACAATTGGGCTGCCGGTAAGCACAAAAGACCATTATGGCAAGCCCTTACAGCAGAAAGCATAAAGCAAAAAAGCAAATTGAATATTACAATATTAAGGACATAAATACATGTGCACCAAATTAAATGTTCATTATGAAAGCAACTTTTCTGATTTAAGCAAGTGTTTAAAGCACGGTTGATATTCAAGCATAATTACAAGTGCATCGAATTCAATCAATTGAAATGTTTTTTAGCAATTCGTACGGACAGCAATTTTGTATATAATTTATGTTTAGATTACAATTCAGTCTCTGGGTATACAGGAGCTGAATAAAGTTAAACTGAAAGTTATATGTCCTTCCTTTCACACCTTCGCTGCCCGCCATATGGATGGGTGCCCGGACACTCCAAGTCATTGAGTGTCCAGGCACCCATCCACCGCCAAAAATAGGGGAAACATTTTTTGGCAGCAGCGAAGTGTGCCTACAAAAAGCAAAAATCCTAATGCCACGCCCAAAACAGAAACGGTGCCAAAAAAGTTCCAAGTAATATTTAGCCATACAAATTCAATAACCTTTTTATTGTATACTTTCATATCGTTTTTGATCAATGTTAATTGTATGACTATTACTTTTCATTGTATTTGTTATTTTTATAGCTTTTGATGGAATTCCTATCTTGCCATTCAGTTTCATTTTGTGTGGATGATTATTTTGCGCGAAAACGACGTCGCATCAGATGACGTCATTAAAAACATCAAGCGATTTTCGGAAGTTTGTTTACCATTCGATAACGTTAAAAACAGTGGGTGAGTGACCATTTTAATTATTTTATCAATTTTTGCCATAAAAGGTTGTAAAAAAACACGTATTTTTTTGTTGACACTATAGGAAGGATTCCGTTATTTTTATTTGAAAGTAGTTCCTTATTTCTATTTCGCGGCTCTTAGCAAGCACGAGCAAAAGTTCCCTTGCAATATCAATGCGTGCAATATCGTAGAATATTGCACGCTTAGCTCAATGCAAACTAAACGGGACAATATGAAAATATACAATAAACACAGTATATAGATGAGGCCACAGTATATAGATGATGCCACAGTATATAGATGATGCCACAGTATATAGATGATGCCACAGTATATAGATGAGGCCACAGTATATAGATGATGCCACAGTATATAAATGATGCCACAGTATATAGATGATGCCACAGTATACAGATGAGGCCACAGTATATAGATGAGACCACAGTTTATAGATGAGACCACAGTGTATAGATGAGACCACAGTATACAGATGAGACCACAGTATATAGATGATGCCACAGTATACAGATGAGGCCACAGTATATAGATGAGACCACAGTATATAGATGAGACCACAGTATATAGAGGAGACCACAGTGTATAGATGAGACCAAAGTATATAGATGAGACCACCGTATATAGATGAGACCACAGTGTATAGATGATGCCACAGTATACAGATGAGGCCACAGTATATAGATGAGACCACAGTGTATAGGTGAGACCACAGTATGTAGATGATGCCACAGTATACAGATGAGACCTCAGTATATAGATGAGACCACAGTGTATAGATGATGCCACATTATATAGATGAGGCCACAGTATATAGATGAGGCCACATTATATAGATGATGCCACAGTATATAGATGAAACCACAGCATATATGGTGAGACCACATCATATGAATGAGACCACAGTACATAGATGAGACCACAGTATATACAGATGAGGCCACAGCATATATATGAGACCACAGTATATAGATAAGAACACAGTATACAGATGAGACCACAGTATATATATGATACCACAGTATTTAAACGAGACCACAGTATATAGACGAGACCACAGTTTACAGATGAGACCATAGTATATAGATGATACCACAGTATATAGATGAGACCACAGTATAGAGATGAAACCACAGTATATAGACGAGACCACAGTATATAAATGAGACCACAGTATATGGACGAGAACACAGTATATATATATGAGACCACAGTATATAGATGAAACCACAGCATATATGGTGAGACCACATCATATGGATGAGACCACAGTACATAGATGAGACCACAGTATATATAGATGAGGCCACAGCATATATATGAGACCACAGTATATAGATAAGAACACAGTATACAGATGAGACCACAGTTTACAGATGAGACCACAGTATATAGACGAGACCACAGTGTATAGATGAGACCACAGTATATAGAGGAGACCACAGCGTATAGATGAGACCACAGTGTATAGATAAGAACACAGTATACAGATGATACCACAGTTTACAGATGAGACCACAGTATATAGATGAGACCACAGTATATAGATGAGACCACAGTGTATAGATGAGACCACAGTATATAGAGGAGACCACAGCGTATAGATGAGACCACAGTGTATAAACTTAATGTTGTTATAATAATATTTATGATGGGTATTGAATCAGATCCTTTAGCAAACTGTTCATGTTAGATCAACCATATTTTTCCTATCAAGGGCCCCCTCCTTTATAAGGACCACACCCTTCTTTTTAAATTTTTAAGCAAAGGGCATAGGAAAATGAAAATTGTGTGGTTTTCACCAGTCGAATAAGAAGAAAATGTAAAATTGTGGATGTGTTATCCTTCAATACTCAACATACATCTTATTATTGTGTCATCCTTCAATACCCAACATACATCTTATTATTGTGTTATCCTTCAATACCCAACATACATCTTATTATTGTGTTATCCTTCAATACCCAACATACATCTTATTATTGTGTTATCCTTCAATACCCAACATACATCTTATTATTGTGTTATCCGTCAATACCAAACATACATCTTATTATTGCACTACCCTTTTTTCTGGCCATGTTTTGGATCAGTCTGACACTCAGTCAGTCAATGTGTTTTCTGCACAGTGTTGAAGTCAAAATCACCATTCCAGTTAGAATCATCTAAAGATGGTGTATTTGTATCCTTATCAACAACAAATCTCCGAGAATGCCTGACACAGTCAAATGTGGTCCTGTCTGCTGGTCTGATTGTTATGTCGGTCAGTCTTATTGTCACTGAATGTTGTGTATCTGGAATACTGGCAACAAAGCTTTGGAATGATTTACTGGTCATTGTAACCCCTATCAGAGTAACATGTTCAATGTACATATTGTGTGGTAATCTGAGTTCTCTGTCACCAATGTCTATATGTTCTAGTGTAATCTCCTTCAACTGTACTAAAGTTGGTATAACCGCCGCAAGTGAGTCAATGTCCCTGGGATCTCTGGTCCATAAAGATGTAAACATTTGAATCTTTTCAGCATTTCTGACACTATTCATGACAGATGCCATAACACCAGGTGTGTGTAAGTACCCTATATTCAATTCAAACAAGCTTGTTGTATTAACCTGAACCCTATCCACATATAACTTAGATAAGTAAAGTTTTAATAGGTGTGTACGCTTAGACAAATCTAATTGGTATTTATATGAATAACATGGAAAATATGTACACTCTATATCGTTCAGATGTATCTGTCTCATGTGTGTACTCTGTGACAGGAATGACATCAAACATTCAACTTGATTAGGAGTCAGTGTTACTAATTCAACCTTAAGGGCCACCAATTTGGATAAAGATTGAATCATGCTAGAGAAGTGTATATGTGAGAGCCCTGACATATCAAATTGAGAAAGAGAACCTTGTAACACCAAATATTGCAATGTATCCTTTGACTTACACACCAGGTTGTAGACCAAGTCTGCAGGTATATTAGTATGACTGTCATGATCAATGCACAGTTTCTGTAGCGAGTCAACTTGTATAATAGCTTCTTTTAAGCTACGTGAAGGTGTGTCGTTCACATATATAGACCGTATGTTGCTACTGTTACTACGAATCAAGTTTTCTAGATGCTGTGTATAACCAGCTACTGGTTGTTTTGCACCATACGGATGTATCAATCGGTAAATAACAATATCTTCAATCCTGAGTTTTGTTTGATGACCATTGTTTGTACTCTCACAGACACAGTTGATCATTGTATCCTGAATTTGCTTTTTTACATCCGTGTTGTTGAAATATGAGCAATAAAAGCCTTTATCCAGTGTTTGCCTGTGTACATAAAAACCATCATGAGAAGCCATTTCACAAATGCATTCGGACAGTTTTCCGGCAGTTTCAGGATTCATACCGCTTATAAACACAAGTACCTGTTCCATCTCTAACATTTTTGCTACTGAGTTGCAGATGTTGGTTATTGTTCCAATTGTTTCTTCATTCATTGAAACATACAGACATGCCAGAAATTCTTGAAATGTTTTGTGTATGAATGATAGTTTTTTTGATTCAGTACTGCAGTCTATCAATATTTTACTCTGGGACAATATTCCAATTTCACTGGAAATGTCTATCTGCAGTTTGGACATTCCGTGCATCTCTGCTGTTGAATGTTCAAAGACAATTGATTCATCTTTACTGTGAGTAAACAGGGTTTCAAATGAAAGTTTGGCAAGAGCGCATACAAATGGCTTTAATTCCTCACAGTTTTTGTTTCCATTGAAGCATCTGGGAAACTGTAGCTTTGAAGACGCATTCCCTTTTTTCATTTTTGAATACTTCCGATTGCCTTTTAAATTTTTGTCCTCTGCTAACTGAAAAAGAAGATTAATCATTCCACTGTATATGGAACATTTGGAGTTTCCAAAGGCTTTTCCTGCATGCCACAGGCACAACAGCTGCTTCAATATCACAGGTATGCATGCTAATTCTGCTACATTACCTTCTCTCAACTCCTTATTAAAGTCCCATGCAGACTTGTTCTTGTAATACTTTCTATTAAGAACAGTTACAGCATTTTCTATAAGTTGCCTACAGGATTGATAGTCTAGTTCTGTCAATTCGATTTGTTGGTCAATCTCAGATGTCTCCAGTCTCCGGTCTTCAACCTTCCAAGGTCGCGTTGTTGTGATAATCGAACAGTTGCGCCTAACCGTCCTGTCTGGTATTCCTTTAGTGCAATATCTAGATGACTCACTCTCATTTTTAGGTGTCCACTCGTCCAGGCCATCAAGTACGATTAGGCATTGCTCTGTCTGTAAGACTTTTGACAATATGCTGCTGTAAGACTCATCCAAATGTCTCAATAACCGATCTTTTATCATTTCTTCAACATGATTGTGTGATCCAGTTACATCTCGCAACGTGATATAGAACACAAAATCAAATATCTGCATTGTTTTCTCATTTTTTGTTATTGGCTCTGTAGGTTCAGAATTAGCTCGGCACCATGTTGCAACCAAATGTTGACATAAAGTACTTTTTCCTAAACCAGCATCTCCTGTTATGTAGATCTTCTTGTATAATTGTGCATCTTTTTTAAATATGTCTTCATACGATTCAATTATTTTTTTACTTTTCGGAGATTTGTTGTGTGGGTCCACTTGTCTAATGCATGGCTCAACATATAGGTCTGCTATATCTGCAGTCTCAGATGGTTTGAGGGGATTAATCGGTACTGTGAGATGGTCATCTTTGTAAAACTCGATTAGGTCTTTCTGAAATTCTGTAAAAGAAGAAAAAAGAGTATCTAACTGTTAGTAAGTACAATTGACAAGCTCTTCTGCAACAAGGACTATCACAAACTGACTTCTATGGTGATGTGATTTACAAACTTCGTAAGATTCTTGGTCATAATCACTTTCATACAATTTTTATTAAACTTGTTAAAAGTTTATCAAACAAGGTTATGATCCTATCATTTCGAAACGCACGGCAAGCTTAGTGGTTCAGGTTGACCCAGTTACAGTTCGCCACTATGTTCTTCTCTTTGTTAGTGCAATGACCGGTCAGATTGTGGACCCTATAATGACGTCTACCTAAATCCTTATAAGACGGTAGCGTTTGATGTTTGTCTTTAATCTTGTCTGGTCGTACCCTTAACGGTTTGGTCTCTTGTTGCTATGGCCTCTGCCAAGTCATTGAGTACTTACTTTGTGGCTTTCTAGGTTTTTGTTTTATATTATATATACATGATCATGTTTGTGTTTTACTTATATTGCCTATTAATGCGACATTGTTTGTTAGAGATTATAACCTGGCGGAGATATCTGTATTTACAGTGTCCCGTTTATTGGGGAGACAATAGGTTACTTATATTGCCTATTAATGCTGCCTTGTTGGTTAGAGAATAGTTCACGCAGGGATTTCTTTATTTACCATGTTTGTAATACAACCGCCAATTAACATTGGTCTTATATTTATTAATTGTTTCAATGTCTCTCATAACCAACCTCTGAAACTATGTTCTACCTTCATCTTAAAGTCCAATACTTCACGATGGAAATAAACTCTGTCTCTGTCAATTCTATCGTCATGTGTCTATCTTAAGTTTAATTTGTCGCAATCATACAATGGGACATTATAATACCATTTGACAAACTATGTACTATTAATATTGTACAATTGGATATTTTAGACATCTAAGACATGTTATGTACACATTAAATATTTTATTTACACAGTTTATATTTTGTTTCCACATTATATGTATCATGGTTACATTAATGCATTAATATATACAATATCGATATAAATACATATACAAGTAAGAGCGCTCTAACTAATTATAATTGTACTACATGTGTCGGTTCAGTTTGCTAATGATTTATGTCAAAGCTGTTTTTGAAAATTTATATAGAAGAGAGTGCCTCACTCCTATTGTAGAATCAAAAGGCTAACATATATACCCTTGGAAGGTATACGTGGCAGTTTAAAGCTTATATATGATGTCATAATCCTCACTGCTGATGGTAGCCAATATTTATGTCAACAAAATATCAAGATTGCAAACTGAAACGTCTTTTATTGAATGAAAAATCAAGCATGATTGTGGTTTAACGGCATGTCACGTATACAAACAGATACATACATACACATACATGTACATACACACACATATATATACATATATGTATATATACACATACATGCATGTTCATACCCACACACACACACATACACACAGATAAACACATACATGCATATATGTATATGACACCTAGATATGTTGTTATCAGAAAACTGACCTTTGTTTGTCATATTACTCAACATGATTCTGTAATTTAGACTATAAGGATTGTTATTGTATTTCAAATATGAGTAAAACCTTAAATAAATGCTATTTCATGAAGCTGTGTGATTCTTGACAATTTAATATTAGACTATGTGTTCATTTTACGTATTCATAATTGCATGTATATATGTGCATTTCCCTGCAATGTTGTGTATATATCTAAATCATTTATAGTGGATTCATTAACAAAATGTCATTTACCTCTTTTATCATAATCCAAAATTCCAATTATTTATTTCTGCATGAAAAATCACACCCGCATTGAACAGTGTTTGTTTCGAAAAGACAATTCTAGAATAGTTCAGTGATGTACACTGGTGGTACTTAGACATGATTCTTACTGAACCAGTGTAGGCCCGTGACATAAATTGATGATATGTGGTATTCCATTTTTGTTTTTCGTTTGAGATTTGCATGTGGTGAACGTTATTTTAAACAAATTGGTGTTAACTTTTAAATATCATCTTTATTGTTTTTAGTTTTACATTTACCTATATAATGTTACATTATCGATTTGACGGTGTCAGACGTGACATGTTATAATATATGTTTTGAAAAATGTCTGCCTGTGTCAGGCATGTTTACACTGTCACGTTTTATTGGGATGACAGTAGAGTAAGTGTGAGGTTTGGTGCATCCTAGAAACTGGTTTAAACCCACTGCGGCCTTTTTTGCCACTGACCGTTCCAAGGCGGTAGCCCTATTGTCAACCCTTTTGTGTTTGTGATGTCTTATCTTGCCTTTTATTCATCTTTAAAGTTGTTCTTTTTTTCTGTGCATGTTTGTGGTTGACTGTCATTTTTGAATGCTACTTTTCCTGTTTGATTTTTATATCTACCTTTTCTCAATACCCGTTGCTCCAGAGCTATTATTTCTTTATGATAATCTAAGCTCTGATAGCCATCTTGGATTTTGCAGGAATCTGGATTCATGACCTAAAGACGTATGAAACAATCACATGATTATCCCGTCTAAAGTTAACAAAGATGACTGCTGGTGGCCATTTTGGAATCCTGATCAACATGAATTTCATTTCATGCAGATCCCTTTAGTATTGGTCCTGTATCTTATTTTATGCTTCAAAACGATTCAATCACAGCTTTTGTATTTTTAGCCATTTAAGCTGTGGTGGCCATCTTGAACCTCCTAGTAGAGACATATAGACATAACCTACAAAGTTCCCACAGTTTCATGAACATCTGAATACAAATTCCACTTGTGGAATCCTAAGTTAATGAAATCGTTAGTAAAGATTCCATGTCAATAGTTCTACAGAAACAGTTATCAAAACTTTATACTATTAACTGTAATTGCTTTCTTAAAGTTTGCAGGAGTTTGCATTTTATTTTGACCAGCATGAACTCATCTGTAATTTTCTATGAAGTTTCATAAAGATCAAACTAAATGTTTTACAGAAGACATGGATCAACATTATTTCCATCCATTGCTGTTTTAATAAAAAAAAATATTTTTATAAATAATACAAAGCACCACATACGCTTAGTCACTTACAGGTGGTTCATTAATATATACATGATACATAAACTACACGGCAACATAATATCTAATGTAAGTAGTACTATTGATTTTATATATAAAGATATACAATATTAAATAGAACAACTTATAAGCAGATGTTTTAATAAGAAGGATAAAAAATAACCTGCAAAGATAGGGTTTACAAAAGAAACAAGAGGTCAATGACCTTGAAGCTCTACTGGCAGGTTCTGATAGCTAGATCAGCATTCCTGTGAAGTTGCATGAAAATTTGTCAAGTAGTTTCAGAGTAGTTGTTACAAGTTTTTATATATAACTCTGTGTAAACAAAGATGACCGCTGGCAACCATGTTTATGGAATGAAAATAATTTTCAACAAAGACCAACATCATGTCATGCTAATCATTTTAGAAAAAGTCCCATATCAATATCACTTATAGTTTTCAAGAAGTAGTCGCTTCAAACTTGTTTTTTAAAAATCTGTTTTTAGCCGTGGCAGCCATCTTGATCAACTAGACACCAAGAGCAACATTCCTGTGAAGTTTCATGAAAATCTGTGAAGTAGTTTCAGAGGAGTAGTCGCTACAAGTTTTTACTATGTAACTCTATGTAAACAAAGATGGCTGATTGCAGCCATGTTTAATGTTGAACCAAAACGATTTTCAACAAGGACCAACATCATATCACGCTGATCATTTTAGAAAACGTCCTATATCAATATCACATATTTTTCAAAAGGTAGTCGCTAAATTATTTATTTTTTTAAATCTATCTTTAGCTGTTGCGGCCATCTTGAATTTCCGGCCGACCTGACATTTTGCTAGGATCAACTACATGTATATCAAGAGCAATATTCAAGTGAAGTTTCATTAAAATCTGTCTAGTAGTGTCAGAGGAGTAGTCGCTACAAGTTTTTAGTACATAACAAATATGGCCGCTGGCAGCCATGTTTAATGTCGAATCAAAATGATTTTTGTCAAGGACCAACGTCATGTCATGCTGATCATTTTAGAAAAAGTCCCATATCAGTATCACATAGTTTTCAAGAAGCAGTCGCTACAAACTTGTTTTTTAAAAATCTATTTTTAGCTTTGGTGGCCATCTTGAATTTCATATCAACATGAATGTTTGCTAGGATCAACTAGACGTCATGGGTAACATTTCTGTAAAGTTTCATGCAAATCCTTATAGAAGTTTCAGAGGAGTAGTCGCTACAAAAAAAGTTTACGGACAGACAGACGGACACCGCACCACGGCATAAACTCTGCTGATCTCTGATCAGTAGAGCTAAAAAAACTAGAGCTATCACTAAAGGTGATAAATGCCTCCACTTGTTTACTTGTTTGAATATATGTGTGTATCCTCAAAGAAGTTCTGATTCTGTATTTTCATATAAAATAACTAAAGAGCAAATTTAATGCAAATTGTTTGAAGGGGATTAAAGGTTTTCATTATGTATTTCACATCATAAAAAAAGAAAAAAGAAAATATGAAACCATTATCTGTTAAATAACAGGACAAATAATTAAAAACTTACTGGAATCTGATGTAAAAAATAGTGAAGTGTAACCTTATGAAGTCTGTATAATTAGTGGAATGTAACCTTATGTGGTTTCCATGACGTATTTTCACATAATACCAAAAAGAAAAAGCAAATATGCAACCATGCAACCATTATTTGTTAAATAATGCAACGGGATGCGACGAGACGGGACGAGACACAAAGTAAATTAGTGGAGTGTAACCTTATGTGGTCCTAAAATTAGTAGTGTGTAACTTTATGAGGTTTTCATTATGTATTTCACGTCATAAAAAAGAAAAAGAACATAAGCCACAATTATCTGTTAAATAACAGGACAAATATTTAAAAAACTAAGTGGAATCTTATGTAAAAATCAGTGGAGTGTAACCTTATGAAGTCTGTATAATTAGTGGCATGTAACCTTAAATGGTTTTCATAATGTATTTTCATATCATACCAAAAATGAAAAGCAAATATGCAACCATGTAACTATTATCTGTTAAACGAGACGGACACGGTACGTCGGGACGTGATGACAAAGTGATTCCTATATATAGCTTTGAAGCGGGGATATAAAAAGGAAAAAATAAAGAAAAGAAATTTGATTAAGAGGAAAAGGAAATAAATAGGATGTGTGTTTCCGGTATAGGCAAGACGACATTTTAGTGTTTTGTTGAAAAAAGAACCTCCATTTTTACAAGTATCTTTTCACACATATATTTGAGTAATGAAATATTTGTATTAATAATAATTCAATTGAGAGCATTTGTGTTTATAATGGAATCTAAGGATCAAAAATGTTATTGCAAAGACTATTTATGTTGTTTTCACTTAAAAACGTATGCAAATTAGACCATGTGAGTGCATACATTCCAAAAACAAATGATTTACTGTTTCCACATCCATAGCGCAAAAAACACACAGATATTTCAGTTTACTATGTATAAACCATTAACTTCTTGTTTCTTGCAACATTTTTCACGATTTCATTATATTTTAAAATTTTGTATGATTGTGTAGATGGTTGATGTGAATAGTGTTCTATATATTTGTTTCAAGTCAAATGTTTCATCTGAGAAATGTTCTTCTCATTGGAATTGTTGTTTTACAATAACTGTCGGTCCATTTCTTATTTGATGTTTATAGAGGAACTTGGTTATATGTTTTGCGGATTGATTTTTTTTTTAGAATACTAGCGCTTTTTATGCCCCCGAAAACTTTCCTTCTGTCCGGATTCCGTCCGTCATTCCGCAGTTCGTGTCCGCAGTGTACCTTCAAAACCCCTGCATGGATTTTTAATTAACTTGGCACAAGTAATCAACATAACAAGACGATGTGTCGCACGCAATAGCCAAGTTCATACCTCAAAGGTCAAGGTCACGCTTGCAGTTCATAGGTCAAAAACAGGTACGCAATTTTGTGTCCGGACGGTAACGTCACAACCCCTGCAGGGATTTTTAAATAACGTGGCACAAGTGATCACCATAACAAGACGATGTGTCGCGCGCAATACCCAGGTCCGTACCTCAAAGGTCAAGGTCACACTTGCAGTTCATAGGTCAAAAACAGGTATGCATTTTCATGTCCGGACCGTAACGTCACAACCCCTGCAGGGATTTTTAAATTACTTGGCACAAGTGATCACCATAATAAGACGATGTGTCGTGCACAAAACCAATGTCCGTACCTCAAAGGTCAAGGTCACACTTGCAGGGATTTTTAAATAACCTGGCACAAGTGATCACCATAACAAGACGATGTGCGCAAAACCCAGGTCTTCAAGGTCAAGGTCACACTTGGAGGTCAAAAGTCAAATTGTGTACGGTCAAGTAGTTTCAGAGGAGTAGTCGCCACAAGTTTTTACTATATAACTTTATGTAAACTAAGATGGCAGCCATGTTTAATGTCGAATCAAAATAATTTTCGACAAGGCTCAACATCATGTCAAGCTGATAATTTTAGAAAAAGTCCCATATCAATATCACTGATAGTTTTCTAGAGGTAGTCGCTACAATCTTGTTTTTTTAATATCTATTTTTAGCCGTGGCGGCCATCTTGAATTTCCGGCTGAACTGAAATTCTGCTAGGATCAATTAGACATCAAGAGTAACATTCCTGTGAAGTTTCATGAAAATCCATCAAGTAGTTTCAGATGAGTAGTCGCTACAAGTTTCTACTATATAACTATCTAAGCAAAGATGACCGCTGGCATCCATGTTTAACATCGAATCAAAATGATTTTCGACTAGGGCCAACAACATGTCATGCTGATCATTTCAGAAAAAGTATCATATCAATATCACTTATAGTTTTCAAGAAGTAGTCGCTACAAATTTGTTTTTAAAAATCTATTTTTAGCTTTGGTGGCCATCTTGGATTTCACATCAAGGTGAATATTTGCTAGGACAAACTTGACATCATAGGCAAAATTTAAGGACAGACAGACGACTGACACCACACCACGGCATAAGCCAAAAATTACTTTTCACCTTACATATGTGTTCTTAAAAGTTAACATTAAATCACATATTAGCTTGTAATCAAAACTTATTGTATGCTATAAGAACTAACAAAGAGTTATGTCAAAAACGTGTACTTCCATCATTTTGTTCTGGTTGAAGAGCTTACCTAAATAGATACCAGTCAATTTGTTTTGACCTTGATCTATGTTCATTCCTGGCATATTTCCTGAGGTACTGGCAACGCAATCATCACCACGCAATCCTGGAATTGGAATACACTCACCTCAGTTGTATTGCTTTAATACAGAAGCATATTTAAGCGTGTATTGTAAAATGGCTCTTTATATGCAGTTAAGAAACGCATTGATATCAGGCAACTCCTTTAGAGATTTTTACTATAAAGAAAGCTAGACATTTGCATCACCAGTATATCTACAAATAGACATATTCAATAAAACAATTAATCCCATTCTTTTATATGAAAGTGAAAGTTTGGGTTATAAAAATCTTAATGCTACTGAGAACCATCTCAGTAACATTAAGATTTTTATGCAAAGTACACTCAGTTGCAATCAGCTAAAACACTGAGCGATTGACAAGCTTTGAGCAAGCCTAGTAAGTGCAAAGTACTCTCCATTACAATCAGCTCAAACACTGTGAGCGACTAATGTGTTTTGAGCAAGCCAGGTAAGTGCAATACAGACTCCATTACAATCAGCTCAAACACTGTGAGCGACTGACGAGTTTTGAGCAAGCCAGGTAAGTGCAATACAGACTCCATTACAATCTGCTATAAAACTGTGAACGACTGACTAGTTTTGACCAAGCCTGGTACGTGCAATACAGACTCCATTACAATCCGCTATAAAACTGTGAGCGACTGTCTAGATTTGACCAAGCCTGGTAAGTGCAATTTAGACTCCATTACAATCCGCTATAAAACTGTGAGCGACTGACTAGTTTTGACAAAGCCTGGTACGTGCAATACAGACTCCATTACAATCTGCTATAACACTGTGAGAGATCAGAGTTTTTTAGCAAAGCTAGGTGACTGTGAAGTCGACTCCATTACAATCTGCTATAAAAATGTGAGCAATCAATGATTGGTGCAAGGAAAGTAGGCTCACTTTCAATCTGCTACAGCCTGAGCTATCAGCAACATTTTGAAAATGTTAAAGATTGATATATGAAATGCAAGAGAGTCTATAGTGAATTATTTATTAATAAATCATTTTGCGCTTTGATTTTTTAAGTGTTTGAACACGTTTTGTACTACATACTTCTTTTCTTGGGGTTTTCAGCTACACCCATATCTTCTGGTTTTCTTTTTGACCTTTCACTTGTGTCAGCATCTAATGAATTAAGAAGACAACTTTATTACTGCATGTATGGAACAGAATCTATCTTGTTATACAATTGGTAAAATATGTTGACTATATTAAAGGGACACTGTCCATAACTAAGCATATATTTAGCATAGCCAAATAAATGTCTGCTTTGTATTCAGTGAAATGTATACATTAACACATAAGCATAGACCCTGATAAGTCTGTAGAAATACTTTTTTGAATTTGAAAAAAAAGTTTTATTATTTGTAAACAATGTGGGACCCACATTATTTACATTTTTCTGCTGATCACGTGACATCCATTAGCGCATTAGGTTTTTATATAGTATGTCTTACTTAATACATGTGAGCAAGATCGATTATTGCGACTATTATTACCTGCGAGTGTCATTTTAATATTGGTTACGAGTTCAACCCCTCGAAGCGGTAATTCTTGTTTTGTACAGCTATTGAATTCTGTCAAACAAACTTGGTTTTTGTCTCACCTTTTTGAAGAAAAAAGGACACATAGGTGTTGCTTTTCCGGCGGCGGCTACGGCGTCAACATTCAAGTTTTGCGTTTAGGTCATTTTCTCACAAACTGTATGCACTAAACCTTTCAAACTTTGCTTATAGTTGTATCTTGGGTGGTACATCGCAACGTGACAAAGCAAATGTGGAAGTGACCTTGACCGTCCAAGCATAGGGCAGATAACTTAATAATTTTTAGGTTCAACTTTTGCGTTTAGGTCACTTTTTCACAAACTGTATGCACTAGACCTTTCAAACTTTGCTTATAGTTGTATCTCGGGTGGTTGCCTCGTTAATACGATAGGGCTTTCATTTTGCATCTGATCTTTACCAAACTTTACCGGATGGTTTTCCTTTTTTTTTTATTATTAGTATATATATATTTTTTTAATTTTTTTTTTTAATATATATATTTGTATTATTATTATTTATTTATTTTGTTGATTATTTTTGAATTGTTTTGTTTATTTGAAATTTTTTTTTTTTTTTTTTTTTAAATTTGTATTTATTTATTCTTTTTTTTTATTTCAATGTTTTTTAAAATCCTTTTTTGTTTTTTTGGTGTTAGCAGGAAGCATTGCTATGATTTCTAGATATCTTTTGTGTTTTTTTCCGAATCGTTGATTTTTGATGAAGTTACGGCCCCTTGACATGTTTTACTTTTAAATTTCTTGTCGGCGTTACTCCTCCTAAACGCCTTGTTGGATTTCGATGAAACTTGACAGGAAGCATTGGTTAGATGTCTAGTTGTGCATATCGCGCTTTTGTTCCAGTTCGTTGATTTATAACGGAGTTATGGCACTTTGACATTTTTACTTTAAATTTCTTGTCGGCGCTACTCCTCCTAAACGGCTTGTTGTATTTCTACAAAATTTTGCAGGAAGCCTCAGTATGATGTCCAGTTGTGCAAAGCGCGGTATATCAATGAAATCTTGGACAAGTTCGAAAACCAGCTAGATGTGATTTGTTGAAAAATGCTATATTGTATTTTCCTTTGTTAATTCTGTAGTTACTTCATTTTTTATCTGATCTTTACCATATTTGTTTAGGATGTTAATATAAACCCCCACACCCATTTTTATGAAATTTCATTCATAGAAGAAGTGGGACAAATTAAAAAATACCCATGCCAGACTAGAAAAGGCAGACTTATTGCCCAGGTGAGCGATCTAAGGCCATCATATCCCTGTTGATTTTGCAAAGTTTAAAAAAAATAATGATGGGAATTTTATGTCGACAACCATTGATATAAGAGCCGTTGGAGCCTGTAGAGCATCCACAGGCCCTCTTGGGCCTCTTGTTTTTAATAGAATGGCATTTTGTTTTTAAACAAATGCACTTAAATGTCATCTCAGCAAAAGCAAAAGGCAAACTCCATTGTTTTTAGTTACCAAAACTTTTACAAACGTTCATGTAAGCACGATTGACGTTTTTATTTTTAAGTCCAGCCCCGATTAGGAGAGACATGTGAATTCACGGATTTCTTGTATTTAGTAAATATTCAATAATGGTTAGTGTGTTATGTTTGTTAATGCAATTATTTTGTGTTTTAAAAGCTACAAAATACAGACATTGTCCCTCTAAGGTGAACTGTATTGGTGAGGTAAACAATGTGGACTGTATCAAGGTACCCTGTATTGGTGAGGTAAACAGGGGTGGACTGTATCAAGGTATCCTGTATTGGTGAGGTAAACAATGTAGACTGTATCAAGGAACACTGTATTGGTGAGGTAAACAATGTGGACTGTATCAAGGTACCCTGTATTGGTGAGGTAAACAGGGGTGGACTGTATCAAGGTATCCTGTATTGGTGAGGTAAACAATGAAGACTGTATCAAGGAACCCTGTATTGGTGAGGTAAACAATGTGGACTGTATCAAGGTATCCTGTATTGGTGAGGTAAACAATGTAAACTGTATCAATGAACACTGTATTGGCGAGTTAAACAATGTGGACTGTACTAAGGTACTCTGTATTGGTGAGGTAAACGATGTGGACTGTATCAAGGTACACTGTATTGGTGAGGTAAACAATGTAGATTGTATCAAGGTACACTGTATTGGTGAGGTAAATAATGTAGATTGTATCAAGGAACACTGTATTGGTGAGATAAACAATGTTGACGGTATCAAGGTACACTGTATTGGTGAGGTAAACAATGTAGACTGTATCAAGGTACACTGTATTGGTGAGGTAAACAATGTAGACTGTATCAAGGAACACTGTATTGGTGAGGTAAACAATGTAGACTGTATCAAGGTACACTGTATTGGTGAGGTAAACAATGTAGACTGTATCAAGGAACACTGTATTGGTGAGGTAAACAATGTAGACTGTATCAAGGAACACTGTATTGGTGAGGTAAACAATGTAGACTGTATCAAGGTACAATGTATTGGTGAGGTAAACAATGTTGACGGTATCAAGGAACACTGTATTGGTGAGGTAAACAATGTGGACTGTATCAAGGTATCCTGTATTGGTGAGGTAAACAATGTAAACTGTATCAATGAACACTGTATTGGCGAGTTAAACAATGTGGACTGTACTAAGGTACTCTGTATTGGTGAGGTAAACGATGTGGACTGTATCAAGGTACACTGTATTGGTGAGGTAAACAATGTAGACTGTATCAAGGAACACTGTATTGGTGAGGTAAACAATGTAGATTGTATCAAGGAACACTGTATTGGTGAGGTAAACTATGTGGACTGTATCAAGGTACACTGTATTGTTGAGGTAAACAATGTGGACTGTATCAAGGTACACTGTATTGGTGAGGTAAACAATGTTGACGGTATCAAGCACACTGTATTGGTGAGGTAAACAATGTAGATTGCATCAAGGTACTCTGTATTGGTGAGGTAAACAATGTAGACTGTATCAAGGAACACTGTATTGGTGAGGTAAACAATGTAGACTGTATCAAGGTACACTGTATTGGTGAGGTAAACAATGTAGACTGTATCAAGGAACACTGTATTGGTGATGTAAACAATGTGGACGGTATCAAGGTACCCTGTATTGGTGAGGTAAAAATGTGGACTGTATCAAGGTACACTGTATTGGTGAGGTAAACAATGTAGATTGTATCAAGGAACACTGTATTGGTGAGGTAAACAATGTTGACGGTATCAAGGTACACTGTATTGGTCAGGTTAACAATGTGGACTGTATCAAGGTACACTGTATTGGTGAGGTAAACAATGTAGACTGTATCAAGGTACACTGTATTGGTGAGGTAAACAATGTAGACTGTATCAAGGAACACTGTATTGGTGAGGTAAACAATGTGGACTGTATCAAGGTACCCGGTATTGGTGAGGTAAACAATGTGGACTGTATCAAGGTACCCTTTATTGGTGAGGGAAACAATGTGGACTGTACTACGGAACCCTGTATTGGTGAGGTAAACAATGTGGACTGTATCAAGGAACACTGTATTGGCGAGTTAAACAATGTGGACTGTACTAAGGAACCCTGTATTGGTGAGGTAAACAATGTGGACTGTATCAAGATACCCTGTATTGGTGAGGTAAATAATTAGGACTGTATCATGGTACCCTGTATTGGCGAGGTAAACAATGTGGACTGTACTAAGGTACACTGTATTGGTGAGGTAAGCAAAGTGGACTGCATCAAGGTACACTGTATTGGTGAGGTAAACAATGTGGACTGTACTTAGGTACACTGTATTGGTGAGGTAAACAATGTGGACTGTATCAATGTACCCTGTATTGGTAAGGTAAACAATGTGGACTGCATCAAGGTACCCAATATTCGGCCCCATTCAATTATTCCAAAAATAATCTTATTTCACAATTTTTTCAGAAAAATTCCCAATCTGATCATAACATTAATTTTTCTTTTTTTTTCTTTTTTTTCTTTTTTTTTGTTTTTGGTGTCAAAACTAGTCTGTATTTACCAAAAACAAAAGTTAAAACCAAGGGATATTAAACTGTGAAAATAAAAGTGATTTTTTTTTATTTCTCCTTTGTTATAATATTTCACAATTTTCACAACTTCTAGAAAAATGCCGCTATTTTTCACAATGGCATGGGCACAGGCTGCATTCACAAAATGCATGAAAAAAACACTGGACCATAAATTATGTGGACTGTACTAAGGTACACTGTAGTGGTGAGGTAAACAATGTGGACTGTATCAAGGTACCATGTATTGGTGAGGTAAACCCTGTAGACTGTATCAAGGATCCCTGTATTGGTGAGGTAAACAATGTGGATTGTATCAAGGTACCCTGTATTGGTAAGATAAATAATGTGGATTGTACTAAGGCACACTGTATTGGTGAGGTAAACAATGTGGACTGTATCAAGGTACCCTGTATTGGTGAGGTAAACAATATGGACCATATTAAGGTACACAGTATTGGTGAGGCAAACCATGTAGACTGTATCAAGGTACCCTGTATTGGTGAGGTAAACAATGTGGACTGTAATAAGGTACCCTGTATTGGTGAGGTAAAAATGTGGACTGCATCAAGGTACCCTGTATCGGTGAGGTAAACAATGATGACTTTATTAAGGTACACTGTATTAGTGAGGTAAACAATGTGGACTGTAATAAGGTACCCAGGTCCTGTATCCTTGAGGTAAACAATATGGACCATATTAAGGTACACAGTATTGGTGAGGCAAACCATGTAGACTGTATCAAGGTACCCTGTATTGGTGAGGTAAACAATGTGGACTGTAATAAGGTACCCTGTATTGGTGAGGTAAACAATATGGACCATATTAAGGTACACAGTATTGGTGAGGCAAACCATGTCGACTGTATCAAGGTACCTTGTATTGGTGAGGTAAACAATGTGGACTGTAATAAGGTACCCTGTATTGGTGAGGTAAACAATATGGACCATATTAAGGTACACAGTATTGGTGAGGCAAACCATGCAGACTGTATCATGGTACACTGTATTGGTGAGGTAAACAATGTGGACTGCATCAAGGTACCCTGTATTGGTGAGGTAACAATGTAGACTATAAAGTTACACTGTATTGATGAGGTACACAATATGGACTGTATTAAGGTACACAGTATTGGAGAGGTAAACAATGTTGAATGACTGTATCGAGGTACACTGTAGCGGTGAGGTAAACAGAGTGGACTGTATCAAGGTACCCTGTATTAGTGAGGTAAACAATGTGGACTGTATTAAAATACACTATACTGGTGAGGTAAACAATGTGGACCATATCAAGGTACCCTGTATCGGTGAGGTAAATAATGTGGAGTGTATCATGGTACCCTGTATCAGTGAGGTAAACAATGCGGACTGCATTACGGTACCCTGTTTTGGTGAGGTAAACAATGTGGACTGTACTAAGGTACACTGTATTGGTGAGTGAAAACAGTGAGGACTGTATTAAGGTACCCTGTATTAGTGACGTTTAAGTGTGGACTGTATCAAGGTACACTGTATTGGTGAGGTAAACAATATGGACTGTATTGGTGAGGTAAACAATATGGATTATATCAAGGCACACTGTATTGGTGAGGTAAACAATGTAGACTGTATCAAGGTACACTGTATTGGTGAGATAAACAATGTGGACTGTATCACAGTTCACTGTATTGGTGAGGTAAACAATATGGACTGTACTAAGATACCCTGTATTGGTGAGGTAAACAATGTGAACTGTATTAAGGTACCTTTAACGTCTCACACCACAATTAATTTTCCATAGGGTCCCATTGTAATGTTTTGATTTGTGGCATAGAGATAAACAGATTTTACTGCATGTATTTATGCTTAAATTCTTCATTGATTTAATATATGCAATTTAAAACACATTTAACAAATATTTACCAGACATGCATTTTTCTGTGATCTTTTCCTATAATGCTGTAGATTTAGAACCTGGTAAAGATAAGATCAATGTATCCTGTAAAATGTAGAAAAGCGAACTAGTTTTTTTATCTACCTCCTTCTTCTGTAGGGCACGAGTATTCAAGGGAGATATAGTGGTGTGAGTCCTTAAGGTGAATTTTTTTCTAATGATCACCTCAACAATAATAATTGAAAATGTATATAATCAATAACATGCTGAAAAGTGCTAAAATTTTGATTCCATGTTTATTGGTTTTCAAATTATTCAAGTTTTAGTGACCTAGGGTATTGGTCGAAATTGAGGCCGAGTACCTTTAATATTTTGAAAATCTACAGTATTGACAGGGATTTTGCATTTTTCTGGTCATTTGTGCTCAGCTGTGTCTGAAACTTTCAAATATACATGAAAAGGCATCTCTACATCTGAATATAGCATAAAAATGATCTTTAAGAAATAATTATTGAGAAAAATGCTGAAAATAATAAAACCAAACTAAGGGTTACCCGTCAAAATTTTGATTTTTCAGGAAAAGTATCAGTCTCTCGCTTTAATTTTGACATTTGTTTCAAAGTAGTCTGTCTTCATTGATATGTGTGTTTGTTTTACAAGCCAATAGCTGTAAAAGAAAGCTAAAGTTATGCTTATACCTGTATTGGTTTTGAAAATATAATTAATTTTAGTTAAACATGGTATCAAGTAAAATTTCAGCTAATTCCTGCAATATGAAGATAGCTTGAAGTAACTATACATACACAGACGGGATTTCTGAATAACCATGTTAACTGTGTCCTAACATGTCTGAAACGTTCACAGATACACAAACAATGCTTAGAGGTGAACCTTGAGTGACAGAGCAGACGTGAAGTCGGTTCGGCAGAACTATATACGTCATGATCATGATGAGGAACCTTGAGTGAAAAAGCAGACGTGAATTTGGTTTGGCACAACTATATGTCATCATCATGTTGAGGAACCTTGAGTGAAAGAGCAGACGTGAATTTGGTTTGGCACAACTATACGTCATGATCATGTTGAGGAACCTTGAGTGACAGAGCAGATGTGAATTTGGTTTGGCACAACTATATAAGTCATGATCATGTTGCGGAACATTGAGTGACAGAGCAGAAGAGAATTCGGTTTCAAATTGGCACACCTATATACGTCATGATCATGTTGAGGAACATTGAGTGACTGAGCAGACGTGAATTGGTTTGGCACAACTATATGTGTCATGATCATGTTGAGGAACCTTGAGTGACAGAGCAGACGTGAATTGGTTTGGCACAACTATACGTCATGATCATGTTGAAGAACCTTGAGTGACAGAGCAGACGTGAATTTGGTTTGGCACAACTATATACGTCATGATCATGTTGAGGAACCTTGAGTGACAGAGCAGACGTGAATTTGGTTTGGCAATCTGGGAGTTTAGTGGGTTTTTTAAGGGAGATTCATGCAAAAATCGTATTTTTTATCAAAATTTCATAAACGAATACCTAAAAATACACTTTTAAACGAGTTTCTTCATTGATGTCAGGGGAAATAACAAGAAAGAATAAAAACAATTTTTAAACAATATTTTATTTAATAACCAATGATATCATGTAAGGTCATCTAACACTATAAATATAAGTGTCATCTCTTGAACACACTCACAGCCCTAACTTTAACACATGAACTTCCACTAACTGTCCTAACTGTCCTAAACTTAGATGCACACACCCTTACACTTTCAAATAAGTAAGTACATTCCAGAAATAAAAACACAAAACACAAAACAAAGAACATTTCCAACTTTTATTTTTGTCAAAGACAATGTACAAACATGGAACAAAAGCAACCAACAATCAACCCTTTTTTTAAAAAGTAAAATCTGAAATCAAAAGCACAAACATCAATCTAAAGCAACATACGTCAATCACGGAACTCCTTTTGAAGTAAAATCTTTATAAAATTCATTAATTGTTTTATTAAATCATACATACTCACCAAATTCACGCTGACAAAGTCAGCTTTCGTTTTCGCTATCCGATAATTACTGCGTCATCTTTAACAAACATGTATTTTCAACTTCTAAATAAATGACACCGGCAATTTGTTTCAGGTCGTATCGATTTAATTACAGACATCATTAAAGACTTCATAAGTGTGCTGTTAATCCTTTGATAAGATAAATAAAGCCAATAAACTGTTTGCAAATAACAGTTTCACCCACTTTCCCCCCATGCTATTGATCCAGGTCAAATCCAGGTATGTCACGTGACGATCTCGCAAGACAAAAACATCAACAAACATATATACCAAACAAAGGAAATGGAACGATGATTTTCGAAAAATCGATTTTAGCAATTTTACGGGAGTTTTCCACACAATTCCGTGGGGCCGGGAGAAGGGTTAGAATTCCGTGAGATTTCATCTCACGCCGTGAGGTATCACATGTATGCTAAATGTCATGATGACCGTGTTGTGAACCTTAAGTGACCGACAAGATGAGAATTTGGTATGACACGATAACATATCATGCTGATCATGTTGCGGAGCCTTGAATGACCGAGTAAACGATTTGTATTGGCATGATTACATGTCGATCATGCTGGACATGTTGAGGAACCTTGAGCGACCCAACAGACAATAATTTTGTTTGGCACAACTACACATTGTTCCCTGGTTTATAGAGTATTGTTTACCTTACGCCATTCGTAAGATTTGACACTTTCTCACTTGACAGGTCAAGCTCCCAGTGTGATTCAAACTCGTAGTGGTGAGAGACGAGAAAGTTTAAGATGCAAGGTCGGCTTTTTGTTTACCGCAGCTAGATGAAATATCAAAATCGTGAAAAGGGCTCGTAAGGTCAGAGAAAGCTTGAATTATTGACCAAAAATTAAAACACAAGTTTTGCTACATGTGTACATAATAGTAACTGTGTGTAAACTAACCTTTATCTCCAACATACTGACATCTATAGGAGTTTATTGACTTCTCCGCTTTCATTATCAATTCATACACATCATTGTTTCCACTGCCTTTCGCAACCTCCTTGATACTTTCATATTCTCCAACACCTAATGCACCCTTCGTCTCCATGGCTTCTAATTTACCCAGCAACGATTTTTTTGCAGCTAATATGCCCTTCGGTACATAAATGGTCATGTGCACGATGAAATTGTCGTATTCCGTACTGTTTGGGTCCATAAGGTCGGAAATGTCCGTCTTCAACTTAACATGGATGGTTAAAGCAGGATCTCCCGCCATTGTTCAACAATGCTCTCGTCAGCCACTCAGTGTGAAATTCTGTTGTGCATAAGAAGAGGAAAATAATTGTATGTGTATGAACCAAAATAATTATATAATTCAGTTTAGTTTTAGACAGTAAGAAATATATAGCTCCTTTGCCTATTATCAACCATGACAGTATCTAACATTCGTGCCTGTTCATTAAAAATCAATGTGTCAGTTTCATTGAAAAGAAATAATGAAAAAAGTTAAATCAAGGGTTGTCATCAAAAAATTCCCATCAGTACTACTTTTAAAACATTGTAAAAACAAGAGAGCCTGAGTATGGCCCTAAGGGGTAACAAGAGGCCCAAGAGGGCCTGTAGACGCTCTACTTGTATGATGTGATTCAAAAACATAAACATGGAAGAGGCCAACCCAAGAAACAAGTTTCCTATATATAACTCTATGTAAACTTTGGGTTATCGTGGCGGCCATTTTCAATAATTTTGATTATTTGACGATAATGAAAAACACAAAGTTGATAGAGTCTAACCCAAGGAACATGTACCTGATATTTCACAAAAATGGAATAAGTGGTTTAGGAGATGTCATTTGAAATTTCCTTAAATTTGACCTAGTTTTAGCCATGGCGGCCATCTTGGATGACTGGCGGCCGTAAAAAACATAAATCTGAGAGGGACTATCCCAAATATCATTGTGCTTAAGTTTCATCAAAATCTTTCAGGCGGTTTCAGAGTAGATGTAATTTTTAACCTTTTCCTATATAACTCTTATGTAAAATTTGGGTCGGCGTAGCGGCCATTTTGATTATTCGACGATAACGAAAACAAACTTGATAGAGTCTTCAGAGAAGATGTTATTTTTAACAGTTTCCTATATAACTCTATGTAAACTTTGGGTCGCCGTGGCGGCCATTTTGATTATTTGACGATAAGGAAAACACAAACTTGACAGACGCTAACACAAGGAACATGTATATGATATTTCACAAGAATGGAATAAGTGGTTTCGGAGATGTTGTTTGAAATTTACTTAAATTTGATTTAGTTTTAGCTATGGTGGCTATCTTGGATGACTGGCGGCCGCAAAAAACATAAATCTGAGAGGGACTATCCCAAATATCATTGTGATGAAGTTTCTTCAAAATCTTTCAGGCGGTTTCAGAGAAGATGTAATTTTTAACCTTTTCCTATATAACTCTTATGTAAAATTTGGGTCGCATGGTGGCCATTTTGATTATTCGACGATAACGAAAAACACAAACTTGATAGAGTCTAACCCAAGGAACATGTATATGATATTTCACAAGAATGGAATAAGTGGTTTCGGAGATGTCGTTTGAAATTTCATTAAATTTGGCCTAGTTTTAGCCATGGCGGCCATCTTGGATGACTGGCGGCCGCGAAAAACACAAATTTGAGAGGGACTATCCCAAATATCATTGTGATTCAGTTTCATCAAAATCCTTCAAGCGGTTTTAGAGAAGATGTCATTTTTAACCTTTTCCTATATATCTCTATGTAAACTTTGAGTCGCCGTGGCGGCCATTTTGATTATTCGACAATAACGAAAAACACAAACTTGATAGAGGCCAACACAAGGAACATGTAATGATATTTCAGTAGAATGGAATAAGTGGTTTCGGAGGAGATGTTGTTTGAAATTTCCTTAAATTTGACATAGTTTTAGCCATGGCGGCCATCTTGGATGACTGGCGGCTGCGAAAACAAAAATCTGAGAGGGACTATTCCAAATATAATTGTGATTAAGTTTCATCAAAATCCTTCAAGCGGTTTCAGAGAAGATGACTGTCATTTTTAACCTTTTCCTATATAACTCTATGTTAACTTTGAGTCGACGTGGCGGCCATTTTGATTATTCGACGATAAAGAAAAACACAAACTTGATAGAGGCCAACCCAAGGAACATGTAAATGATATATCAGTAGAATGGAATAAGTGGTTTCGGAGGAGATGTCGTTTGAAATTTCCTTAAATTTGACCTAGTTTTAGCCATGGCGGCCATCTTGGAAGACTGGCGGCCACGAAAAACACAAATATCATTGTGATTAAGTTTCATCAAAATCCTTCAAGCGGTTTGAGAGAAGATGTCATTTTTAACCTTTTCCTATATAACTCTATGTAAACTTTGAGTCGCCGTGGCGGCCATTTTGATTATTCGACGATAATGAAAAACACAAACTTGATAGAGGCCAACCCAAGGAACATGTATATGATATTTCAGTAGAATGGAATAAGTGGTTTCGGAGGAGATGTTGTTTGAACTTTCCTTAAATTTGACCTAGTTTTAGCCATGGCGGCCATCTTGGATGACTGGAGGCCGCAAAAATCATAAATCTGAGATGGGCCCTCCCAAGTAACATTGTGATGAAGTTTCATCAAAATCCTTAAAGCGGTTTTAGAGAAGATGTCATTTTTAACCTTTTCCTATATAACTCTATGTAAACTTTGAGTCGCTGTGGTGGCCATTTTGATTATTTGACGATAACGAAAAACACAAACTTGATAGAGGCCAACCCAAGGAACATGTATATGATATGGTTGGGACCAACGAGCCCAATATAGGTGGCTTTGAAGTAGAATACCGCTTAAGCCGGTGCTAGGGGGCGTGAGAAGTGTTGCTTCTTCATTACTTCTCATGAACAGACTCAATAAAACCGAGACTGCTGCTTTATTCTCATAATTGTGTTAGTTGCTCTCAAAGGATCACCTTTATCAGTACTTATTAACATTCACACTAGCATTCGTTTAGTGCATTGTGGCGGCTGTAAAATGTCTCCCCGTGCTACGAATCAGTAGTGTTATTTTTTGATTGGTCCTTTGGGACAAACGAGCCCAATATAGGTGGCTTTGAAGTAGAATACCGCTTAAGGTATCTGGCGGTGTTACTCGGGAATAATCAAAATCGCGTATATTGTGACAATGTTTTACCTGTATGTAGGTTATTGTTTCGCTTTTCATCAGTACTAATTTTAAACTATTTAAAATAATCATCGGATTCCTAAATAGCGCCCTCTGGTGGTGCCTATTTTTACGACGAATTTTACCGTTTTCGTACGGGAAGTGTATTAGACTTTAGTCAAAAGTTTAAAAAAATCACATCACTTGGAAGCACAATGATTTATAAACGTAATGCACGTAATATATTTAAACAAGAGGGCCATGATGGCCCTATATCGCTCACCTGAGTTAATTTGAACCATATATAATCTGTGCAAGTTTGGTTAAGATTGTTCAAGAAATGTGGGCTCTGTTGTGTATAACAACATTGATATAGACAGTTTAAGACACTGACAAAGTTTGGTAAAGATCAAATACAAAATGAAGGTGCTAGAGAGTAACACAATGTGCAGAGCCAAATGTGACCCCAGGGCTACATGTAATATATGAGAGCTGGGTGCTTTGTGGTTTTGCAGAAGAAGATTTTTTAATTTTTTCCCTATACAAGTCTATGTAATACGTGACCCCTGGGGCTGGGCCAAATGTGAACCCAGGGTCACCATTTGAACAAACTTGGTAAAGGACCATAAGAGTATAGTAAATGCGAAATATTAAACCTCTGGCTCTTGTAGTTCCAGAGAAGAAGACTTTAATACCATGAGCTTATAGTAAATGCAAAATATCAAACCTTTGGCTCTTGTAGTCCCCCGGGGGGGGGGGGGGGTCACCATTTGAACAAACTAAGTAGAGGACCATAAGCTGATGCTACATGTAATACATGAGAGCTCCGTGCCATGTGATATTCCAGAGAAGAAGATTTTTTCAGTTTTTCCCTATACAAGCTTATGTAAAACTGTGACCCCCAGGCGGGGCCAAATGTGACCCCTGGGTCACCATTTGAACAAACTTGGTAGAGAACCATAAGCTTATAGCAAATGCAAAATATTAAACCTCTGGCTCTTGCAGTTTCAGAGAAGAAGATTTTTTAATTTTTCCCTATACATGTCTATGTAAAACATGTGTCCCTTGGGGCGGGGCCAAATGTGACCCCAGGGTCACCATTTGAACAAATTTGGTAAAGGACCATAAGCTTATAGTAAATGCAAAATATCAAACCTCTGGCTCTTGCAGTTTCCGAGAAGAAGATTTTTAAAAAAAAAATCCTATATAAGTCTATGTAAAACTGCGACCCCCGGGGCGGAGACAAATTTGACCCCAGGATCACCATTTTAACAAACTAAGTAGAGGACCATAAGCTGATGCTACATGTAATACATGAGAGCTCCCTGCCATGTGGTTTCAGAGTTGAAGATTTTTTTCAGTTTTTCCCTATACAAGCTTATGTAAAACTGTGACCCCCGGGGCGGGGCCAAATGTGACCACTGGGTCACCATTTGAACAAACTTGGTAGAGGACCATAAGCTTATAGCAAATGCAAAATATTAAACCTCTGGCTCTTGCAGTTTCAGAGAAGAAGATTTTTTAAGTTTTTCCCATACATGTCTATGTAAAACGTGACCCTCGGGGCGGGGCCAAATGTGACCCCAGGGTCACCATTTGAACAAACTTGATAAAGGACCATAAGCTTATAGTAAATGCAAAATATCTAACCTCTGGCTCTTGCAGTTTCCGAGAAGAAGATTTAAAAAAAAAATCCTTTATAAGTCTATGTAAAATTGTGACACACGGGGAGGGGACAAACTTGACCCCAGGGTCACCATTTTAACAAACTTAGTAGAGGACCATAAGCTGATGCTACATGTAATACATGAGACCTCTGTGCCTAGTGGTTTCAGAGAAGAAGATTTTTAAAAGTTTTTTCCTATATGTCTATATGAAAAAAATGCAAAATCTCAATATACAAACTTTGGACCCCTGGGGCATGGCCATTTTTAAACCCGGGGACTTCATTTGAACAAACTTGATAGTCTAGACGTTGGCGATCAGTTTAAAAGAAAAACTGTTGAAATCTGTCAAGCGGTTCTTGAGAAGAAGATTTTTTAAGGTTTCAACTATATATGGTAATGGCGGCCATTTTGGATGTCGCACTGACCTAATTTTAACAAATCTAAAAACCATTCATCTAAGGATCATCCACGTGAAGTTTGGTCAAAATTGGCCAAGCGGTTTCTGAGGAGAAGTCGTTTGAAGCAAAAGTTAACGACGACGACGGATGACGGACGACGGACGACGGACGACGGACGAAGAGTGATCCCAATAGCTCACCTTTGAGCCTTCGGCTCAGGTGAGCTAAAAACAGCTATATCTCTTTATCGTGTGTGCATTTCTTTACGTAATGGGTACCACGCGGCGACTACAAAATCGGGAGGATTTTTACATGTTATCGCTTTTTTACTTAAAAGTAAGCGTGGTGACATAAATTATATTTTTTTCTATGCCATCACATTCGTTGAAATTCCCTGCTTTGATAAATGTAAAAATAAAGAGGGGTCGTCGAGTCAGATATTATCAAACAAACTTTTAAAGTTTATAGAAAGTATTAAAATTACGGCGTCGTTTTATAGTTTTCTTTAAAATGACGTTGACGTCAGTCACGAGTGACTGTCTTATTGTTTCCACGCAGAATGCGGGATACAACATTAAATGTTATAATTGTGTAAGTCTATATCGGTAATGCCTATATATTACACAAAATAGGTTCGTGAATAAGTATTTTTGCATTTATTTATTTATTACTTCATTCTGATATGAAGACACGCTGTTATGCTGCAGTTGTTTTGAGTGGTTCATCAATCGTAAAAAAAAAACAAGTGTATATTCGCAGGCGGTTACTAATTTAAAAGTATAACGTAACTTGCAATATTTTTATGGCGATTATAGTAAAATAATATGCAGGAAGTATACTAAGCAGGGCATCATCGTGCTAGAGAGGCATAGTATTGTTTTATCATGCGGATGATAATATTTACACTTGTAATAACATCAACTGCATTTGATCTATTTAGTATTTGTTTATGTTTTTTTTACATAATTCGATGTAAAATATTGTGTTCGTAATGGAGATGCGTTACACTCCATGTCCACCGCCATATGCATGCCATCTTCGGGATGGTTTAAATTGTTGTACTATTGATTTTATGAATATTGAGTTCTGCTCAACCCTGGGCTAGAGGGCTGAGCGGTAGCTAGCATATTTCACTACCCCCATAAACAGCCTCAATCAAACCGAGACTGCAATATTTCGCATGTGTCGTTTTCGGCCATTTCCAAAGGTCCATTATCATACTCTTTTTTTTTACGCATTTAATATAATCTGAGAATCTATATAATATAATGCCGATATTGTCATATGCCCATTTAATGTGTTACACACATACATGTATACAATGTGTCTATAGTTGTGTGTATGACTACATATTCTGTGATACAATACGAATATATTTATTGCAGGAATTGACTGTAGTATTATTCAATTTGCAGCAAAGCATGTGACAACAGGAGAGACTTTCAACAAATATGTTCAGCCTGCTAGCGGTTTTATTCCGAAAAACATTTAAAAAATAACCGAAATTGAAATTCATGGCGGAACTATGTTCCATCAAATGTCTCCAGTTCCTTCGGTTACACTTAAAAGAGCATTAGACGAATTTAAAACATGGCTCTTAAAGTTTAGTACACCTGTATTGGTTGCTCATAACGCTCAATTTGACGATAAAATTTTAATTAACAGTTGCACGGAAAAAGCCAGCACTTTGACAAATATTGTTGGTTTTTCCGATAGCCTCAAACTATTTAAGCTTGTGTTTCCAGGCATGCCAAATTATCGACAGTCAACACTTGTTAAGGAAAAACTCAACACAGGCTATAACGAGCATAATGCCATTGCAGATGTAACAGCTCTTGTTGACTTGCTGGACATTGTTGAAAACTTTGAAAGTTTGCTAACTATCATTTCAGTCGATGATGTTACATGCAAAAATAACCAAATTAAAAACCAAAAACGATATTTATCATCGTATTCAGACTTGATTGAAAGAAAAGTTATTTCCAAAACTCACTCAAAACAACTAGCTTCAAGTGGTTTAGGTTTGAGCCATATAAATACTGTGTGCACAAGATCTGGTATAGATGGTCTGACAACGCTGCTGAAGGACAGGTTACAGAAACCTTCAAAACTTGTTTATTCACTTTATTCGGAACTAGGTGCAGACGAAAAGGCGGTAATATGAAAAGAGTCCTTCAAGTTTACGGAAAGACCAGCCAGTGGTATGAATACATAGGTGTAAAGGTTAAGTTAACTCTTCCAGAATGGTAACATGGATTGCCGAAAGCGAATTATGTATGTAGTTTATTGTTAAAAAAGTTAAGTTTGCATGGAACTGATTAGTTGTAGTCATCGAATACTAGGTTCATTCGATGATATATACTGAAAGGAAAAAGAAACGCGATATATTGTATGTACAATAATGCTGAAAAACGTAATTAAAATAGTCACGCGACCCGGATTATCAGTGCGGTGTGATTGCCGCCATTTTTAAAAAAATCCCAATCGACCTGTCGCTAATGGAACGCTTTCTTCTGTATGATAAACAACTTGTCTGTTGTTTAGAATCGCTAATTGATAATAAAATATATTAAGTAGTGTTTTTCTTTGCTTACTAGCTTGATTTATCACAAATAATGATGTAATTGACGAGTTTTAAATACCTGATCCGCTGAAAGTATAGCGTACGATTTTCAAAAACTTTTGAGTGGTGTGTAAATTAGCAATAATTCTTTATTTTCGGTATATAATCGTCAAATTTTACAACCAATCGATGAAATTGACTTTATTATAAGTAAAACACATTACTGTCACAAAAAAAGTGGAAAATTTGACCCTATATAGCCGTTTTAAAATCTGTTTTCGTCATAGTTTCCGGCCGAAAAATATAAGTGTCATAGTATTCGAACGTTACACTATTTCGGACAAAAACTACCAATTTGTTCCACTTACGAAATATAATTGGTTTAACAATAGCAAATGACTTCTAATTAGTTCAAACTGATTAAACTGTTTTAATTTAATAAATAAATGTGTTTATTTACAAAACAAGAGGCCCAAGAGGGCCTGTGGATGCTCTACTGGCTTATATGGCTCTTATAACATCAATGAAGCGAGTTACTGTCATCTTAAAGAGGCCAAATATAGCATTTTTAACTAAATCAAGAGCTATAACTCCGCCATTACTGGTCCGATCTGGAGGTTTTCGATCTTGGCCAGTAGAGACAATAAAAATAAAAAAAATTCAAAAATAAAGCATTAAAAAAAAATAAAAATAAAAAATTTAAAAAAAATAATGAAAAAAAAAAAATTATGAAAAAAAATAAATCAATAAAAAAAAAATATAAAAAAAAAAAAAAAAATGAAATTAAAAAAAAAAAAAATAATAATATAAAAAAAAAGAAGTCATAACATCTGGTAAAGTTTGGCAAAGATCAGATGCAAAATGAAGGCCCTATCGTATGACGAGGCAAATTATAGCATTTTTTAACAAAATCAAGGGCCATAACTTCGCTGTTACTGGTCCGATCTGGCTAGTTTTTGAACCTGACCAAGCTTTCATTGACATTAACAATCTGATAATGCTTGGTAAAGATCGGATGAAAAATGAAGGCCCTACCGTCTTAGCAAGACAAAATATAGCATTTTGAACTAAATCAAGGGCCTTAACTCCGCTGATACTAGTCCGATATGAATGGTTTTCGAACTTGTCCAAGCTTTCATTGATATTAACAATCTGATAAAGTTTGGTAAGGCAATGAAGCCCCTATCGTCTTAACGAGGCAAAATATAGCATTTTTAACTAAATAAAGGGCCAAAACTCCGCTGTTACTAGTCCGATATGGCTGGTTTTCGAACTTGTCCGAGCTTTCATTGATATTAACAATCTGATAGTGTTTGGTAAAGATCGGCTGAACAATGAAGCCCCTATTGTCTTAACGAGGCAAAATATATCATTTTTACGCAATCAAGGGCCATAACTCCGCTGTTACTTGTCCGATAAGGCTGGTTTTCAAACTTGTTCGAGCTTTCAACAACATTAACAATCTGATAAAGTTTAGTAAAGATCGGATGAACAATGAAGCCCCTATCATATTAACGAGGCAAAATATAGCATTTTTAAAGCATTTTAACTAAATCAAGGGCCACAACTCCGTTGTTACTTGTCCGATCTGGCTGGTTTTCGAACTCATCCGAGCTTTCATTGATATTAACAACCTGTTAAAGTTTAGTAAAGATCGGATGAAAAATGAAGGCTCTATCGTCTTAACGAGACAAAAGTTAACGACGGACGAACGACGGACAACGGACGGACGACGGACAACTCGGCATCCCATAAGCTCTGCTGGCCTTCGGCCAGTAGAGCTAAAAACAAGAAAATATATAATGTAATTCAATATCAGTGAACACAAATATGTATTTTTTTTATATTTTATTTTCAGGTTTATATCATGTGTTTTCATCTTCCTAACAATCATGGATAAGTATCTGGGGCCATATTGTCAAGACATTGACTTGACAATCCAGAATATTGATTCAGACATAATCAGTCCTGTAGAAACAGGTAGTCTTACAAATGGAGTCATTTTTGAACTGAAGTCGTACCAACAAAAGTGCAATCTACCAATTTTACAGTTTTTGCGATGGATTCAGTGTATCGAACCAAGCTTTTTACTTGTAAGTGTTGATAAACTTAGAGCACGACTAAACCGCCTCACTGAAACAAAAAAGAAACTGGAAAAGAAAAAGAAGGTGAAGAACTATGCGTCCCTGTCAGTGTTTTTTCGGGATGCATTTTTGCCAACATTCCCAACCTCAGCATCCATAGGTAGTTCTTTGAAACACACAACCATTCACGTGAAAGAGAACAAACCTACATCAAATGAGAAAGATGAGGTCTCTGTTGACAATGACTTGACAAGCAGCAATACATTGTCGACAAGTACAATTACAAACGAGCTGAATACAGTGGAGTCGACCGATGCTAGAATATCGCATGTTTCAATACAAACAGACTCTGATGACATTGATGACATTTTGGGCAGTCCAAACTCTAACAGAAAACATCTGAACCTTTTAGAATATAAACTGTCAAAAAAAGCAAAAAGTATCGATCAATTTCAGAGACAAATTGAGCTCAACAGTGAAAAAGTGGAACATTTGAAAGCAAGAGTAGGCTACTAGTCTGTGCGCAATGTTAATAAACGAGAAGAACGTGCAAGAAAGGCGCGTCATTTGTTAAGAGCGACTCAGCTGAATGCACAATACTTACGTCGTAAGCAAACAAGCATCATCAACAAATTAAAACGTTGTAGACGGGAAAATGAAAGGCTTGTACTTGAAAATTAAAAACTAAACGCGGAATTAAACCGGAAGTCAAAACATGAATCCTCTATTGAAAAGGCAGTTCACAAGAAATTAAATGCCCAGAAATCAGCAAGCTACTTTAAAACTTCATCAAAAAAGCTCAGAGAACAACTAAAATCAGACGTAGTAAATGAAAAGATAGCTGAACATAAAAAAATTGTTGTAGAAAAAGAAAAGGAAATCCAGATGTTACAGTTCAATCAAGAACTACTAGAAGAAGAACTGAAAGAACGACATTGCACAAAAAATGCGGATGGATCTTTTGCCGACAACATACGCCTTTGTGTTATAGAACTTGCTGGACTTGAAGTAGCAGTTGAAAAGATAACTCCTGTTGTTCAAGCAGTGTCGAATCATGTCTTCTCGCGGGACCTTAAGAAAACAGATCTACCGACCAGCACATCCGTTCAATCAATTATCGATGAAGGTCATTACTTGGCAAAAACATTCATTTCAACAAAGATTGATCATGCTGAAAACTGGGGACTTAATAGAGATGGGACAACCAGGAAAAAGAAGAAGATAGTGGATACCTCAGTTACACTAGATAGTGGTGATGTAATTAGTTTAGGGTTTACTTGCGTCGCACATGAAACGGCCATAATTATTAATGACGTTACGAAATATCATATAACAGAACTGGCAGAATTAAATGAAAAATGCAGCCCGTCATCCACCGAACATCGTACACCAAAACGAAACAATGAATCTGCTGACAAAATACAAACACCTAAACGGAGCATAAGCAGTGATTTCATAACAGACACATTAAGTAAACTTGCATTTACTATGAGCGACCCTGCAAGCAACGAGAAACTGGCAGATAAATTACTTGACCAATGGCGAAATGAAATTCTTGAAAACTGTGATGAAGATCAGAAGAAATCTGTACTTCACTTTCATTGTATGGCGCATGTTCTCCTAGGGTTTCACAAGTATGCCAGCGACGATCTTAAATCCCTTGAAGTAACCCTTGTAGAGGAGAATGGACCACTCGGCCGAGATGCTCTACCAGTTTTCAAGTTCTGGAGCAAGAAAGGAACGGTAATAGAAAGTGCTGTTAGAACAACGTCGGACACATTTGGACCAGTTGGAGACCATCATGGATTGCGTGATAGGTGGGAAGCACACTGCTCCAGTAAAGGCATCAAGTCGGTGATAGGGAACTATCGGGATAATAGATTTATTGCCCTATTTCAGACATCTGCAGAAGTGTTCCTTCATTGTGAAGACATCTTGGAAGTAATTGAATCTGTTCGTCAGCCAAATCTGAAACTGAAATCAGTTCAAGCTGACCTCAAGTCGACCTCGATCCTTGCATTTCTTCAGTGCTTTGGACTGGTGTACATAAAATGTACAGGTCCATATTGGAATTTGGTGACATCGGGACGAGTACCTTATCTCTTGCTGTATACTCATGTGCAGGCTATGGCAGACTTCCTGAAGAGCTGTTCAAGTGATCCTGCATTACTGCTCAACACAGAGGGACACTGGACAAATGACAATTCCGTAGAAGATGCTGATGTTCCACACCGCCAACAATATGTTAAAAAGCTGTTTGTAATTGAAGAGGAAACAGGTGACCTCCTTTATAAGGCCATCATGTTAGTGACAGCTGCCATGCTTAGAACAGTAGAAAAGCAGCTTGTTGACTTTTTACCATGGGGACAGTTCAGTGAATCACCAGATAAGGACGAACTTCAGCGCACAACTTATGCCCACACAACAAATCTAGGATGTGAACACCATTTTGGTGATCTGGACAGCAGCCAGAAGAGACGTCCCAATGCATCCATGCATCACCATTCATCGGTCCAGCTTCTGAAAAGAAATAGGAAATCTCTGATTAAATGGTTGGGTGACATGCCAAGCAATGATAGGTCCAAGTTATTGAAAACAGCCAGAAAAGGTGGTCGTGTCCTCCGTGAAGTCCATCTGAACATGGAAAAAAAAGTCATCCAAGATATCCACGAGGAAATGGTAAATGAGAAGAACAACCCGCGTAAACGACGCAAGCTCAATTCAAAGTCAAAGCAAGAAAAGGAAAATGACGAACATGAGGAAGACGAGTATGATATTTCGCTCGCAGATTTAAATAGCTATCTTCCAGTTATTGAAACATTTTCGGATAATGAATATGTGGCAGTCGCTTACCAGGATAGTTGGTACCCAGGTTGTGTAGTGAAATCGTCAGGAGATGACGCAGTTATTAACTTCATGTCCCCTTGCCGGAAACCTGGGTACTTCAGCTGGCCAACTCGCAAAGATGAGCAACTTGTGAAGAGGGAATTTATTCTCATGAGAGGATTTGTACCAGAGTGTGTCAACTCTGGAAGACAGTGGTACTTTCCTGGTCATGTTGAAATAAATGTGTTATAAGAAAAATACCAGAAGATTTTCTTCTGACAGTTCTAAGCTTGGGTTATATTCCGTCACAAGTGTCAGTGTGTAAATAAATAATAAAAAGAGTTTCATGGTGACAGTGGCTCAACTTTCCTGGCCATGTTTACATAAATGTGTCCACTGATATGAAAAGTACCACAACCTAAATACGCTTTTTAAAATTATTGCAACAAAACAGGACGTTAACTTTTGAATATGGTGGTTCTTTAAATTTGTTCTGTATGAAAAGTTATAAAAACACTTATTTTAACCTTGAATTTGAAATTAAACTGTGATATATGATTGTGTCAGAAAAATTATATGTGATATTTATAATATATGTGTTTAAATGATGTATGATCTAACATATTGACTTTTTTTGAACAAATATCTGTGTATGAAATAAAAAAAATAAAAATATTTTAATATTATTTTCATTTTATAGGAGCCCTAGATACTTAATACTTAAAAAACAAGTACAGAATCTGAATCAGCATCCATTTTTACATTAAAATGCCAAGTTTGATTCAGATATCTCAAGAAACAAAAAAGTTACAATTTTATTAATAATTTCAGTATTTTCGGTGCCATCGATTTAACGCGTTATTTCATAATATGAAAGCAGAAAATTCTGAAAATCGACCGAAAATTGATAACTTTAAATTATTGTAACTTTGCCCCTAATTGAGATATTTTTGTAATTTAAACTGTTTTGTGCTGCATTCATTCAGCCCAATCTGTAAAGCCTAAACACAACTAAATCCATTGACATTAAACAAGAGGCCCAAGAGGGCCTGTGGATGCTCTACTGGCTCTTATGAGATTGATAAATTGAGTTGGACTATAATTTATGGTTTTCTGAAAGTTTTGTATGAAATTATTCACTCTGGAATTCATTTTGCTGTTGGTTTTAGTGCTTTACTATGTAATGTACCTACGTTTGACATAAAGACAAAATAAGATAAAAATAGTATAATATATTGGCTTTAACAAAGAACAGTACACACAATGCTAAGTATATCAATTTATTTAACACTTATCTAAAGATAAACAAAAATGAACAACAGTACTGTAATATAATATCAGTTAACAGTATTACATTTAATGGTACATGACTGCATGCTAATTAATCAAGTAGAGTTCACTATCAGAAAATGTCACATGAATGGCAGACAGAAAACGACATTGCAAATCTACCCTTCATATATTTAAATACATAATTTTGTTGTAAATACTACATTGATGTTGGAGGCATGTTTTTCTGCCATCACTCATTAGTTGAATTGAACTGAATTGGGTTCACAAGAAAGGTTATATGGTGCCAAACAGGGATGAACATGTCACGCTCATCCTCCAGTTACATCGAGATAAAATATGGAGAATTGGCCTTGAATCATCTAACCAGCAGGACTGCAGAGTTGCTGAAAATTCTAGAGAGTCCATTTACGATGCAGCCACATTCCCATCCAGGGTCATGATGAAAACCTTTGATGAGAATGACAAAAGAAGACAATGAACATGAAGTGATTTGTCCTTAGTGGGATTTCCAGTGCTTCTGTTTTACTCTTCCCATGAGAAAATGATGAATTTTCAGACCTAATTTTTTCATGATGTTTAACTGTTTTCTACATGACAAAGTTATTTATATAAAAAGGCACGAGTGAAACACTGAGTTGATGTTTTTGTGACTGTTCAAAATGTACCCAAAAGAATGCACACATATTATTAAGGTCATACAGTTGTATATATCAAAAGACATTGTTTTCTTAAAGGTTTCTATGGGTCTAATGATATATTCGTTTTATCCATGCAGAGAATTAAAAAGGTAATTATGATGATATACAGAATACATTGTTGTTATTTTGATGCCAACAGGGATGAACATGTGAGGCCCACTGACAATTTACATCGAAATAAAGATATGCAGAATTGGGATAGAACCATTTCTGGAGCAATGATGCACCTGAAATAATACAGGTATAATGAAGGCCTTAATGAACATGACAAAAATGACAAAATGAACATGAATTTGGGGTGGTTTTACATCTCTGCTTGATAGGCAGTTGCACTATTCTTACCCAGGAATGAAAAGGGGAAACCCTAAATAAATATATATATATCTATACTATATAATGCAACATAATATGCAGGATTGATTAACAGTACATTCAACTTTTTATTTTACTCAAAACATTCCCAAAACAGATGAGCTGAATTTGGTTTTACTGCTCACCAACACAAGAAGGTCATATGGTGGCATGAAGAACAAACACTCTGAGAGCTCTATTTTTTTAAATTCAAAAATATATATCAAAATGTACCTAGAATTTTCTCAACTACAGAACTGCAGAATTGCATATTATGTTGCATAAACTCCATTTACATTCATAAAATAGATTAAATCGTCATAATCAAGTTGTATAACTGAAGCATATTGGTAATTCAATAGCTACAGTATTAGATATTAAAAATTGTTTTATCTGTTTTCTTCTGTGCCTTGCCAAAACAAAATGCAAGCAATATTATGGCTTCTGATGGTAAATAATATTAAAAATTGTGCTATCCTTGCTATTCATTATCTTCTGTGCCTTGCCAAAACAAAATGCAAAAAATGTTGAGAATCAGTATGAGAAATAACACAGGCATGCATATTGCTTAAGGCCTGCACAATTTCACTTTAAAAAACTAAATATGATTAAACAAAAATAAATGAATAACCAGTCAGTATTGTAAATGACACGGTGACCATTTTTCTGTTCAAGTGTACATGGATTGAATTGAACTGAATTGAATTTTAAGGTGCACCAACACATGAAAGGTTATATGGCGCCTAACAGGAATGAATGTGCCAGGCTCATCCTCAGTTTACATCAAAATAACATATGTAGAATTGGCCTAGAACCTTTTTACCTGCAGAACAGCAGAGTTGCTGCAAATTCTATAGTAGACACTCCATTTACGATGGAGCCACGTTTCCATGTTTGCATACGCGGTGTCATGATAAAGACCTTGAATGAGCATGATAAAAAATGACAAAATGGATTTGAATGTGGGTGGGGGTCCTACCCTTCTGCATGTGACAGTGTGTTTGTGAGATTGCAGTGGTTGTATTGTACCCTGGCAACCACACCACAGGGATTATTCAAGTGTACATGATAAAATCAAATCTTTTTTTGAGATTTGATGCAATTGAACAGTGCTATTTTTATGTAAACCTTTTTTTTTTGTCTATATCAGAAACACTGAATCGATGGTAAAAACTGTATATTCCATGTATATATATGTTTCTAGTTGCACACTTTTCAGATCATGTTTATAGAAGTGGTTAACAGTTCCTTTTCATTTGTTGGATGTTCAGTTATCATGTTCAGTTCTTTATAGCTTTGGTTGAGGTTATTTCTGTAAGCGTTTATGGCACAGAATAAGTTTTGCGATCCTGGAATGGTCACACTTGGAAGATATATGCACTTTCAATTATTAATCTTCTTCATTTATACTGGAACACAACACTAGGCGTTTCCTTCCATGACGAGGTCAGGTTATATATGGTCTTGAAGCGCATATATGAATTCAGTACTGTTTTCAGAATGACTTTTTTGATATGGAAATGCTGGTGGATAGTCTGTTGCAATTTGGAATAAATCGTTTTGTATAAATCTTGCTGAACAATACATGAAATTCGAAACCCATAGGTATTACAGCTTAATTGTTCTTGTGCAACTTTGCAAGCTTAGAATTATCAAACTTGAAGTTGTATGCACTACCGATGATGCTTCAGTAATTCTGGAATACAACATTAATATTTCCTTTCATAGCTCGGAGTATATTCTATCTTTATGTGTAAACAATTACCACAGTTCTGAAACTAACTGAAGTCAATATATTCTGTTTGTAGATAGACTTCTTAAATGTTCACATCCTGATATTGCCTGTTGCAGTTTACGATATGTCCGATTATTATATTTTCAGAAGCTGTTCTTGTTGAGAAATGTCATGTAAAACCAAAGCTGTTATCTCCAAGCTCTTATGCTGAGAAGTGTAATGTAACGACAAAGCTGTTATGTCGAAGCTGTTATCTGGCTGCTGACCGTTTCAAGTCGATAACCGTCTTCACCACTATTTGTGTTGTGTATTGTCCTTTTCACTGTATATTTAATTTGCTCTAGCCCAGTGTGAGTGCACAGTGTCATTGTATTTGGGTGCTGTAGTTTCTATTGGACCTTTTTTCCCTGTTTTTATTTAATGGCAAAGCTGTTCTCTGAAAGAAAGCTTATGTGACAAAGATGTTATAAAACTATGTTCTTCCTGACTGTCTGTTACCATCTAAAACGATATAATATTACCATTGTTTTAATGTTTGGTAATGTGAAGAATCCTTGACTATTAAAAGTGCATGGCATTTTAATCAAGTGTTCACAGACCAGGTGCTTTAAATCTGACCATATCGCTATCTTCATATTACAGTCTTTCACGTTATCTTCGCCAAGCTTTGTGTTATTATACAGCAAAATGATAATACAAGTAAAGCTAACACTGGACAAGTTAACAAATAATACTAATAATACTACCTAGTATACAAAATCTGTTATTCATCTAAGTAATCATCTTTTATCATTATATTAATCTTAAAACTTTCATAACAGCTCATGTATTTAAAGTGACACATGAACATCTTGACTGTTTTTAAACTCACAGATTTATTTAAGTTTTTTTACATAACTTCCACATTTACGAATCGTTACGTATTATAAGAAAAGTTCAAAACAATCTTATTTGGCATATTATTAATTGCTGATGATATTGCCCTAATATATCATTTAACCCTACAGTAGGATATCCAAGATAAAACTAGAACTATCACTGAAGGTGATGAATACCCTCGCTTTAACAAAGTCAAATGGCCATAATTCGGTAATAAATTAGGCAATCAACAATGGCTGATGTTGAGGGACATAAAGTCATCAGTTGTTATGTGTATATGAAGTTTGGGAACAACCCATTCAAAAGTGTTTGAGATATGGTCGTTACGGGACGCGACATGACAGAATGCGCACGACAAAAATGTGAAATGTGACGCGACGTTAAGGACAATGTGATTACAATATATCCCCCATTTCACTTTGTGAAAGCTGGGCTATAATTAAGGACGCGACAAAAACGTGTTACGTGAAGCGACTTTACTGACATGTGATTCAATATAAGCCACCACTTCACTTTGTTAAAGCGGAGGTATAAATTCTCTTCTTTTTTTTTTTACATTTTATTTAAATATATGCATGCAGATTTAAGATCAAATCATGACTGATATTGGACTAATAGCATTAGGGGTTTATTTAAAATTTGCAAAATTTGTAATGAATTTAACTGAATTGGGGTTTTATGGCATGAACATGCCAGGGTCTTCTAGATAAAAATATGGAGAATGGGCTGAGAACCTTCTAACCTGCAGAGTTGTTGCAAATTCTATTGTAGACACTCCATTTACGATGAAGCCACGATTCCACATTTGCATGTGCGGTGTTATGAAGAAAACCTTGAATGAACATGATAAAAAAAATGACAAAATGAAGATAAAGATGGGGTTCTACCCCTCTGCATCTAGCGGGATTTGCAGTGGTTGTATTTAACCCCGGCAACCACACAGGGAACATATTAATAATTATTGATGATATAGTGCAAATGATGAGACGTAATCTAATGACAGAATATGTAAGAAAAATGGGCTCATGTTTTTACCTTTTGTTGTACAGTTAAAGAAAAGTATAATACGCTAATGACCTTTATAACAATAACCGTCATTTCTAGCATCACAAACATATAAATTCAATTATGCATGATACAGTTGAAATTATGAAAGTGTCCATGGGACATGGATGCCCCCATTGAATACGATCCATACAAAACATCAAATCTTAAGGAAAAGGGACCTTAACTTTGCTAACACAAGGTTGATTTTGTTGGCAAACAGATATGCACGTCTTGATAGGTAAGCATCCTGTAAAGTTTCGAAATAATTAGTTGAAGACTGTAAGAGATAAACACACAAGCTTTTGAGGACGAACAGATGGATGGACATATCTAATGCTATATGCATCCTCACCATGTGGTGGTGGAGGCATAAAAAAAACACATGAATACCTAACTGTAATAAAACAAAATCTTCTCAATATACAAAAGCTCATAATAACAAATGCATTGATGTGGTCAGTTAACAATTAAAGTACAGTGAAACCTGTGTTCAGAAACCAAGTTTATGAAGAGGTCTCTCAATGGAAGAGTAATATTAAAATAGGTGGTTAATTTAAAACAATAAAATTGGGAAATGAAATGGTGATCAATACATTGCAGTAGGTGGTCTCTTAATAGGTCTCTTTACTAGTGTGATTACATACAGGCGCATTGCATGCCAGTCATTTCAAACGAAGGCTCAAAAAATAAAAACTCAAAAAACGCAATAAAGAAGTGAGCGATAATTTTCAGTTCTAAGGTGAATGTAATGTTAAGGAATAATGGTATTTTCGACATCCTGACCCTAAAATGCACCAGAAGTCATGTACGAGCGTTTATTTTTTAAAAATTTCCCGGACCCCCACCTGCACCACCATGAGTAATTGAGATTTTGGTCACGCTACGCCCATGACATATATACCGAAAAGTTGCGGTCAACCCATTTCCGACATAACCGCCTTATTCCTACTGACTGCACTTTGCAGTAAGTAGAAATAAGTTTACACTGGTGGGTTAAAAAATAGAGTACTACCACATCAAACTGATATTGTTGTTTTTAAAGTCGTAAGCTGTTTATTGTCAATTTTCTAGATACAATCTGTGATGAACGACTCCTAAATGAGGTATTGCAGAATAAACTAAGGCATGATCAGACCAAACACACTCTATCACTTCATTTTTTATGGATTCAATGTTTGTGTAAACATGATCAATAAGCGATCCTGAATCATGAGTCGCTTTCTGAATAACTTGCTTGCAATGAAATTGTTCTTCAATGAAGGCACGGACTGTTTCTTCTTGTAAGATATCAGAATTAAAGTCACCTTGAAGTACAAATTCTGTATTGTATGTGACTGGTGACACAAACTTGAGTAAATGTTTTCTCAAGGAACTTATTGAACATGAGGGAGACCTGTACAATGTAACAACAATTATTCTTCTCATGTCAAACAAAAGTTCTGTCAGAACAATTTCAAAATCTTGTTGAATGAGTGTTTTGTTTTGAACAACAGGGATACCTTCTTTAAAATACAATGCAATACCCCGGTGAGGCCTTGTGTTTCCACTTGGGTACCCGTCTGCTCTGAACAGCTGATATCCTGGTACATTCAAAGTATGCATTTCATCTGTAGCAGTAAGCCATGTTTCAACAAGACAAACCATGTTTGCATCTTGAACATTTGGTTCCTGGAAAATGTCATCTTTATGGCTTTTCAAAGATCGAGTATTCAAAAACACAAGTTTTGCCAGAGTGTCTTGAATTTGATATAGTGGAACATAACACAAAGCAAGAACATGTTCATTTCGTAACCTAGTCAATTCTTGTTTGACTTTTTCAGACACCGATATCTTTGTTTCATTTAGATTCAAAATATTGAGACCCTGTAGTGTTTTTGCTCTGCTAATGGCAACATAGTGTGCATGAGAAAAGATTCGTGTACCAGACATGTCAATAACAACTTCATTCAAAGTGTCACCCTGTGATTTATGTATGGTTTTGGCTGCAGATTGGCGAAGTGGGAAGTGAATCCTCAGAAACGTCTTTCTGAAGTAAACAAAGTTTCTTTTGATATCAAAAATGGGTGTCCAAGAAGGATCAATACCAATATGATATAAATGTCGGTATTTAGCACGCCATTCAGAACCTATGTTTTGGTCATAACATTTTACCCAAACAATACTTGGTCTGTTTGTATTTTGTTGTTTGCTTTCTATGAGTTTAATACAACAACTTGAACCATTGGCTAATCCATCATTGACATCAAGATTTGCACATAGATCATACATCATTGCAACAGCTATACCTAGTTTCTTTTGCAAACCAGCTGTTTTTGAGGCATCATTTGGCAACCTAGAAATTAGTTGTTCTTTTACAGATTTAGTATCATCTCCTAATACAGTATCCAAAGCTGTTGTGACAGTTTTTATACTAGGTGATAATTGGAATGCTTCTTTGTTAAATGAATCCACGCTGGCATTTGTGCTGAAAAGGTGAATAGCATTCTTTGGATAATCTGGATTTGTTGTTTTGATTTCACGTTTTTTAAGAACTTCAATATCGCTTTGTTGATGCTTTCCTTCACGTAATCTATTCAAAATCTCTGCAAACTCCTTGTCATCTTTTTGTCTCATGATTTCGTCAAGTTCATGCATAGCAAATAATTCCTGCCACAAATTTGTTGCAAGAGGACCGAAGTTGTTTTTCAAGTTTTCAAAAATCCATCCAACCATAACAGGCTTCAATTGAAACAGGTCGCCAATCAGAATCATGTGAACACCGCCAAAAAATAAAGTTGAACCTTTAATTTGTTGAAGCCTGTGATTGATTAGCATCAGCATGTTGTTTCCAACCATTGAAACTTCGTCAATCATTACAACAGTGAGATCTCTGTATATGGTTCGCAAGGTGTTAAGTGTGTCACTATCTAGTGGTTTGATGGAGTAGCCTTGACTAGCCGGGATACGAAATGCTGAGTGGATAGTCATCCCACTTATGTGAAAAGCAGCTTTTCCAGTAGGTGCACACAAAAGTACTTTGCAAACATCAGGATTGTCACCTGCCGAAGAAGACAAATGTCGCAACAAAGCTTCATGTAAAGCTGAGACAACTACTGATTTTCCAACACCTGCACCACCAGATAGAAATGCATGCAACGGCTCCAGGTTTTGTTTGACACTTTGCAGAACATGCTGAAAGAACTCTTGTTGCTTTCTATTTAGCGACTGTACAAGAGATTTATAATTTGCATCAGACATTCGTTTAGTATTAACAGTAATATCTACCAATGCTACTGAAGCACCAATGTCATTTCCTATGTCATACTGACGTTGTACTTCCGGACGATCTGGATCAAAATAAACAAACTGGTCACTTGCCACCGAACCCGTCTGCAGGTCATCAGATTCTCTTTGCTCATTGCTTGGTGCTATTTCATCAAAGTTCAAGTCATCAGTAGCCCTTTCCATTGCCTCATTTAACTGATCAACGTTTTTCTCATATTGTTTGACTTTAAAGTCTATGAAATTCTTCAAAGAAAAGTAATGTGCTTCATAAGAACTATGTCCACCTAAAACATCTTCACTCTCATTACGCCACGGATGAAATAACAACAGTTTTTCTCTGTAATAGTTTTCTGGATCCACTTTTAATGAATAACGAATGTAACGTAATACTTTAGTTTTTTTTCTGGATTTAATTCGGATGCCACTTTTCAACATGATTTTTATTCCTTCCTCAACTAACATGTCTAGATCAATTTCTTCAGGCTCATTTCTTTCATCATCATTATGCTCATTTTCTCCATAAAACAAGTCATCAGATGCTGGATATATTATTTCAAGTTGTGATACATAATCAGCAAGACACCAGTGTTCAAGTTGCTTTGGCCTTTTTGAATACCTTTTGATTATATTGTCTGCCTCGATTTCTGTTGAGTTTTCAGCCATTTTTTCCAACGCTTCCCTTGATTTCAAAAGGAATGTACGTTTGTCAGGTGGTGAAGTGTTTATGAATACTACATCCCTTGTAGCTTTGGTCATTGGAAGTTGCAGAACAAGGTAGCATGCTTCCTGTGCACTGATTTCAACACTGTTTAAAAACTTGTTACCAATATGTCTTACTTGCTTCTTTAAATCCATATTTCCTTTTCTTGCTTCTTTACATGCTTCACTCATAAGAATGCTCATTCCTCTTTGGGCTTTACTGATGTATGATACTATGTATACAGCACATGCATATGGATCCAAAACAAACTGAAGGTCATGATTGGCTCCCCAAGCTGTTAAAATGTGTTTCATGTAAGCATTTATTCTCACCTCAGCAACATTCCTTTTCAAAAACACTTTGGGTCCATCCAATGAACTTTGAAGTGCTTTAACATAATCTTCCTCGTCTGTACGGAGTTCTTCTAAAAACTGTTCGAACGACAAATCACATTCTTTTATCTCATTTAACTTTTGTTGGATTGAAACAAACAGTTCTTTGTACTTTTTGATGTCAGCTTCATCTGCAACAAGCGGCTCCAGAATAATTGTTTTTTTTATTGGTGGAATGGGAAATCCAAATCTGCAAATAGCTTTTTCTTTTTTCCTGCACGATCGTGAATGCTTATGTACTTGAAAGTCAACAAGTGGGTCTTCAGTTTTTGAACAAGAAACATACTGGTCAATGAATGATACCACTTCTTCATCTGTGTGTGTTTCATATGCTGGAGCACCTTCAATCCAAAGAAGCATGTGAATATGTGGAGATCCTCTTTGTTGAAATTCCACACGATAAAAGTAATCATTGACTCTTCCCAAAGGTTCATGACTGCTTTTAAGCACAGTTCCTATAAACTCCTGTACACGGTGGTCGAAGTATCTAACACATGTCTTTTTTTTTTTCTTTTTTTTTTTTCTTTTTTTTTTTGGCCCACCTTCTCAACCCTTTTATCTGCTCCTTTCTTTCGCCTCCCCTCACTCTGTCTTCCGCCAGCTTTGCTGTTGTCCCTCCTACTAGATGGTGATCTGTTCTGACATACTTTCTGCTGAAGCCTCGCTGTATATTCCGTTTCTGCGACGACTCTCGCTGTTCACCCGCAATTCACCTGATTTTTCTCTTTTTTCCTTCGGATTGTACTGTTTCTGGGACATTGCTGATATGTCTTTTGTTATTGTATTTTGCTGTGAAACAGCCTCCCCATAGTACTCCATGGTACTCCATTCAAGCTACTATGTCACTACTAGGCTACTGGCCACTGCATACTTTAGACGCGCCATACGAAGAACCAACGAATTTCTGTCTACAACTTCCCTTCTTTCAGTGAACGTCGGCCTAACATCGTCACAAGACAGCAGTGAGGTACTAACTACTCATGAATCAAATTTGAGGGCCGAGAAGGTGGATTTTTGCCGAATGGTAATGAATGATAAGCAATGAATAAATGAAAGATGATAACGGAGAGACCAGCATCCGGCGGGGTTTGAACCCACGACCTTCCGCTTGTGGGCCCAGTGCTCTACCACTGGGCTATAGAGGCCTCACTCTAACACATGTCACTGGATCAGTTTGAACGAGTTTAGTTTTGTCAGCCCACGTCATTTTCTGAACATCATCATCATTAAGGCTTTTTCCATTATTAACTCTTGCTAAAATCTTCAGCAAATCACACCATCTTGTATCTGCAGATGACAACGAAGTAAACCATGTAGGCAACCCTAACTGGCGTATCATAGCAAACACATCTTTCTTCCGAGCTTCTAAATATGGTGGTGAACTCCTCAAAGTTCGAAAAATGTAAAAGCCTTCATCAAGCTTTACTAGATTTTCCGGACATTCTGGGCTTAAAACCTGTGACGCTGTCAGTTTTTTACCTTCTGTTTTACATCTTCTTAAAGCCAGATGAACCTTATCTGAAACTTGTTTCAGTTGCAGCTTTTTCATTTTGAAAAAAATGTTTGGAACATTTGAGGCAACTCGTCTGTCAACATGGCGAAGTTCCATTTTGCATATGTCACTGTAATGAACAGGAACAGTTCTCTCTTCATTTTCAGGTCTTTTTTGTCCACAAAATATTGAAGGAAATGAAAGGTACTCAGCATTAGTATCTTGATATAAACTTATTGGTATTTGTCCTTCACCGGGCGCAAATGTGTAAATTGTGTCAGTCACTGGATCAGCTGAGTCAATAATTGTATCACTATTACCAACAACCTTTTCGTTTTCATCGATTTCACTAAAATGATCTGATTCATAGTCATATGTGACATTTTCGTTTTTTTCATACGAGGTATCAACTGTAGTCAACTCACCGTTATTGTTTTTTTCAAAGAACTCTAGTACCGTTTCTGAGCAGTTTTCAGTTGTAGTTTGTAACCAGTTTTCATCAATATGGATACCTGAGTTTTTGTACAGGTCACTATGGTTCATCAACCAATGAAGAGCACTGATAACTTGCAATGGACGTACATTTTCAGTAAAGTCACACTTTTTGTAGGAAAGTTTCTTTTTCAGCCTCACGGGTACTGTTACTTGTGTGTCAAAAGCTCGAGGTAAACTTTCAATGACCGGTTGGATATCAACTGGCACATTAACAACATTTCCTTTCACAGATAGCTGCCCACCTCTAGGAAGTTCTCTTATTTGCATAAATGGAATTCTTAATGCGACAAGTCTCTCTTCTAGCTGATGTAACTCGAGTTCTTTAGGCTTAATTGGAAATATATTTTTGTTTGCAACCGAAAGACAAGGCATTCTATTTTTCTTCAAACTGTTAGCACAGGTTTTACATATCCACTCTTTATCATCCACAGAGAAGTAGTTTGTGAAATGCTGCTGTACAAATGATCGATCAAGATGGTTAGCAACTGTGCTTGCTGATTCTACAGAATGTTTAAACCATGTTTGATGACAACAGGTGCAAACATAGATTGGTCCAGATGAAACTGCTTGCTTAAATTTTGAAATACATTCATTTAGTTCAGAACCGTATTTTCGTGCTTCTCTCAAAATCTTTTCATGGGTTTGAAGTTTTGCCTGTTTTCGCTTTTCTTTTAAAGATTGCTTTTCTCTGGATTTTTCTTGCATTCTGAAAGATACAAAGGACCTAGCTAGACGTTTTTTCTCACTTTCAATAGCTTTGTAGTATGCATTATTTCGTTTCTTCTGTTTAGATACCAACTCAAGTTTAGCCTCTCGATTTCTTATAATAGGATCTTCACGTAATTTCGATCTCTTTGTTTTTTCAGTCAATTTAACCTCAGGATCTTGTCTGGCTTTGCGTTTACTTTCAAGCTCTCGAATCTTTTCTTTTGACCGAATTGAAGGATTTTGACGTATTTTTTGTCTTTTGATTTTTTCATCAAATTTTACACTAGCATCTTGTCTGGCTATGCGTTTACTTTCAAGCTCTTGTATCTTTTCTTTTGCTCTAACTGTAGGATTTTGTCTGGCTCTGTGTTTACTTTCAAGCTCTTGAATCTTTTCTTTTGACCGAATTGAAGGATTTTGACGTATTTTTTGTCTTTTGATTTTTTCATCGAATTTTACACTAGCATCTTGTCTGGCTTTGCGTTTACTTTCAAGCTCTTGAATCTTTTCTTTTGCTCTAACTGTAGGATCTTGTCTGGCTTTGCGTTTACTTTCAAGCTCTTGAATCTTTTCTTTTGCTCTAACTGTAAGATCTTGTCTGGCTTTGCGTTTACTTTCAAGCTCTTGAATCTTTTCTTTTGACCGAATTGAAGGATTTCGACATATTTTTTGTCTTTTGATTTTTTCATCGAATTTTACACTAGCATCTTGTCTGGCTTTGCGTTTACTTTCAAGCTCTTGAATTTTTCCTTTTGCTCTAACTGACGAATCTTGTCTGGCTCTGTGTTTACTTTCAAGCTCTTGACTCTTTTCTTTTGCTCTAACTGACGAATCTTGTCTGGCTTTGCGTTTACTTTCCAGATCTTTGTTCTTTTCTGTAGACCTTTTTGATTCATCACGTCTTCGATTTCTCATGTAGGTTTTCATATAAGAGTTTTTGTCTTTCTTTGAACCTCTTTCAAGATCAGCAGTGCACTTTCTAAAAGCCTTACTTTCTTGATCTTTGAAGTAATTATCTAAAAGATGTGTTTGATTTGAAGATGCATGTGGTATTATCAGTTCATGGGCAAGTGTTGGCTTTTCTAGCCTTATGGATGTAACATCAAACTGTGAAGAGAAGTCAATGTTCAAACTAGAATAAAATGCATACATGTAAGTCACCAAATCGTCAATAACTTCAAAAGCTACTAATACTGAGGAGCCATCAGGAGCAGACAGCGCATTTTTTTCATGGGAATGAGAATCAAAAAAGTAAAAAAGTCCTTTGTTACGAAAGACTGCAGAACATACTGCACCAACAATTATCAAACCGGAAGAATTCTCATTTAATACAGTCTGAATAGCAGCATGCAGTGTAGGTAAATCGACACTTTTCATGCCTCCTATGAGGCTTCCACTGATAATGTTTCCTTTTTGTATGGTAACATTTTCCGAGTGAATTTCAACTGTATCTGGCAGGTCATCAAAGCACAAAAGATGGCTATTAAATCTGTCATTATCAATTAAATGTTGAACAATTTTTCGATATAGAAAATCACCAAAACTAAGGATAGTGTCCATTTCTGTGGTATTTGTAACTTCTGAATAACTGGAGAACAAGATAGCAGATAGTGCATTTGCAACACACTGGCTACCACGCGAAATTTCAGAAAAACGATCGTCACCTTGATGAAAAGAGCCATAAAGCATTACTTTTGCTCCAAATGGTAAATCGGTCCTTTCATTTATTCTTGTTGCAATATATGTTTCCTCATATGGGACAGCCAATGTTTTATTTACAGACATACCTTCAGTATCAATATTTGCAGTTTCATCCTTCTGTACTGTATCTGATGTAATACTTCCAGTCTGAATGTGCTCCACAGCAGATGGTATCAACAGTTTTATTGGAGATCCAATATTGAGATCAATCATTTCAGCACAATTGTCTTTGCATATTTCTGTACAAGTTTCTGAGCAAGTTTCTGAGCAAGTTTGTGCGCAAGTTTCTGAGCAAATTCGAGTTATATTCAAGTATGTTTTCGATGCTGGCGATGCCTCCATAGAGATGGAGTCATCATATGTCTCGGGTCTGTTTTTAAGGAGGCCAGATCCTCTAGTCTCGTCGCTCGTCAAATATGCCTGTCTCTCAGCTGTGTTTGTAACGAGGCCACTTCCCCGAGTCCAATCGTCAATTGGCATCATGTCCTGTCTCTCAGCTGTGTGATTAACGAGGCCACTTCCTCGAGTCATGTCTATATACTCACCTGATTCAATACATACCTCATCCTTTCTCTTCTCCCTCATCACCTCCCTCCTCGTCTTTAAACGCTGCGTGCAAGATTTCTTCCTAAGACGTGGCATTACCTGAAAAGAAAAGCAATGTGTATTATATATGCAGTGCAAATACTGGATTGTCAACTTTAGTGGACTGAGACAGTGTGCGGTGTGCTCATAAACATCGTTAGGATTGGATTATACATACTTAACTTCATGATTAAAAATATTTTTGTAGTTTCAGGGAAGAAGGTTCTTTTTTGTTTTTCCCTATACTAGTCCTATGTAAAATTGTGATCCCTGGGGCGGGGCAAAATATTACCCCAGGGTCACCATTTGAAAAAATTTGGTAAAGGGCCATAAACTTATAGCAAATGCAAAATATCGAACCTCTGGCTCGTGTAGTTTCAGAGATTTTTTTTATGTTTCCCTATACAAGCCTATGTAAAAACTGTGACCCCACGGGGAGGGGCCGAATGTGACCACAGGGTCACCATTTAAACAAACTTGGTAAAGGACCATAATCTTATAGTAAATGCAAAATATTAAACCTCTCTGGCTCTTGTAGTTTCAGTGAAGAAGATTTTTTTTATGTTTTTCCCTATACAAACCTATGTAAAACTGTGACCCCCAAATATGTCCCCAGGGTCACCATTTGAACAAACTTGGTAAAGGACCATAAGCTGATGCTACATGTTATACATGGAAGCTTTGTCCCTAATGGTTTCAGAAAAGATTTTTAAAAGTTTTTTGCTATACATGTCTATGAAAAACATGCAAAATCTGATTATACAAACTTTGGACCCCCAGGGCATGGTCATTTTTGACCCCGATAGTCTAGGCATTAGCAATCATTTTAAAAGAAAAACTGTCCAATTCTGTCCAGCGGTTCTTGAGAAGTTTTTTCAGGTTTTGACCATATATGGGTATGGCGGCCATATTGGATGTCTCGCTGACCTAATTTTAACAAATCTAAAAAGCATTCATCTAAGGACCATACATGCGAAGTCTGATACAAAATGGCCAATCGGTTTCTGAGGAAAAGTCGTTTAAAGCAAAAGTTAACGACAGACAGACGACTGATGAAGAGTGATCACAATAGATCACCTTGAGCCTTCGGCTCAGGTGATCTAAAAAAGGTACATTTAGATAGGTTGGCTTTCTCTCTCTTTTTTTTTACCCTTGATCTCATTGGAAAATCTTTTGTTTGTTTGTTTGACATCCGTAAGAATTGACACTTCCTCACCTACAAGCTCCCAGTGGGATTCAATCCCATAGCGGTGAGAGGCGAGAAGGTTTACAACGCTATTCACCACTCGGTCAAGGAAACACCAAAAAAAAAATTTGTTTAGATCTACGTTTTATTTTATTTTTTGTTTAAATAAAACAAACAGGCTCGGTGGCATTTTTTTTCTTTTAGGCCTGATCATTCACATTTTCACGAAGGTATGTGCAATACTTTTTCAGTTATGCTCCTGACAAATGTTTGACGGATTTCAAGGGCAATAACTCTGGTGTAACTAGTCCAATCCGACTGGTTATCAAACTTGACTTAAATCTTGTGCCCATATACATTGTGTCCCAGTTTCATAAAGATCGGATAATATTTGTTAGAGTTAAGACTTGACCGAGGTCTGAACATAATACGACCTGTCAAAAATACGACTGCAGTGTGGATGGGGGAGTCGAATATCATTTTTATGATCAATGACCGCATATCCCATCTCCCAAAGCTCAAACAAGAAATGTCACTGTTACAGAGTAATGCCCCAAAAGTGACCTTTGACCTTAAGTATGACATTGAACTTGGTGCCATGGACCCGATTTTCATTTGTGGCAAGTTTTTTGAAAATACGTCCAGGACTGCCAGTTATTGACCAAACACGATTTGACCTTTGACCTCCAAGTGTAACCTTGACTTTGGCGAAACGGACCTGGAAATTGCACTGACACGACATATTGTGGTGAGCATTTGTGCCATGTTATTTGAAAATCCATCCATAAATGTAAAGAGTTATTTACCGGACCACCTGGAATGCACTTGATTCTAAGCAGGAGTTTTTGAGAAATAGCGCGGACAAGAATGTGTATATTAAACATACAAAGGGCCATAACTAAGTGGATAATTATCGAACTGGAACTTCATTACAGTATGCGCATCAACACTCGATGTTGATACTTATAGCAAGTTTCGTGAAATTCTAAGCAGTAGTTTTTGAGAAATAGCATGGACAAGAATGAGTATATTAGAAATACAAAAACTCGGTGGAAAACTATCGAACCGGAACGTCATGATAGTATGTGCATCTCCACTTGATGTTAATACTTCCTAGCAAGTTTCGTGAAAATCTGGTGATGCATCACAGAAGCAGTATGTCAAATATCAACAGGTTACTATGCATAGTTGATGGAATATATGCATACCAAAAAAATACCCAAAAAAATTAACGTGAGTATTGGTGTAAAAAGTTCACAATGAAAAATATTATATTTTTTTCCGAATTTATCATCCGCATATCAATGTTGATGTATAAAAGAAGCTGTATGGCAAATATCAGCAACCTACTATGCATGGTTGATGAAATACATGCATTACAAAAACTTTAAGAGAGTGGGGTGGGGGGGGGGATCTCAAAATCAATAGGGTTCTTGCAGTCACTGAGGGCAACCTAGCTGTGAAGTTAGTAGCCGTAGGTTGCATTATTGTCTAGTTATCTTGCGGAAACTTATTTCCTGGCTGTAACCTTTACCTAGTGACCGAAAATCAACAGGGTTCCTGCCATTACCAAGAGCAACCTAATTGTGAAGTTAGCTTGCTGTAGGTTTAACTGTTGTTGAGTTATTTCGCGCAAACTGATTTCCTGTTATGACTTCTATGGCCCTTGACCTAGTGACCCCAAAATCAATATGGTTCTTGCAGTCACTGCTGTGAAACGCAAAAGCAACACCCAAGTCTCTTTTTTTCTTCGAAAAGGCGAGACAAAATCACCTTTCAATATTGTAACCGTTGAACCCAAAAAATGGGCGTTACATAATAAACTTACATTGTCTATAGACTTAATGTACCCACAGGCACTGTGACCAAGTATCATTAAGATTGAATAACATTTTCTCAAGTTAGAGAATTGAATGTTGTTTAACGGCTCATTAACACAGTATAGGTTATTTAGAGCCACCCCAGAGAGAGAGGGAGGATACATAGGAATCCGGGAACCTGCCCTACTCTTATTATCGAATAGATTCCTATGGTTCTTTTACGTGCTCGGAGGATAGACCGATACATGGGACCGCCCGGTTTACGTCCCCATCCGACGGACCAGGCTGAGAGAAAGTGTCTTGCCCAAGAACACACCGACGAAACTCAGTGGCACCACAGAGGATTGAATCCGGGGCCTCCGGGGCTACCGAATGCGCCACGCCAGCCCTCTCAAGCAAGTTAGAGAGCGGACATGGCTAATTTTGTTTATTTTCAGTAATTCAAGGGTCATTAGAGTGAATGGGGTGATATGGCTGAATATCAAACTTCGCCTAGACATTGTATAAAAAGGGACATAATTTGGTGAAAAATCAAACTAGCATTATGGTTCATGCGCTCTGCACGTCGTCAGGTTCTGTTCTTTATTAGTACAAGGTTTCATCCAATTACTTTAATGTGTTGTAAGATATATCCCGGACAAGAAATATCTGATGGACATAAAAAGGGATATAATTTGGTAACATCAGAGTTATGGTTCTTGTGCTCTGTATGTCGTCCGGCTGTGTTCTTTACTTGTACAGTTTCATCCAAATACCTTATATGGTTTCATTGATATGCTCTGTACAAGAAATGCATTACAGACATAAAAGGGGAGATAATTCAGTGAAAAATATTTTTTTTCTAGGAGTCACACGGGGCTGATATTAGGCCCCATTCCCAATGCCAAATATACAGGGGTTTTACCAATTTAAAAAAACACAAACATTTCAACCTCGATCGGATTGCTTGTTTAAGTATGCCGCTGAAAATGAGAGTTTTAAATTTTATGAGTTAAAGTGGATGTGTTTGTTTACGTTTTTAATAAGAAGTTCAACATAACTTGTGTTTTGAAAATTCCCAAATTCTGTATTTTTTCAATACAAATATATTTCTCCAACGAAAATTTCCCAATTTCTGCAGGGATCTTTCCCCCAAAATACCCAGGAAAAGTCCTGTTCTTGTACTCGTCCGGTTGTGTTCTTGACTTGTTTCATCCAATTCAGTGATATGCTTTATCTGAATGGTTCTTACTACATTCTTATAAACTAGTGAACGCCTTTCTGTGTGACTTTGACCCTAGAAAATACACACATGGGAGTTGGATTCTGCACATCGCCTTGATGAGGTGGACTTGTGTGCCAAATTATTTCAAAATCCTTCAATGCATGCAAGAGTTACAGAGCAAAGTGTTTCTTACTACATTCATATAGATAGGGAATCGACACATCGCAGATACCACCTTTTTGAAGATGCATGAATTATCTGCCCTAGCTGTGCTTCTGAATGTCACATACAAACTTATGCACATCAGTCTGTGATGATAGATAGATCTATCAATCCAAAGGTTTCAAATCTCGACATCAAAAAAGGTGGGGATAAAAAAATATATATTCAAACACCCGATGACATCCACCCCACCCCCGGTCGCACATCGAAGGTTGAAATAAAAAACATGTTTGATATGTTGTGTATCTTATATAGATGGGTATACCAAGTTGTATGTAAAATCAATAAAAAACAATAATGTAGTTGAATTTTTAGTGTATCTGACCCCTACACAAAGTTTAGTTGAATTAAAGAGATATAACTTTTTTTAGATATTTCTGACCCCCTCCCCACCCGATGTCCGCCCCACCCCAGCAGTCACACATCAGAGGTTGAAATAAAAAACCTGTTTGATATGTTGTGTATCTTATATAGATGGGTATACCAAGTTGTATGTAAAATCAATAAAAAACAATAATGTAGTTGAATTTTTAGTGTATCTGACCCCTGGGGAGGCCCCTTAGGGCAGAGTAAAAAATTGTTGTGGGTAAGTCATACACTAAATTTGGTTGAATTTCGCCCAGTAGTTTAGAAGGAGTTACGCGACATTACACACGGACAAACAGGAATACATTGTTGCTCTTGCACGCCATTATGAGGTGGGCAATACACTAAACTTGGTTGAATTTAAGACGTAAACTAGGATGTATTAATTATGGCTAGTAACAATCTAGAAATTTTATATAGTCGCCAGAGCTTATGAAAATTGTAATAGTCCTAATGATGAACAAAAACCATGATTTCTTTGACTGTTTATGTACTGTAAATATGTTAGTTTTATCGTTATCAAAGGTTTATATTGGTGAAAACATTTGGCTAATACTGTATCGTCCAACCATCTGTTTTCGCACAACTTGTGATTTCGGACGATTCAGGAAATGACGTATGCGCGCGTTTCTTGTGCGAGTTCCGTCATCACGTTTGATGTCCGTCTGCTAAGCCTATAGTTCAAAACATCAAAAAGAAAATTGAAGCGATTTTCAGCTCTACGGACATTATTATTTCGCATGTTCCTCCATCTACCGGTGTATTTATCATTAAATACCTTCCATTAAAAGAAAATTCAGGAATATTACTATTATTTTGCAATACTCTATGGATTTGATCTTTTATCTTTTTGCAGCCATCAACAAATTGCGTTTTCATCAACCTCTTTCATCGTAAATAAGAAATGGAATTGGGTCAAGTCAATGGCGGGTACCTGCAAAAAACGATGACGCAATATCGGTGTTTATGTAAAAAAGCCATCTGGCAAGACCGTTTGCCCCAAAACTTTCTTGACTGACACGTGACCTAAGTTGGCTGCCATGTTTTGAACAAAGCAGATGTAAACAATTTACAAACTATTCTTTTCCGAGATGATGAATGTATTTTTTTCTTTAAAACAACACAAAGCAAATACAGGGCATTGTTTTCTTCTTTTAAAGTAAAATAATAGTGGATACTTTGCTATTTTTTTCTGTGTTGGCAATTTTACATAAAATCAGGTCAACTGATTTGCATAAAATTACCCGTATGAAAACACTGCATCTTGGGGGAAAAAACTAATTAAATTAAGTGTGCGAAAACTAAAGCCGCTTACCGTAAGAATAAATATGTAGGTCATACATTTACAAATCTTATCAGATGAAAAGTAAATTAAATTTGATAATTGTCTAGGTAGTTTTTGCTGCAGACTGAATAGTTTATTCCATCTAGCATCTTATTAGGTTAACTGTATACTTTTCACTGATATTATGATACCAATTATCGCTAAGTGTGCGAAAACTAAGAGGCCGAGGATACATTAGAAAGTCACCGAAACAGGTACACGTCATCAGTTTGTGTGTTACCACAACTACTGCATTCAAACATGTCAGATATCTTGGTAATACAGATTTGTTTGGAATGTGTTTTTACAACATAAAAGGAATTGAATTGAAGTAAAAGCAAGAAATGAAAACATATTAATTACTTGAATTATTTAATACGGAAACCACTCTTTATATTTAATGTCACAGAAACAGGTACTTGCACGATACCTCAGAACACATTTGATATGGGTGTAGAACAATGGCATCATGGCGTAACAGTAGAGAAAAATCGTAGAAAATCAAAACACTTATAATAGCCACGAAGGTGAGGCTTTGGATCAAAGTGGGTGGGGAAGGTTTATTTTTTATCATAAATTCAGACCAAAATCAAACAAAGACAATTTCATTCATGAACATTTACTAACATATAATAATTACAATTTTCAATGCAAACTGTAGTGTTAATATGGTGGGAAGACGCAGTAATGAATGTAATATAGTGGCGAAACTATGCACAATTAGCGAACTTCCGGAATTTGCGCGAATACACGATACACGTTTGTAAAGGCTATTATAACTCACGCGCAAGAATTAATCAGAACGAGTAATATAATTTAATAAAAGAAACTTTTAATTATATTCACGCACGTTCCAACCAACGAAACCCATCGTTAAATGTACTTAAATGCACTTTTCTGCGCCAAATATTTATTTCCGCATACTTACAAATATGGCGTGTTCCTGTTAAATGGGTTGGGGATAAAAGCCGAATTACGCACGTATCGTACCTTTGACGGTTCGTATCCAGGTAACTGCGCGATTCGTACTGTGGCCATTGGATGGTCCCTACCCGGGCCATTGAACGTTTCGTATTGCAGTTTATGTTCTGTTTATAAATCTTGTAGTTTTTATATTAATTTCTAAAGGGACACACCTTGAAATGTGTATCAAGCATTTACATAAAATACATGGTAAAATATTATTAATAGTTGCCTTGAGTTTTTGTGTTTCTGACTTTTTTAGTCAACATAACCTCTCAATCTGTGAATATAATGCAATTCATCACAAATCTGATGCAGAGCATGAAATACGTGGTTTCCTTAATTTTTATCTAGTTTTAGACATGGTGGCCATCTTGGAATGAATGAATGGTGTTTTACGGCACGTCAACACATAAATAGGTCATATTGTGCCATCTTGGAAAAACTGGCCGCCACGAGAAAGACAAATCTGAAGGGGACTTCATTAAGGATCATTGTGATTAAGTTTCATCAAACTCCTTCAAGAGATTTCAGAGAAGATGTCATACTTAGCATTTTTCTTTATAAACTTTGGGTCACCACGGTGACCATTTTGATTATTGCAAGAAAACAAAAAACACAAACTTAATAGACGCAAACCATTGTGATAAAGTTTCAACAAAATCATTCAAAAGGTTTCAGAGAAGAGTCCGATCTGGCTGGTCTTCGAACTTGTCCGAGCTTTCATTTATATAAACAATCTGGTAAAGTTTGGTAAAGATCGAATGAAAGATAAAGGCCCTATCATCTTAACGAGTCAAATTATAGCATTTTTAACTAAACCAAGGGCCATAACTCCGCTGTTAATGGGCCGATCTAGCTGTTTTTCGAACTTGTCCGAGCTTTCGTTTATATAAACACTCTGGTAAAGTTTGGATGAAAGATGAAGGCCCTATCATATTAATGAGGCAAAATATAGAATTTTTAACTAAATCAAGGGCAATAACTCCGCTGTTAATGGTCCGATCTAGCTGGTTTTCGAACTTATCTGAGCTTTCATTGATATCAACAATCTGTGCAAGTTTGGTAAAGATCAAATAATAAATAAAGGTGCTAGAGAGTTCAGAAGGCTTAATATGGCATTTTTCAGCAAAACAAGGGCCATAACTCCGGTGAAATTACTTTGAACTTGCTGGTTTTCGAACTTGTCCCAGCTTTCATTGATATAAAGACACTGGCAAAGTTAAGTAAAGGTCCGATTAATATTGAAGGCCTTAGAGTGTTCACAAGGCAGAAAACATCATTTTTCAGAAAAAACAAGGGTCATAACTCCGGTGTTACTAATCCAATTTAGCTGGTTTTCGAACTCGTTTGAGCTTTCATTGATATTAACAATCTGTGCAAGTTTGGTAAAGATCAAATAATGAATGAATGTGCTAGAGTGTTCACAAGGCAGAAAATGGCATTTTTCAGAAAAAACAAGGGCCATAACTCTATTGTTACTTACCCAAATTAGCTGATTTTCGAACTTGTCCAAGCTATCATTGGTATTAACAATCTGTGGAAGATTGGTAACGATCAAATAATAAATGAAGGTGCTAGAGCGTTCACAAAGCAGAAAATAGCAATTTTCAGAAAAAACAAGGGCCATAACTCCGGTGTTACAGATCCGATTTGGCTGGTTTTCGAACTTGTCCGAGCTTTCATTGAAACTAACAATCTGTGCAAGTTTGGTAAAGATCAAATAATAAATGAAGGTGCTCGAGTGTTCACAAGGCTTTATATGGCATTTTTCAGCAAAACAAGGGCCATAACCCTGGTGAAATTTATCCGATCCTGCTGGTTTTCGAACTTGTCCGAGATTTCATTGATATAAAGACACTGGCAAAGTGTCGTAAAGATTGGATTAATAATGAAGGCTCCATAGTGTTCACAAGGCAAAAGTTAACAGACGGACGGACGACGGACGGACGGACGACGGAAGGACGACGGACGACGGACGACGGACAACTCGCCATCCCATAAGCTCTGCTGGCCTTCGGCCAGTAGAGCTAAAAATCAGCTGGGGTTGCTATATAGTTGCTGCCTGCCTACCTCATGTACCTGTTTGTTTGTTTAGTTGTTTATTTGTTTGTTTGTTTGCTTGCTTAATTGATTGCTTGCTTATTTGCTTGCTGCTTTGTTAATACACAATAAGACAGAAACTGGGTGAAACCACCACTTAAAAATCAAACATATTTTAAGACTCTTATATATAATGCCCATTGATTGAGATGTTTAATAAATGATAAACAAAGCAAGGTACATTTCTAAAAATCACTTACCAAATGCTGTAGGCTTTGCTGGTCCATGTATGTCAAACACAGTAGCACACACAGTAACGCTTCCCGCAAAAGTCTTCGAGTCCCGGAAAACTCTTCGAGATGCCTCATGCTAAATAGCTGACAGTGTCAATGGAACAAGACATTTGTTGCTTGAGCTCTGGAAATAGAACAGTTTTACCATTGCATTCCAAGTCCAATGTGCTGAAAGTTAAAATTCAACATGTTTCCCCTACAGAACTTTCCATGGGGGCCGCCATGTTTGTTTACATGCAAAACCGCAGTAAATATTTACCTTTTTTTGAGTGGGGGTTAATCTCACAATTTCATGTTTAAAAAGTACATTTGGTAAAAATAAATGCTCTCATTTGAATAAATGTTATTTATTAATTAATTAACAACTCTGAAAATTTATTTTGAAACATTTATCTGGCATGTTTTAATTTTTGTGACCTTTCACTTCTGCCTGAGGTCACTCCTTGAAAGGGGCATGCCCAAGTCCATGTTATATTTAGGATACCGCAACCTTAACTGGGCATATAAAGCATTATTGCCATTAGTTATACATATTTTTCATACAGTTACTTCAGATTTTCATCTATAAATGAGTAAATTTTCCTATTTATCTGTATCCCATATATGGTCATTTAGAACTGTGATGTCATAGCTCTAAAAATGGCGGCTTCCATATGCATTTCAACAGAACCTTCAAACGATCATATCTTTTTTTGTTTATTATCCGATTCACCCTTTCCCAAGTTTTTCAGAACTCTCAATAATAAAGATTGTTTGGCTGTGTCGCTATATTCCCTTGAAGCGAGTGATTATCGTCTTATAGAGGCAACATATAGCATTTCTAACTAAATCAAGAGCCATAACTCCGCCATTACTGGTCCGATCTGGCTGGTTTTCGAACTTGGCAAGTAGAGATAATAAAAAAATAAAAAAAATAAAATAAAAAAATAAAGAAATACAAAAATAATAAAAGACAAAAAAAAGTAAAAAATCTGGTAAAGTTTGGTAAAGATCAGATAAAAAATGGAGGCCTATCATCTTAACGAGGGGAACTATAGCATTTTAACTAAATCAAGGGCCATAACTCCGCTGTAACTTGTCCGATCTGGCTGGTTTTCAAACTTTTCCGAGCTTTTATTGACATAACAATCTGGTAAAGTTTAGTAAAGATCGGATAAAAAATGAACGCTCTATCGTCTTAGCGAGGCAAAATATAGCATTTTTAACTAAACCAAGGGCCATAACTCCACTGTTACTGGTCCGATTTGGCCGAGTTTCATTGACATTAACAATCTGGGTAAAGTTTGGTAAAGATCGGATGAAAAATGAGGGCCCAATCGTCTTAACGAGACAAAAAGTTAACGACGGACGGACGACGGACAACTCGGCATCCCATCAGAAAAAAAAGCAATTAAACCAATTTAAAACAAATGAAATGAAAAAACCTTAAAAAAAAATCAATAAAATGAAAAAAAAAAAAAAAAAAAAATGAAAATAACATAAACAAGAGGGCCAACATGGCCCTAAATCGATCACCTGAGTACTGGCCCATTATCGAACTTCTTCGAAATCGTATGGTCTTATACAATCTGTGCAAGTTTGGTTAATATTGTGCAAGAACTGTGGCCTCTGTTGCGTTAACAACATTGATATAAAGACAGACAAAGTTTGGTAAATATCAAATGGGCCAAAATCAGATAAAAGGAAATAATAACGTCCATCACACTACAATTTTCAACTTCACAGTTTAGCTATAATTCCACTTAGATTAGATCAAGATTTATCCTAATTTTTGGTTTATGCCCAAAAAAAGATAGTTATCAATCCAATAGTTTGTTGACAAATGGGACAGGGGTTATGTTGACAATTTTGCCCCCATAATTCTTCTTATCCCTTTCCATATTCTGTGCAGGTAAAATCTACTTCCAAGTATTTGAGCACATCATTTCAATTGAAAGAAAACACAATATGGAGAGAGTTTCCCTCGTCCCAGGATCTTACCTGTTTTAAAGTGACGGGCGTTACTTGTTTTCACCCCCCCCCCCCCCCCCACTAAAAAAAAACGTGTTTTTTTTCTGAACAATGATTTATCACAATATATCGAGGTAAACTGACATCAGAGAGAAAATTTCAGCTGTATCATCACGTGTATGGGGGTTTATGAGATAAATACATGTAGAATCTCACAATATCTTGCTCCAAAAATAAAAAAAAATAAAAAAAATGCCTACCTACCGACCCTATTTTATTAGAGGCATGCAATAGGAAACACACCTATTTTTTTTTGGCCTTATGCATAAATATTAATGTGGTAAACATACGTGTACTTGACTCGCGTGTCTGCCAGACGATCACATACGATCACATACGGAGGTTATGAACTTGACAGACAAACGATCATCATCAGTAACATGTTTTTTTTATTGATAAAACTACTCCGCATGAATAAAACAAATATTTATATAAAATAGTGAATGTTTTTTTCTTTGCTTCGTAAAAAAATGCAGGCTCGAGAAGTGACGCACCATAGTAATATTCGGTTGAAAACATAGACAATCATTTTGACAGACAGCATAACTACCGCTACGCATTTTTCTTAGTATTTTTTTTCTACTTTATCTTGCAAAAATTATCATTACAATCACATGATTAAGTAGGACAACCATTGTAATTGAAAAGTAAAATAAAAACGTTCTCCCTTTGTGAAAAAACAACTATGTTTGTGACTACTCGTTTGACATAACACCTCCACCACACCTCGTAAGGAGGCTCTAAAACTTGACATTTTAGGACAAAATGGAGAAATTTCCATGCAAGTACCGAAACTATTAATATCAAATTAACTCTGTATCTCCTTGCCCTAAATAATAGGTCAACACATAGCAACTGGATGTTTTATTCAATACATCAAAGAAATATTTACAGAAAAGTGACGGAGGTTATTATTTCCATTTATCTGATTATGACCCAAATACAAAATGAAGGTGCTAGAGTGTAACACCTGGGGCAGGACCAAATGTGACCCAGGGGCTATATGTAATATATGAGAGCTGTGTGCCTTGTGATTTTAGAGAAGATATTTAAGCTTTTCCCTGTACAAGTCTATGTAAAACATGTGACCCCAGGGTCACCATTTGAACAAACGTAGTAAAGGACCAAAAGAGTGTAGTAAAGGCAAAATAGTAATCCTCTGGCTTTTGTAAGTTCCAGAGAATATTTTTTTTAATGTTTCCCTATATAAGTCTATGTTAAACTGTGACCAAATTGACCACAGGGTCACATTTGAACAAACTTGGTAGAGGATCATAAGCTTATAGCAAATGCAAAACATTACACCTCTGGCTCTTGCAGTTCCAGAGAAGAAGATTTTTTTATGTTTTTCCCTATACAAGCCTATGTAAAACTGTGACCCCCTGGGCGTGGCCAGAGGACCATAATTTTATAGTAAATGCAAAATATTAAACCTCTGGCTCTTGTAGTTTCAGAGAAGTTTTTTTAAAAATGTTTTCCTATATAAGTCTATGTAAAACTGTGACACCCGGGGCAGGGCCAAATTAGACCCCAGGGTCACCATTGTAACAAACTTGTTAGAGGACCATAAGCTTATAGCAAATGCAAAACATTAAACCTCTGGCTCTTGCAGTAACAGAGAAGAAGATTATTTTTTTTATGTTTTTCCCTATATAAGCCTATGTAAAACTGTGACATCCTGGGCGGGGCCAAATGTGACCCCATGGTCACTATTTGAACAAATTTGGTAAAGGGCCATATTCTTATAGTAAATGCAAAATATTAAACCTCAGGCTCTTGTAGTTTCAGAGTGTTTTTTTTAAATGTTTTCCTATATAAGCCTTTGTAAAACTGTGACCTCCGGGGCAGTGTCAAATTTGACACCAATGCTACATGTAACACATGAGAGCTCTGTGACTTGTGATTTCAGAGAAGATTTTTTAAAGTTTTTTCCTATATGTCTATATGAAAAAATGCAAAATCTCAATATACAAACTTTGGACCCCCGGGGCTGACGGCCATTTTTGAGCTCGGGGACTTCATTTGAAACAAATTTGATAGCCTAGGCATTGGCGATCATTTTAGAAGAACAAGAAATCTGTGGATTCACATTTCTCCCATTTCTGCTCATGTGAGATAGGCATTTTCCTCATGTGAGATAACTCTATCTTACATGACATGTGAATTATGACGTCATGACGTTACGCCGACGTCGCCTTATTCTGGCGTTAAATCAGCAAAGTCATTGCTTTTATGCTGGTAATAAACACACAAGAGGTCAATGACCTTGAAGCTCTACTGATGGATTTTGATAGCTAGATCAGCATTCCTGTGAAGTTTCATAAAAATCTGTCAAGTAGTTTCAGAGAAGTAGTCGCTACAAGTTGTGTTTTTTACTATATAACTCTAGGTAAACAAAGATGGCCACTGGCAGCCATGTTAATGTCGAATCAAAATAATTTTTGATAAGGATCAAACATCTTGTCATGCTGATCATTTCAGAAAAAGTCCCATATCAGTATCACTTACAGTTTTCAAGTCGAAGTAGTCGCTACAAACTTGTTTTTAAAAATCTATGCTTAGGCATGGTGGCCATCTTGAATTTCCGGCCCACCTGAAATTGTGCTAGGATCACTAGACATCAAGAGCAACTATATCCTGTGAAGTTTCATGAAAATCCGTCAATTAGTTTCAGAGGAGTAGTCGCTATAATATTTGATGTATGATTTCATTACAACTACATTAAAAATAAATATGATAAAAAGGCTAAATTATTATTTACTGATACCGATTCCTTATGCTATGAAATAAAAACAAAAGTTGTGTATGCAGACTTTTACAAGGATAAAGAACTTTTTGATAATTGTGATTATGATCCAAAAAGTAAGTTTCATTTTAATGATAATAAAAAGGTTATTGGCAAGACGAATGATGAAACTTGTGGAATACCCATTGTTGAATTTGTCGGACTGCGAAGTAAACTATATTCGTATATGTTAGACAATAAGGTTAATACAAAGAAATGCAAGGGTGTTAAAAAGTGTGTTGTTAAAAAACAGATAGCACATGATGATTATAAAAATATTTTGTTTATGGCAACAGAAGCTCATCATGAGATGAAAGTCATTAGATCACAAAAGCATAACCTGAGCAGCTATGTAATAAATAAAAAACGTTTATCAGCTTATGATGATAAACGGTATATACTAGATAATGGACAAGATAATTAGCATATAAGTCAAATAGTGCATGGTAAAAAATGATATGCAAAGCGATGATGAAGACTTTGCTTAACGAGTTGCAAATGATTTAATCATTTACAAAAATTAATAGAAACCGAGGGTTTTGGTTAAGTTCTTCCTAAGCGAAGGGCAATCAAGCAGTTTTGTGTAGTTGTGTGGGGTTTGGCAGCAAGCATGGCATCGTCATTTTGTTTTACGTTTGCAAATGTTTGTGTGTTAAAGCCGACAGGAGACAACTTGAAAACTATTGATTGTTTGTTGCGAGGGGGAAAATTGCGCTTATACTCTCAGTTTCTATACTACTTATGCAATTTGTAAAAAAAATAACCGTACACTCAGTTTTCTTTTCTTTTGCCTTATTCTCTAGTTATTAAGCGTTTTTTTCTATTACAATTGGTGGACATTTTTTCATGTTTTTCAGCGTATATACCCCCTCCTTCACAGACCACAGACACCAACGTTAAAATTGCACCTATATCTTTATTAATATAGCATCATCTCAGCTACAAACGCGCATAATTTAGGTGGGTGGGTTGGCGGGCCTGCAGGCAGGTAGGCTGCCGCAGGCAGGCAGATGCAGATTATGCAAATTATGCAAATTATCTAGAACAACTAACATTTAATCATGAAAATTGCAGTCTCTTTAAAGGGACACACGGCAATCTTGACGTGTTGATTAAGGACGGAAATTGGCGTATAAAACAATTCATATAGAATTAAATAACATTTTGAATTTTCTTATTTCCACACCATATGCTTAAATACTCGTATATTATAGGTGGTAATTAATCAACAGTCAAATAATATGCAACAATAATTTGTTTTATACTATTTGTATAATTAAAATTAATGACCCAACAAATGCAAATATGTAGCAAAACTATCAAGATTGTCATGTGTCCCTTTAAGAGGTGGCACAGTCAGTTTGATAATCAATGAAAGATGTTAAAAAACTTACATATGCAAATGTTAATCTAGATGAAACCAAAAATATTCCCGAACTCCTCTATCACGGTGAGCAACATAAAGAATCCACACACACACACACATACACCAGCGAAAGAACGCCCACATTTAAAAGGTACAATGTACAAAACAATATACACGTGACTGATGCAAACTAATCACATGATATGTCACATGCGGTTCAACAGGAGGTATCACGTGATATATAACAGATAAAAGCGGATACAATAATTTAGTATCTACCTATATCGGTATACCCACTATATGAGATAAACTTTACTCAGTTATACATGTAAAGGGGACTAAGAACAAAGTAAAATGCCATTGTTTCCAATTCATGTAATTTTCGTTATAATTGTTGAAAAATGGTCGACTGAAAATATCGTATTTTAGCAATTTCATTCTTAAATGTTTTAGTGAAGCCGATAACGCACATGGTTTTTTTTATTCGTTAACTATCGGAATTCATCCGAATATGTTCCTTTTTAACTGAGGCGCATTGCGCTTGTTTGAGTCAATCGCAAAACAAGAGGCCCAAGAGGGCCTGTATGGCTCTACTGGCTATATGGAGTATGCGACGGAAACACGACAACAATATGCGCAACTAGGCTTCGTACTGATCATTTCTGCCAAGTGTCGTTGAAATCTGGCCAGGGGTTCAGGAGAACTCGTCTGTACAAAGTTAATGTAGTAAACTGTTTAAAGGCCATAACTAGCTGACCAGTGGTTGAGGAGAAATAGTCCAGACAAAGTTTGCGATTACCGGACAGATTATGGACCCTATGATGGCATCTGCCTGAATCCTTATACGGCGGTAGCGTTTGATGTTTGTCTTTAATCTTGTCTTGTTCTCTTGTTGCTCTGGCTACTGCCAAGTCATTGAGTACTTACTTTGTGGCTTTCTATGCGATTTTTTTTATATATTATATACACATGATCATTTTTGTGTTTTACTTATATTGCCTATTAACGCTGCATTGTTTGTTAGATTATAACCTGGCGGGGATATCTTTGTTTACACTGTCCCGTTTATTGGGATGATAAGTGAGGTTTGATGCACCCTAGAACCCGGTTTAATCCCCGGCGGGTTTTTTGCTACTGACTGTTCGAAGGCGGGAGCCCTATTGTCAACCATTGTGTGTTTGTGATGTCTTATCTTGCATTTTATTCATATTTATATATAGTTTTTTCTTTGTTTCTTTGTGTGTTTGTTGTTGACTGTCTTGCTTGAATGCTACCTTTCCTGTTCGATTATGTATATCTACTTGTTTGTGTATTAAAACTTTTAAAGAGCCACAACTCAAATCATTCAACCAGAACATGACAACAATATGCGCAATTAGGCGTGGTATTGATAATTCCTGTCAAGTTTCACTGAAATCCAGTCAGGAATTCAGGGACACTAGTCCGGACAAAGTTTAAGGGGCAATTCCTGTGTCAAAAATCAGTCAACGAAAACACAGTGATGATATGTGCAACTAATCATGGTCCTGGTCATCCCTGCTAAGTTTCATTGAAATTCGGCCTGGCGTTCAGGAGAAACAAACCTATGCAAAGTTAGTGTATTAAACGTGTAAAGTGTCATAACTCTGTCAAAAATCATTCAATCGGAGAACGGCGATGATAAGCGCATCTAGGCTTGGTACTCATCATCCCCGCAAACATTCGTTGAAATTAGGCCAGGTTTTCAGAAGAGACTAGTCTGGATAAAGTTTGTGTACCAAATATTTAAAGGGCTAAAAGTCCGCAGAAAATGAGTCCGGAACACGGTGATGACATGCTCAACTAAGCCTGGTACTGATCGTCCCTACAAAGTTTCATTGAAATCCGGCCAGGGGTTCAGGAGAACTAGTCCAGACAAAATGTGTGTATAAAAACCTTTAAAGGGCCATAACTCTGCCACAAATCTTCCAACCGAAATACGGTAATGACATGCATAACTATGCTTGGTACTGATCATCAATGCAAAGTTGCTTTGAAATCCGGCCAGGGGTTAGAGCGAACCAGTAAATACGAAATGTGTGTATTAAATCTCTTAAAGGGCCATAACTCAGCCAAAAATCATCCAACCGGAACATGTTGATGATATGCACTACTAGGCCTGGTACTGATCATACCAGCAAAGTTTATTTGAAATCCGGCAAGGCGTTCAGAAAAAATAGTCCGGAAAACGTTTGTGTATTAAAAGGTTTTAAAGGGCCATAACTCCGCCAAAAATCATTCAACCGGAAGAATTCTATTAGCTAGGAGAAGAATTCTATAAACAGTTTGCTTTCATTCTAATCCTTTAATATAATTGTACATTGTATATATAAAATGTTGTAAACTATTGAACAATTAAAATACGTTTAGACCAACCGGAACTAGGTGACGATCTGCATAACTAGATTTGATACTGATCATCCCTGAAAAGTTTCATTACAATCCGGCCAAAGGAAGGCAATGAGGCAAAATACAGTATTTCTAATTAAATCAAGGGCCATAACTCCGGTGTTACTTATCCGATTTGGCTGGTTTTCAAACTTGTTCGAGCTCTCATTGATATTAACAATCTGGTACACTTTGGTAAGATCGGATGAAAAATGAAGGCCCTATCTTCTTAACGAGACAACATACAGCGTTTTTAACTAAATCAAGGCCATAACTCTGATGTTACCTGTCCGATCTGACTTATTTTCGAACTAGTCCAAGCTTTCATTGGTATCAACAATCTGGTAAGTTTTGTAAAAGATCCGACAAAAAATGACGGTCCTATCGTGTTAACGAGGCCAAATTATAGCATATTTCAGAAAATCAAGGGTCATAAGTCACGTATAAATAGTTATCTCTGGATGGTTTTCGCACTCGTCCAAAATTTCATTGCTATTAACAAAAAATTCTGCAAGTTTGGTAAAAATCAAATAATAAATGAAGCTGCTAGAGCTTTCACAAGGTAGAATATGTTTGTTTGTATTTCAGAATAACAGCGCCATAAGTCTGCTGTTACCATGGTTACTATTCCGATTTGGCTCATTTTCGATCTTCTCCGCGCTTTCAGTGATATAACAAATCTTCGTAAGTCTGGTAAAGATCAAATATTGAATGAAGGTGCTAGAATGTTCAAAAGGCAGAAAATGGCATTTATTTAGCAAAAATCAAGGGCCATAACTCCGGCGCAGTAGCTCCGATCAACTGGTTTTCGAACTCGTCTAAGAATCCATTGCTATTAACAATCTGTGCTAGTTTGGTAAAGATAAAATAATAAATGAAGGTGCTAGAGTGTTCACAAGGCAGACAATGGTATTTTTTCAGCAAATCAAGTGCCATAACTCCGGTGTTACTGATTCGATCTGGCTGGTTTTCAAACTTTTTTGCGCTATCATTGACATAAAGACCCCGGAATAGTTTGGTAAAGATCCGAATAATAATGAAGGTGCTAGAGTGTTCACAAGGCAGAAAATGGCATTTTTTGAGAGAAAAAACAAGGGCCATAACTCTGGTGTCACTGATCCGATCTGGCTAGTTTTCGAACTTGTCCAAATTTGAATAATGAAGGTGCTAGAGTGTTCACAAGGCAAACGTTAACAGACGACGGACGACGACGGACGACGGACGACGGACGACTCGCCATCCTATAACACACAACGTAACAGGAAATTTTGAAGGGAATAAAAGGCAGGGAAGCCTTTTATTTAAGAGTTTATTTTGATCATAAATACTGAAAAACAGAAACAGAATAGCGATGTACACTAAACCAAATTGCTAAGTACCTACCTAAGAATATTTCAATAATATTCTCATTGTTTTGTGAATTTTGAGTTTGATTAGAGATACGGTTGAACTGCAAAATAACGAGTGTAAATCGTCTGCTCTGATTGCATAAACATATTTTAAAACTTTTAAGTCAATGTGTTTTCTTAGAAATAAGTTATAACACTTATCCAACTGGGTATATAGGATGTTATTAAGTACTTCTAATTAGTGAAGCTTTCGATGTTCCTAATTCTAAAATATGCCAGTTAAAATTATGTTGACATCATGTTTTACTAGCATTACCACTACAAATGCGTTAGCAAAAGACATTTTCAAAATATTTAATGTTATCGCTGAATTACAGTTACTTGAATTTCAAACAGTATTCAATTTAAAGAGAGGTAATTTAGTATTATCCATATTTTATTTTTTTATAGACGGAAAATCTGCGAGAAATGGGTCATTTTTTATGTGTTTTTTTTCTATTATATCATACCAATTTTAAGAATTTTATATGTTTAAGCGATCTTTGACTCATGTTATGTGTTTTATCAGCACATTTCATGTTTTCATATAAAGGGAGGGTAACTCTCAAAAGATGTAACAATTTAAACTAAATACAAAAGTGAGTAATTAGGAATTTTGTTCAGTGTATCATATTCAAATCGTGTAGATACAGCTAGACGTCAGCAAAACAAAATAACAAACGAAACAAGCTCGCATTAGCTATTGAACCGAAGCAAATAAAGCACATTTAGTAGGACACGACATTAATAAATTATCAATTTCAGATTCCTAGTAGAATTACATAAACAGCAAATAACACATTTAACATGCTCAGCTCAGACAGCATCAACTAAATAAACAATCTAAATAACAAATAAAAAAAGTGACCAAATGGTGAGCACTTGCTTGTTTTTGAATGTTGTTTTACGTCATTTTAACATATGTTAATTCATATATAACGATCTCACAGCACAAATAATTTTCCATAGAGATCCATTATAATGTTTTTTTCGTGGCATAGAGATAGAAACAATTGACAACATGTCTTTAAAGACTATGAGCGCAATATTGGTAACTTTGAAATAGAATACCGCTTAAGCCGGTGCTAGTGGACTTTGACAGGTATTGCTTCTAACATTGCCTCTCATGAACAGTCTCAATCAAATCGATTCTGCTACTTTATTTTCCTGGTTATGTTTGTCGCTTCTAAAGGATCACCCTTATCGGTATTTGTTAAATTCTTCAATGATCACATATCTGCAATTTATTTTAAACACAATTAACCAATATTTACCAGGTTGACGTTTTTGAAATTTCATGTTTCTGTGACACCTAATTAAACTAAGACAAAAATACAACCATGTGGTGATTAGACTAAGTATGTCTGAAATGAGACAGAATTAGCTAGACATCTTACATCAACATAAACTTTTATTTGATCTCTTTCTAAAATTCTGAAAATTTAACACCTGGTAAGGATAAATCAATGTATGCAAAGGAAAGTCCTGTAAAAAGTAGAAAAGGAGTTTACTACATTGTATGTCTACCTCCTTATCTTTAGGGCATAACATAGGCAGATAGTAGGGGTGGACGCCCTGAAAGAAAAACACTTTTTTAATGAGCAATTTTGTGAGATTTGTGAGATGTAGTGTTGTGAGTTTATTAGTTCGTTAAAATATGGTGCATTAAAAGATAGAGTGTTGCATAATTACATAAGGTACCGTTTTGTATGATATAAAATATATCGTTGCTAAAGTCGTTAAAAAGAAGACGACGCAACATAGAGCCTTGGTGTATTAAGTTTTGTGTATACTAGCCCATGAACTAAAGTACTATCAATATTTGCCTGTACAAGTGGTGTTTACTACTAGATAACTAACATGATATCAGTTTAATGAGGTCCTCAGACATCCGTAGCCAGATCATTTACATAATAAAACAATGACATGCCTTACATAACTCCATTAGTTAACATTGCTGATAAGTATCTTTCAAAACGTTTAGCAGAGTAGTACGACACTCATGACCTTTCCTAAAAGCATATTTATAAGTATTTTTCATGGGTATCCGACTATCCGTTGAAGATCGGGAATTCCATAATTATTTTTATCGGAACCAAGGCTCTGCCGAGGTAACACTTAAAACGGTTATAAAAAAAAGTGTTTGAATTCCCTATCTGAACCAAATACCCATGACTGATACTTTTTCTTGCATATCATTTTCAATCTGCGCATTGACGTCGCCAACTATTAACGTGTTGCGTGTCTATTTACACAATGACGTCTTGCAGCTGTCATTGTTGATATCAGCGCGCGACTTCTACCTTCCCCACTATGACGTGTAAGATCAGGCTTGCCATCACCTATGTAAAACGCGGATAATCTTATCCGGTATGAAAGAATAAGAAATACAAACGTGTTTTTTTTCTCAAAGGAATATTTGCCTTGTCAAAGTTCATTTGTGACGGCATTCAATTTTGTAAAATAACATATACTGTAAAATCGTTTTATTTCGTCGGGATTAAATTTCGCGATTCTTTCCAAAAGACAGTTTCGAGGGGATGTAATTTCGCGCATTTCTGATTTTGGAAAAAAATATCTTTAAAAAAGCACTTTATCTTGAAACGCGTTATCGATACATTTGACACAGATTTGTACCTCAGGCTACATATTGGCAGTGCTGTCTGGCAAATTACGTCAGAGTTTTCCTTATAAAGAATTAACCCAGGTCACCTACACCGAACACACTTACTCAGAGTGATATTGTATGATCTCCCGTTGTTTTGACTCAGCGGGTGATATTGTGTGATCTCCCATTGTTTTGCTTTATTTATTACCCTGTCTTGACACCATTGTTTGTTTGTGAAGAAAATGGCGGACACCTGCGTCGATGTGTGTCAAATCTCTGTGATTTTATTGGCTAACAACTATAAATAGTGTTGAAATGGACGCTTAGCAGCTGCGACTTAAACTGTTCACAATGTCGTGTTGTACTGAACACTTTGTCGCTGCCACATTGAATGTACACGTAAGTTTTACGTAATCCGTTCTTTGCTCATATGGTTACTAACATTTAACCACCAGAGCCAACAGTTCGGATACAGTAGCAGCATTTCTCGATCTTCATCTCTCGATTTCAAATTATTGTATTCATACTAAAATCTATGATAAGAGAGATGATTTCAATTTTAACATCGTTAACTATCCATACCTGGATAGAGATGTACCTCGTGCTACCTCATACGGGGTGTATATCTCCCAGCTCATTCGATTTGCTAGAGCGTGTAATGATGTTATAGACTTCAATGATCGAAATCAAGTTATTACAAGTAAACTTCTTCAGCAGGGTTTTCGTTATCACAAACTACGTAGATTTTTCTCTAAATTCTAACGCCGCAACGAGGGCCTGCTGGAAAAGTACAACACCAACCTTAAGGCACTTCTGCGACTAGGCATATCACAACCCTCATTTTATGGAGATGTGGTCTATAAACTTCGAAAGTTAAAGGGGTCCGACGGATTTCCTGACCGCTTTACAAATTTAATCAGGAAGTTCGTCAGAAAAGTATATAACCCTTTGGATTTACAGCGCACTGCATGTTTAGTGATTGAACCCTCTACAGTCAGTCATTACGCTTCAATTTTCACTTGTGCGATGACTGGACAACCTCTTGGGACTCTATGATTGTACCTATTGAAACCCCAACTAAGAGAGTTGGGTGCATGAGCTTTCGTCCCTCGGGTTTTCTGGTCTAGATACCCTAGATTGGTTTTCTCTTTAGCTGAAACTACTGTTGTTGTTCAGTACGATTTTGGATACATCCTGAGATGTTTTATTATTCTGTATGTGTTTCTTTAGTTAGTTTCTCAGGATGTGGACTTTATTGTTAGAGAATTCCTTTTGATGGGATGTAGTTTTGTTTACACAGTCTTGTCTATTTGGGCGCTGAAGACAGGATAATAGCGAGGATACAATCGATTCAAGTTAGCCAGTGGGCCTTATTGCCTACTGACCGTTCCAAGTCGGTAACCCTGTCTTCACCACCCTTTCTGTTGTATTTTGTCTCTTTCATTGTACTTTCAAGTTCTTGTTTGCAGTACAGTGCGGACCTACGATGCCTTTGCGCTCGGACCCTATATCTCATTTTTTGCAATGAACTCTAAGCACTACAACTTCAAACGTTCGCCGCGATATTTTTATTACAAAAACATGATGTGTGTTAGAACTGCATCGTTTATTTCTGTAAGCAGGTAATAACTGATAACGGAAACTGACGAGCTAGTTCCGCATTGTTTGTTTCTAATAATACTTATTATCTAGTCTGTACGAAATAGTATGGATTATTTAATAGTAAATAATCACATAGTATACATGCATGATAGCGCTTCAGTAGTTATACTAGTTGTACTCGTAGTGGGACGGGATTTGGGCAGGCGTGTGTATGCATATGTACACGGCATGCATATGTATGCACATGTACACGACAATACAAGGTATAAACATACACGCATTTATTTAAAGTCGTCATATATTAATTTACAAACGTTACCTTTGTATTTCTACACTATTAGTCGTGTATACACACGAACGTTATCACACGCGCCACGTAGCACATAAGATAACAATTTCTACTATATTAGTAATGTATACACATGAATATTATCACATACACCAAGTAACACATACGAGAATAATGTCTACTCTATTAGTCATGTATACACATGGACGTTATCACATACTCCATGTAACACATTAGAGAATAATTTCTACACTATCAGTCATGTATAAACATACACGTTATCACACACACATAGTAACACATTAGAGAATAATTTCTACTCTATTAGTCATGCATACACATGGACGTTATCACACACTCCATGCAACACATTAGACAATAATGTCAACACTATTAGTCATGTATACACATGGACGTTACCACACGCACCAAGTTCAACATACGAAAATAATTTCTACACTATTAGTCACACGAACGTTATCACACAACCCTAGTTACACATACGAGAATAATTTCAACACTATTAGTCGTGTATACACACTAACGTTATCACACACACCAAGTAGCACTTACGAGAATAATTGCAACACTATTAGTCATGTATACAGACGAACGTTATCACACACACCAAGTAGCACAAACGAGAATAATTTCAACACTATTATTCACGTATACACACAAACGTTATCACACACACCAAGTATTACATACAAAAATAATTTCTACACTAGTAGTCATGTATACACATGAACGTTATCACACACACCAAGTAGCATATACGAGAATAATTTCTGCACTATTAGTCACGTATACACATATAACATAAGCAGAAGCATACACTAATAACAGCCAAAACCTAAGTCACAACATCTTATCAAAGCTATATAACCCACATCTTGAGCGTGTAATTCATAAGGTTCTCGTACGTATCTTATCCCCCGGGGATTTGAGTGAGGCCAGGATGTCAAGCTTACCCATTCCAGCAGAAAAAAAGATTCCATATTGCATCCATTGTAATTTAGTGTATATTTAGCGAGAACATTGTTTGATATTGTTATCTATTTGATATCTGGATTTCAGCATAAATTCACATTCACACTAGCGTTTGTTTAGTTCTGTGTGGCGTCTGTAATAAATCGCCCCGACTACAAATCAAGCCCAATCAGAGAAAAGAATGATATAAAAATCGGACAGGGAAAGTAGCATTCAATGACTACAGTCCACAAAACACAAAAACAAACACGCACACAGACAAACGAGAAGGCAAAAGTAATAAAAAATGCAAACGACATCACAAACACAAAAGGGTTGACAATAGGGCTTCCGCCTTGGAACGGTCAGTGGCCAAAAAGGTCACTGAGGATTTAAACCAGTTTCTAGGATGCACCAACCCTCACACTTACCCTATTGTCATCTTAATTAAACGGGACAGTGTAAATAAAGAAATCCCCGCCATGAAATATTCTCTAACCAACAAGGCAGCCTCAATAGGCAATATAAGGAAAACACAAATATGCTCGTGTAAATATAATACAAAAAAAACAGTAGCCTAGAAAGCCACAATGAAGGTACTCAGTGAATTGGCAGAAGCCAGAGCAACAAGAGAATAAACCATTAAGGACACGACAAGAAATATCATAGACAAACATCAAACGCCACCGTCCCAATGGGCTTTAGGTAGGCGTCATCATGGGGTCCACAGCCTGTCCGGTCATAGCACAATTAAAGAGGAAAGCATAGAGGAGAACTGTAAAAGGGTCCACCACCAAGCATGCAGTACGTTGCAAAATGATAGGGTCATAACCTCTTTTGATAAACTTTTTAACAAGTTTAACAAAGATAGTATGAAAGTGATCATGACCAAGAATCTTACGAAGTTTATAAATAACATCACAATAGAAGTCAGGTTGTGATTATCCTTGTCGCAGACGAGTCCTTAAATTACTTTATATTTGGAAAGAAGATCTTGCAAAGCTTTTACGAAGTTTATGGTAACGGTAATCCTGATTTAGTAGCTTTTTAGTTAAACAAAGATTATGAATATTAAAGTCCTCCACTCAAGTACAAGCTCTTGAAAAACGAATAAGTTGAGACACATACACCCCATAAGAAGTTGCTCGGGGAATATCCCCATCCAAGTGGGGAGATTCACAATGTCAAAATTAAAATCATCTCTCTTGTCATAGATTTTGCTAATTATTTTACCATTTTCACTCGAGAGATATAAATCAAGAAAAGAAGCGTTAATATCAGATATATTAGCTTTGTTAAGCTGAAGTTCTTTAGGATAAATATTATTAACCATAGTTGGAAAGAAAGGGTTGTCAATGTTCAATATGTCATCCATATACCGAGAGTTGTCATTAAAGGCTTCAATAACAGCTGCCTGGGTATCTGGCGAAAGACTCAACATAAAATCTCTTTCATAGCAAAATAAAAACAAATCTGCGACAAGTGGTGCACAGTTCGTACCCATAGGGATACCAACAATTTGTCTATAAACGGTGGTTCCATACCTGACGAAAATATTATCTAAATGAAGATGAGTGCTTCACAAACTTTATACCAAAAAAAGAGTATGATAATGGACCTTTGGAAACGGCCGAGCACGACACATACGAAATATTGCAGTCTCGGTTTGATTGACACTGTTCATGAGTGGTAGTGAAATATGCTAGCTTCCGCTCACGCCCTCTAGCCCCGGGTTGAGCAGAAGTCCACATAGTATAATTGTCTAAACTGCCGTAAGTAAAAAACGCTTTAATATTATAACAGGTCAAACATGTAGTATTTTCTCTAGCGAATTTCTTTTGAATAAGAGAAATTAGCTCGTCTTTGATAAGATGATGTGGTAAAGTTGTATATAGTGTAGAGAAATCATAAGTGCTTATAGATGAAACATGACGTTTATTGAAAATTTTAAGTCAAGCCTATCTGAACCGTTGAAGAAGTCAAAACATAAAGTGGCACCTTAAATTTTCCTTCTCCTCTCTCAAAAATTCATTGATTTTGATAAAAAAACAGTCGAAAATTTATAAAGAATAGCACAATAGGATTATATTAAAAAACAAACTCAAAACTCAAAATTGTATAAAAAGCTGTTTGAAGTTAAACATATTATCATTTTTTGATTTTCCCTTAAAAACCAAGCAATTGACGTAGTGAGACTTTCATCCAAACTCCATTTTGGCTTAAAATGTTAAAGTAAGGAAAATACCATCTTTAGAAAGAGAAATGAATTGGTGTTGGGTTTTGACATAACTGAAACGTATACGCACAAAACTCATCATATGTGTGATTAAAGTCGGGCAATATTTTGTGAAATTTCCGCACTGTATCACCTGAAATTTACCTTTCACAGTTTCCTATCTATTTGCTTATATGTATGTGGTGAAACTGTGAGATACAAACTCCAAGTCAAACATGTCTTACCTAAAAACACGACATGACGTTTCCCCCATAATCTAATTTGCCTTTCACATATCTTGCTAAGAAAAAGTAGTATCGTTGTAGAGTACAGACGTGGAGGTCTGACGTCAAACTAAATACTAACCTACAGCATACCAAGTCGGTTACCCTGTCTTCACCACTCTTTATGTTACGTATTGTCTTTTTCATTGACATTTTATATATGCATATAGTTTGGCGCATGGTGCAGTGCGGACGTACTGTGTCATTTCGTTTGATTGCTGTGATTTATATAGGACCATTTGTCTCTAATTTAGATTATCCTGATAAAGTGTCTCTTTATTATTGTCAAACTTATTAAGGGCAGCTACTCTGAACATTTACGAATCAAAGTTACTGATTCTTCTATCAAGCACACCCTGTCATTGTGGTATCTTAATAGCTCATTATAACTGATGGTAAGCCCGTACTTGCTGAGTTTCTGTATCAGTACACTGATTTGTCATGCATCATGTATTCGTAATGTGAAGGAGTGTTCACCGTCTTCCCCTGTGTACATAACGCTTATGATTTCATATTGCAAGCATTGTTCAACATTCTTGTTAAACTGCGCATGCACGATTGCATCATCGTCACTATCACCTTATTTCATCGATGGAAACACTACCGTGGGAATGCTTTGAATCAAAATTAAATAGCATACCTAAAATTCTCAGTAGTTTGATCCGGAATCACAATACTACTCAATGATTTTCTTAGATCAGCTGTATTTTAGTATGCATCCAAGCATGGGGCTTAAAGTCGCTTTAAACAATCATTCAGTCATATCACGAAGGTTCTACAAGTGAACTCAATCATCGATTTAATTGTGCTGCCCGGCTGAATACCACGCTGCACTCAACTCGGCCACATTATTATTACACCGGACCGACACGGACAGCTCTATCACTACAATTGTTATGAAATATTTAATATGGGCCGGGTATCTTGTAAATGCAAATATACCTTTTGCAGAGTCTTTCTGAAATCTTTATAAATTGTTCTAAAGGATCCATTATAGTATCAGCCGTGTATTCAGGAGTGACATGTTGCAGAAACAGCTTTGCTCATATGTTTGCCTATTGTGAATATTTTTGTCCCAATAAAAGTTATTTTTCTGTGATGTTTTACTGGTAATCTGCTTGTATTAATCCAATTTCAGCAGGGTTGGTTTCTTTATTTTTTTCTTTAGAAAACGTAGGGAAAATACACATTTCTTCAATGTAGATAGCAATAGTGCATTATTTAACACTAAAAATTCTGACATTTAACATTTCTCGTTTGTGGCTGCCATCTTGGACCTATCTTGAATGTTTCACTCAGCACCATGATTCACAATATCTTCCCTCGATTTTTTTCTTCTTCGAGGGTCCCCTACACAATTCCACAGAACAATTTAGGGGACATATAAATGCACACAGGACTGCTATCAGCTGCTGTAATTCTTGTAAGTATCTCTTACTTTAATTGCGTGTGATAAATTGGGATGACAATAGCTAGGTGGCACTTAAGTAGGTGCTATTGCTATAGAGGATGCACCTTATGTTGACCTCTCATGAATATAATCAATAAAACCGTGTCTGCTACTTGTATTTCTTATTTATGTTTGTTGCATCCATGCAATCCTCTTTTCAGTATTTCTTGGTGCACCCTAGAACCTCGTTTAAACACACCAGTGGAATGTTTGCCCCTTTGTTAACCCTTTTATGTTTGTGATGTCGCAAACTTTGATTATATTTTCCCTTGTAATAGTTGTTTCCTTGTAATAGTTTTTTCCTTGTAATAGTTGTTTCTGTGTAATAGTTATTTTTATATGTGTTTGTGGTTGACTGTATTTTGTTAAAGCTCATTTCCTGTTCGACTTTGTTTTACCTACTATTTTCTCTGATTTTATTTCGACAAACCTTATTCATGCAATATATGTATGTACCAGTTTCAGTGTGACGCCTTTTGTATTTCTTTCTGCATCATTAGCAATTGTTACTACGAGGAATAGAAACAAAAGACGAATTGCCATTATCCCTCTGATGTCGCTCTGTTGTATCGCCTGCATAGCATGGCATACACTTAGGGATCACTTTGTCCGTCGTCAATCCTTAACACTTTAACCTGCAACCTGATCTTGGCCATAACTTGAAAAATATTAGACCCAAATTCATAAAACTTCATACACATTTTCATCTTGCACCAAGAAATGTTATTACTCATGTCCAATAACTGACCTTCATATACATATAGTTATGACCCTTTACATAAAACTTGAACCTACATTTGACCTAGCTCATAATTTAGCAAAACATTGATATAACTTGACAATTATTTGACATATTTTCATGAAACATTTCGGCAGAGGTATACCCCGTGTAATATATATTTAACCAGCAGCCTAACCTACAGACATATTCACCCTATCCCAATTAATGTCGTTACATATGTCCAATAGCTCTGACTTCATTTTGGCAAAGTTATGCTCCTTTTCATAAAACCTACCCAAGCTCATAACTTCGCAAACTATCTTTTACACAGATCCTTATATAGTATTATATGTATTTATATATTGAAGACGTACGTGTATTTGTCTATAGTGCCAGTGGTCTGGTGTATGCCATGTACTTCTATACCCCCTTGTATCTTTTACACAGACCCTCGTATAGTATTATATGTATATCTTTATGATGTACATGCATTTGTCTATAGTGCCGGCGGTCTGGTGTATGTCTTGTACTTCTATACCTCCTTGTATCTTTTACATAGATCCTCGTATAGTATTATATGTATTTATCTTTATGATGTACATGTATTTGTCTATAGAGCAGGCGGTCTGGTGTACGCCATTTACTTCTATACCGCCTTGTATCTATTACACAGACCCTCGAAACGGTTGGTAATTAGATGGATGTTGTTTAAAAAGAAACACAGAAGTAATGTATGTCCTTTACTTTTTGCAGATCACACAAATTCAATTATTAGCAATTAGGTTTATCAAATTATAGCAAATTATGGGAACGACATTCAATGTTAAATCTAGTATATAACAAATTAAATCAAATTATATATTATGTGTCAAGATTGTTATACAAGAGGGCCTAAGTGGCACTGAATCGTTCACCTGATGATCTTCGCAAAGATGAAAAATATGGCAAACACGCTTAGCCTTATAATTTGTTATAATTTCATAACAGAATTAGATCACTATAAACAAATGCAAATATGTAGAAAAACGAACATGACGGCAAGAGTATTTAACAATCAAGATTGCCATGTGTCACTTTAAAGTGTTCCGACCCAGTTAGTGTTTATATGTTTAAAGGGTGGGGATCTCAACTGTTTCCAAGCTACGACCCAGGAGCTATGTCCCAAGGGGTTGGGACGGACGAATAAGTGTATATATGGTTATAGGGTGGGGACTTCAGCTGTTTCCAAGCTATGACCCAGGAGCTATGTCCCAAGGGGAGGGGAGGGACCAACAAGTGTATATATGGTTATAGGGTGGGGACCTCAACTGTTTCCAAACTATGAACCAGGAGCTTTGTCCCAAGGGGAGGGACCAACAAGTGTATATATGGTTATAGGGTGGGGACCTCAACTGTTTTCAAGCTATGAACCAGGAGCTTTGTTCCAAGGGTCGGGACGGACCAACACGCGTATATATGGTTATAGGGTGGGGACCTCAACTGTTTCCAAGATATGACCCAGGAGATATGTCCCAAGGGGTGGGGACGGACAAAAAGTGGATATATGTTTAAAGGGCGGGGACCTCAAATGTTTCCAAGCTATGACCTAGGGGCAATGTCCCAAGTGGTGGGGACGGACCAATACGTGTATACATGTATATGGTTATAGGGTGGGGATTTCAACTGTTTCCAGCTTTTGGTCCAGATGTTGGGATTGACCCCAGGCCCAATGATGTTCATGCCCATTAGGAGTATATATAGTTATCATTTAGGGATTTCAATAGTTCCAAGTTGACCCATGGGCCATTTTCCCAGGTGTGGCGACGGACCCCAGGACCGATGCTGTTTGGATGGTTGTATCCTTCTGTTCATGCCCAGTGTATAACTATTATATCAGTTTCATATCAGGTTTCAAGAGAAGAAAATATGTTAAAGGTGTTCTCTATATAGTCTATGTAAAACATGTTGACCCCTTGGGTGAGGTCAGATTTGACACCAGGGTCACCATTTGTACAAACTTGGTCGAGGACTTTAAGCTGATACTACATGTAATATATGAGAACTGTGTGCCTTGTGGTTTTAGGGAAGAAGTTTTTCCCTATGTAAGTGTATGCAAAATCTCTATAAACAAATCTTGGATTCAATGGGCGCGGTCATTATTGACCCCCGGGGACTTCATTTGAACAAACCCTTATCGACCAGGGTTTGGCGATCAATAATAAAGAAAACCTGTCGTAATCTGTTTAATGGTTCTTGAGAAGAAGCTTTTTTTAATGTTTTGACCTTTCAAGGCAAAAGCTGCCATCATAGATGTGGCGTTGATCTAATTTTAAATTTGAAAAGATATTGACCTAAGGATCATCCATGTGATGTTAAGTCAAAATTAACCAAGCGGTTTCTGAGAAAAAGTTGTTTAAGCAAAAGTTAATGACGGACAAACGAAGAGTGATCGCAATAGCTCAGCTGAGTCTTTGGCCCAGGTGAGCTAAAATACAATATATATATAAAGGCACACACAGCAACAAAACACTGGGTTTATTTGATCTGATTTCTAATTATTATGAAAAACACACAAAAGCAATAGGTGACTCATTAGTGGTTGCTTTTAAAACAAGATACTTTTTCTATAAACACTAGGGATTGGTAAATTTGGCTTAAAATAATAAGTTAAACCAGTACAATATAAATATACTGCTGTTTCAGACTTCGTTATATTGGCACTTTAAAGGGACACACAGTCATATGGCAATCTTGAAGTATTAATAAAACTAATAAGATTTGCTCCTGATTTTTATATCTCTCATCATTTTGATGTTAAACCTGCTTGCATATAATTGTAAAAGTCAATACAATTAGATTTTTCAACTTTTCTACCATGTTTAAGTGTATTCTTGGTGCAATATAATCAAAACTTAGTAACAAAACAAGAAATATCACTGTAAGTGACAAATGCCCCCCGAAGTCACCTTTGACCTCTAAGTATGACCTTGACATTGGAGCTACGGACCTGGATTTTGTGCGCGACATGTCGTATGGTTGTCGTGAGCACTTGTGCCAAGTTATGTGAAAATCTGTCCATGAATGCCAGAGTTATTGACCGGACACAATTTGACTTTTGACCTCCAAGTGTGACCTTGACCTTGAAGACCTAGGTTTTGGGCGCGACACATCGTCTTGTTATGGTGATCACTTGTGCCAAGTTATTTAAAAATCCCTGCAGGGGTTGTGACGTTACGGTCCGAACACGAAATTGCGTAGCTGTTTTTGACCAATGAACTTCAAGTGTAACCTTGACCTTTGAAGTACGGACCTGGGTTTTGCGCGCGACACAACGTCTTGTTATGGTGATCACTTGTGCCAAGTTATTTAAAAATCCCTGCAGGGGTTGTGACGTTACGATACGGACAGGAAATTGCGTACCTGTTTTTGACCTATGAACTTCAAGTGTGACCTTGACCTTTGAGGTACGGACATGGGCTTTGCGCGCGACATATCGTCTTGTTATGGTGATCGCTTGTGCGAAGTTATTTTAAAATCACTGCAGGGGTTGTGACTTTACGCTCCGGACACGAAATTGCGTACCTGTTTTTGACCTATGAATTTCAATTGTGACCTTGGCCTGTGAGGTACGGACCTGGGTTTTGTGTGCGACACATCGTCTTGTTATGGTGATCACTTGTGCCAAGTTAATTAAAAAGCCATGCATTGGTTTTGAAGGTACAGTCTGGACACGAATTGTGGAATGACGGACGGACAGACGGTGCGATTACTATATGCCCCCGAAACCAACAAGTTGCTTTTATCTATCTAAATGATTATCAATAATGATTAGTAAATACTGAAGTTATGTAGAAAACACTAATGCCACCCACAAGTTTTAAAAATATATATAAAGTTTTCTACGTGTTTCTTTAAGAATCCAGATTGCCGTGTGTCACTTTAAGATATCCCCACTAGGAATGTCATATCTTTTTGATGAAATTTAATATAGTGAGAATTATGCCATCTTTAAAGGGACTGGAGGCGATCTGGAAATGATATTGGGGTCAATCCAAATAGAAAATGAAAACACCTATTCATGTGAAAAGTGCATATACATTAGGTCAAGCTGCATATCACAATCAGTTTTGTTATTGTTAAAGAAAATGTTCGGTCTGGAAACCTTGATGACTCGTTGATTTTTGCAGTTAAATCAATACTATTAATTTAAATCGGGTTATATTACAAACAGTTGTACATATAATATTTAGATCTTTGAATCATCATAGGAATTGATATAAATGAGTTGTACAACAAAAACTGGCCGAGTCGTCTAGTTTTCCAGACCAAACTATTATCAACAATAATTAAATCGCACCGATCATGGGTGCTAGTTTAGTGCATATGAACATTAAATATGAAATTGAAACAATTTATGATGGTTCTATTCGTATTAGGATATCGAGATTTATTGTTCTTCCAGATTGCCTAGTCCCTTTAATAACGTGAATGAATCATGTATATATTTATTGATGAGGCACACGCTAACAATTGTTCAAATATTCACGACCAAAACAAGCTTAACATCTCAAACAAGAGTAAACAGTAGATTAAACTAAACATATATAGAATATACAGTATCATATTGAGTTATCTACATTATATACAGTATCATATGGAGTTATCTACATTATAAACAGTAAAGCAAAATTATGTACATAAAACAAGAGGCCCAAATAGGCCTGAAGCGCTCACCCGATAGCGTAGTCTTGGGTATAATGGTAATTTCTGAGAAACAACAAAATATGTCCACAGATTATTTAGAAGACAATTTATCCTAAATATCTCAAAACATGTATATAACTTGCTTAATCTGGCCATTTTTGATCCCGTTTATCTCTATTATATAAAACTTTGGACACCCTGATCTGGCCATTTTAGATCCCGTATATCTCTATTATATACAACTTTGGACACCCTGATCTGGCCATTTTGGATCCCGTATATCTCTATTATATAAAACTTTGGACACCCTCAGATCTGACCATTTTGGATCTAGAGCACATCATTCGTACAACTTTGGGCCTCTAATCAGGACATGTTTAATCATATACCTCTATATAAAACTATGGACCCTCTGACCAGAACATTTACATTGCTATATACAACTGTAAACCCCTAATCTGGAAAAAAAATTAACACAAGAACATAAACTGTACAAATTTTAGGTATAATACCTATTTCGGACGAAAAGAAAAAACGCTTGAAATCGGTACAGTGGTCCTTTAGAAGAGTTTAAACGTTTGCGCTAATTTAAATAATGGCTGGCATTTTGTATTGCTATTTTGTTGCAATGACCTAATTTATACAAATATGAAAGACATTGACCTCAGAAGTTTAGTCTTTTTTTTCTAGCAGTGTCGAAGGTTAAGTTGTTTTTTAGAGCTGTCACTTTTATACTCTATATACAAAGTTTGGATCATTTGCTGGGCTACTTTTTTACACCAGGGCGGGGCTATTGTTTTACACCAGGGCTGGGCTATTGTTATACACCAGGGCGGGGCTATTGTTTTACACCAGGGCGGGGCTATTGTTTTACACCAGGACGGGGCTATTGTTATACACCAGGGCGGGGCTATTGTTTTACACCAGGGCGGGGCTATTGTTATACACCAGTGTGGGGCTATTGTTATACACCAGTTCGGGGCTATTGTTATACACCAGGGCGGGGCTATTGTTTTACACCAGGGCGGGGCTATTGTTATACACCAGTGTGGGGCTATTGTTATACACCAGGGCGGGGCTATTGTTATACACCAGGGCGGGGCTATTGTTTTACACCAGGGCGGGGCTATTGTTATACACCAGTGTGGGGCTATTGTTATACACCAGGGCGGGGCTATTGTTATACACCAGTGCGGGGCTATTGTTTTACACCAGAGCGGGGCTATTGTTTTACACCAGGGCGGGGCTATTGTTTTACACCAGGGCGGGGCTATTGTTTTACACCAGGGCGGGGCTATTGTTATACACCAGGGCGGGGCTATTGTTTTACACCAGGGCGGGGCTATTGTTATACACCAGTGTGGGGCTATTGTTATACACCAGGGCTGGGCTATTGCTATACACCAGGATGTGGCTATTGATATACACCAGGGCGGGGCTATTGTTTTACACCAGGGCGGGGCTATTGTTATACACCAGGGCAGGGCTATTGTTATACACCAGGGCGGGGCTATTGTTTTACACCAGGGTGGGGCTATTGTTATACACCAGTGTGGGGCTATTGTTATACACCAGGGCGGGGCTATTGTTATACACCAGTGTGGGGCTATTGTTATACACCAGTGTGGGGCTATTGTTATACACCAGGGCGGGGCTATTGTTATACACCAGGGCGGGGCTATTGTTTTACACCAGGGCAGGGCTATTGTTTTACACCAGGGCGGGGCTATTGCTTTACACCAGGGTGGGGCTACTGTTATACACCAGGGCGGGGCTACTGTTTCACACCAGGGCGGGGCAACTGTTTTACATCACGGCGGGGCCTGACCTGACCATGGGATATCCATTTGTACAACATTCATAATCTATCACACAGCAATCGTTTCTGAATAACAACTGTCAATATCTGTTCAGCGTTATCCAGATGGGGGAGACATAATTATCTATCACCCAGCAATTGTTTCTGAACAACAACTGTCAATATCTGTTCAGCGTTCTCCAGATGTGTTAATGTTTTGGCTATAGCTATGGTGGACATACTGAATTTCATGTTGATTTAATTTGTACAACTTTGGACGGTTGTGACCTTGGTTAATACTTTGGTAGGTGCAAAGTGATTTCTTATAGTTTTCCAGGATAAATATCTAGAAATATATATACAGACTTTGGTCCCAACGGGTATAACATTCACAGTCAAGTACCTCTCCATCATTTCAAACAACCACAGTCTAGATCTGTTTAGTTATTCCTAGGAAGATCTGTTAAAGCCTTGGGCTTTTTTTAAGCAGAGGCGACCATATGGGCTGTCACATTGACTTAATTTATTATCGTAAGGTATTGATAATCCATGTAACAGACAATGACGGACGAGAAGCGGTCACAATAGCTCACTTTGAGCCTTTGGCTCGGGTGAGCTAACATTAAAGTAGACACCTGCTATATAAATGATGTATTTGATAACAAACTGACATGTACAATAGTTACCTTATTTTGACATGACCATATATAAATCATGTATTTGATGACAAACTGACATGTACAATAGTCACCTTATTATGACACGATCATACATAAATCATGTATTTGATAACAAACTGACATGTACAATAGTTAATTTATTTTGACATGACCATATCTAAATCATGTATTTGATAACAAACTGACATGTACAATAGCTACTTTATTTTGACTTGATCATATATAAATCATGTATTTGGTAACAAACTGACATGTACAACAGTTACCTTATTTTGACATGACCATATACAAATCATGTATTTGGTAACAAACTGACATGTACAACAGTTACCTTATTTTGACATGACCATATACAAATCATGAATTGGATAACAAACGGTCATGTACAACATTTACCTTATTTTGACATGATTATATATAAATCATGTATTTGATAACAAACTGACATATACAATAGTTACCTTATTTTGACATGATCATATATAAATCAGGTATTTGATAACAAACAGACATGTACAATAGTTACCTCATTTTGACATGATCATATATAAATCATGTATTTGATAACAAACTGACATATACAATAGTTACCTCATTTTGACATGACCATATATAAATCATGTATTTGATAACAAACTGATATGTACAATAGTTACCTCATTTTGACATGACCATATATAAATCATGTATTTGATAACAAACAGACATGTACAATAGTTACCTCATTTTGACATAATCATATATAAATCATGTATTTGATAACAAACTGACATATACAATAGTTACCTTATTTTGACATGATCATATATAAATCATGTATTTGATAACAAACGGACATGTACAATAGTTACCTCATTTTGACATAATCATATATAAATCATGTATTTGATAACAAACTGACATATACAATAGTGACCTTATTTTGACATGATCATATATAAATCATGAATTTGATAACAAACGGTCATGTACAACAGTTACCTTATTTTGACATGATTATATATAAATCATGTATTTGATAACAAACAGACATGTACAATAGTCACCTTATTTTGACATGATCATATATAAATCATGTATTTGATAACAAACTGACATGTACAATAGGTGTAATCAACTTCTCATCTATGCATAATAAAATTAATCGGTATATAATTAATCAAATGAACAATTAATCTCTAGATAAAACTACTGCTAAGGGATGTGTACGTATCATTTCATAGTCATGTGAAGTATACATAGGACCAGAACACATGTTCTGCTGATAACATGTAATCCATATTTCCTACTGATAACATGTAATCCATATCTCCTACAGATAACATGTAACACATATCTCCTACAGATAACATGTAACACATATCTCCTGATAACATGTAACACATATTTCCTACTAACATCTAACATATATCTCCTACTGATAACATATATGCTACTGATAACATGTAAAACATATCTCCTACAGATCACATGTAACACATATATTCTACAGATAGCATGTAACACATATCTCCTACTGATCACATGTAACACATATATCCTACTGATCACATGTAACACATATATTCTACAGATAGCATGTAACACATATCTCCTACTGATCACATGTAACACATATATTCTACAGATAGCATGTAACACATATCTCCTACTGATCACATGTAACACATATCTCCTACTGATCACATGTAATACATATATTCTACAGATAGCATGTAACACATATCTCCTACTGATCACATGTAACACATATATTCTACAGATAGCATGTAACACATATATCGTACTGATCTCATGTAACCCATATCTCCTACTGATCACATGTAACACATATCTCTTACTTATAAAATGTAACCCTATCTTCAACTGATACAATGTCACACATATCTTCTACTGATAACATGTCCCACATAGGTCCTATTGATAACATGCTGTTATGTACATGGCATAATGTATGAAATGTCCAGGTCCCTTAACAAACACTTACACTGCTGTTATGTACATGTCATAACGTATGAAATGTCCAGGTCCCTTAACAAACACTAACACTGCTGTTATGTACATGTCATAACGTATGAAATGTCCAGTTCCCTTAACAAACACTAACACTGCTGTTATGTACACGTCATAACGTATGAAATGTCCAGGTCCTTTAACAAACACTAACACTGCTGTTATGTACACGTCATAATGTATGAAATGTCCAGGTCCTTTAACAAACACTAACACTGCTGTTATGTACATGTCATAATGTATGAAATGTCCAGGTCCCTTAACAAACACTAACACTGCTGTTATGTACATGTCATAACGTATGAAATGTCCAGGTCCTTTAACAAACACTAACACTGCTGTTATGTACATGTCATAACGTATGAAATGTCCAGGTCTCTTAACAAACACTAACACTGCTGTTATGTATATGTCATAACGTATGAAATGTCCAGGTCCCTTAACAAACACTAACACTGCTGTTATGTACATGTCATAACGTATGAAATGTCCAGGTCCTTTAACAAACACTAACACTGCTGTTATGTACATGTCATAACGTATGAAATGTCCAGGTCTCTTAACAAACACTAACACTGCTGTTATGTATATGTCATAACGTATGAAATGTCCAGGTCCCTTAACAAACACTAACACTGCTGTTAAGTACATGTCATAACATATGAAATGTCCAGGTCCTTTAACAAACACTAACACCATGCTGTTATGTACACGTCATAAAGTATGAAATGTCCAGGTCCCTTAACAAACACTAACACTTCTGTTATGAGTATATGCCATAACGTATAAAATTTCAAGGTCCCTTAACAAACACAAACACTGCTGTTATGTACATGTCATAACATATGAAATGTCCAGGTCCCTTAACAAACACTAACACTGCTGTTATGTACATGTCATGACGTATGAAATGTCCAGTTCCCTTAACAAACACTAACATGCAGTTATGAACATATCATAATGTATGAAATTCCCAGGTCCCTTAACAAACACTAACACTGCTGTTATGTACATGTCATAACGTATGAAATGTCCAGTTTCCTTAACAAACACTAACATGCTGTTATGTACATGTAATAATGTATGAAATGTCCAGGTCCCTTAACAAACACTAACACTGCTGTTATGTACATATCATTACATATGAAATGTTCAGGTCCCTTAACAAACGCTAACACTGCTGTTATGTACACGTCATAACGTATGAAATGTCCAGGTCCCTTAACATATACTAACACCGCTGTTATGTACATGTCATAACGTATGAAATGTCCAGGTCCCTGAACAAACACTAACACTGCTGTTATGTACATGTCATAACGTATGAAATGTCCAGGTCCCTTAACAAACACTAACACTGCTGTTATGTACATGTCATAACGTATGAAATGTCCAGGTCCCTTAACAAACACTAACACTGCTGTTATGTTCATGTCGTATTGTATGAAATATCCACGTCTCTTAACAAACAATAACACTGCTGTTATGTACATGCCATAACATATGAAATGTTCAGTTCCCTTAACAAACGCTTACATGCAGTTATGTACATGCAATAATGTATGAAATGTCCAGGTCCCTTAACAAACACTAACACTGCTGTCATGTACATGTACATGTCATAATGTATGAAATGCCCAGGTCTCTTAACAAACAATAACACTGCTGTTATGTACATGCCATAACATATGAAATGTCCAGTTCCCTTAACAAATGCTTACATGCAGTTATGTACATGCAATAATGTATGAAATGTCCAGGTCCCTTAACAAACACTAAAACTGCTGTTATGAGTACATAATATACACATATTTACATATTTGTTGCAAACCTCACACAGGTTACATGTTACTGTCATAATGTTGATAACAAAAACCACACAATCTGGAATATCATAACATACTTCACAGACTCTACTGTCAGATCAATGTTTCTCCACAAGAGGTGGGATTGGTGGGGGGTGGGGGGGGAGCATACCCTGGTGATATTTGATATAGAGATGGGAATTAGACAATCAATGTGTACCCTTGTACAACACACACCCTACAACTATTTACCGCTCAAATGAAGGACAAGTAATAATACTTGTACAACACACACCCTACAACTATTTACAGGTCAACTCAAGGTAAAGTAATACTGCTTGTACAACACACACTCTACAACAATTTACAGATCAATTCAAGGACAAATATTACAACCTGTACAACATACTTCCTACAACAAGTTACAGGTAAACTCAAGGACAAGTAATAATACTTGTACAATGCATATCCTCAACAATTAACAGGTCAACTCGAGCTCAAGTAATAATACATGTACAACACACTGCCTACAACTATTTACAGGTCAAGTCAATCTCAAGTAATAATACGTGTGCAACATACTCTCTACCACTATTTAAAGATCAACTGAAGGACAAGTAATACTACTTGTACAACATACTCCCTACAACTATTTACATGTCAACTCAAGGTCAAGTAATAATACTTGTACAAATTACACCCTACAACAATTTACAGGGCAACTCAAGGTCAAGTAATAATATTTGTACAATTTACACCCTACAACAATTTACAGGTCAACTCAAGGTAAAGTAATAATACTTGTACAACACACCCTACAACTATTTAAAGGTCAACTCAAGGTCAAGTAATAATACTTGTACAACATACTCCCTACAACAATTTACAGGTCAACTCAATGTCAAGTAATAATACTTGTACCACTTACACCCTACAACAAGTTACAGGTCAGGTCAACTCAAGGTCAAGTAATAATACTTATACAACATACTCCCTCCAACTATTTACAGGTCAACTCACAGACAAGTAATAATACTTATACAACATACTCCCTACAACAATTTACAGGTCAACTCAATGTCAAGTAATAACACTTGTACCACTTACACCCTACAACAATTTACAGGTCAACTCAAAGTTAAGTAATACAATTTGTACAACTTACACCCTACAACAATTTACGTGTCAACTCAAGGTCAAGTAATAATACTTGTACAACATACTCCCTACAACTATTTGCAGGTCAACTCAGTGTCAAGTTATAATACTGGTCCAACATACACACCTTAACTATTTACAGGTCAACTCAAGGTCAAGTAATAATACGTGTACAACATATTCCCTACAACCATTTACAGGTCAACTCAAGGTCAAGTAATAATACGTGTACGACATACTCCCTACCACAATCTACAGGTCAACTCAATGACAAGTAATAATACATGTACAACATACTCTCTACCACTATTTACAGATCAACTCAAGGTCAAGTAATAATACTGGTACAACATATTCCCTACAACTATTTACAGGTCAACTCAAGGACAAGTAATAATACATGTACAACATAATCTCTACCACTATTTACAGAGCAACTCAAGGTCAAGTAATAATACGTGTACAACATACTCCCTACAACAATCTACAGGTCAACTCAAGGACAATACATGTACAACATACTCTCTACCACTATTTACAGGTCAACTCAATGTCAAATAATAATACTTGTACAACACACCCTACAATAATCTACAGGTCAACTCAAGGACAAGTTATACAAGGACAAGTAATAATACATGTACAACATACTCCCTACCACAATTTACAGGTCAATTCAAGGTCAAGTAGTAATACTTGTACAACATACACCCTACAACAATTTACAGGTCAACTGAAGGTCATGTAATAATACTTTTACAACATACTCCCCTTAACTATTTACAGGTCAGCTCAGGGTCAAGTACGCCATAACTATATATCCACATTAACACTGTGTACTCACATACACGAGGACTTTAAATATGCCTCACTCATTTTATTTTTACCATAGGTTAACCACAGGCAGACGGCGCGTACCCCACCACGCCCACACCCTACTCCCACCCTCTAATACCCCCACTCTCTACTATCCCCCTTCCCACCTGTTTTTCTACTATCCCCCTTAAATATGTTTGCAATGACATACTGTAAACTGTTCTACTTATATGTTATATAGAGCATGTTTTTTTTTGTTGTTTTTTTTACATTGAAAACCAAGTAGAACAGTTTACAGTATGTCATTGAAAACATATTTAAGGGGTGTAGTAGAGAAACAGGTGGGAAGGTGGTAGTAGAGTGTGGGGGCGGGGTAGAAGAGGGGGGTAGGGTGTGGGCGGGGTGGAGTACGCGCCGTCTGCCTGTGAGTTTTAACAACTTATTTCAAAATCAGTTTTGAGTATAAATCATTTTATTTTTACTTCATTATCGATTTTTGTGAAAAAAGTTTTGAATAAGTGATAAACAAGGGCTATTGGGATATTAGTTTACAAGTTGAACTTAAGAATTATTGAAATTATATACATGAGGCGTGTTTAAAGTCGTGCAGCATATTAACACTGTGTTCAAATGTCAAATGTATTAACACTACGTACACCTCTAGACAAACACTATGCACCTAGAGTCATATATTAACACAATGTACACCTGTAGACAAACATTATGAACTGAGTCATATATTAACACTATGTACACCTGTAGACAAACATTATGAACTGAGTCATATATTAACACTATGTACACCTGTAGACAAACATTATGAACTGAGTCATATATTAACACTATGTACACCTGTAGATAAACACTATGTACCTGTGTCCTATATTAACACTATGTACAACTGTAGACAAACACTATGTACATGTGTCATATATTAACACTATGTGCACCTGTAGACAAACACTATGTACATGTGTCATATTAACACTATGTGCACCTGTAGACAACCACTATGTATCCTAGTCATATATTAACACTATGTACACCTGTAGAAAAATACTATGTACCTGAGTCATATATTAACACTATGTGTACCTGTAGACAACCACTATGTATCCGAGTCATATATTAACACTATGTACACCTGTAGACAAACACTATGTACACCTGTAGACAAACACTATGTACACCTGTAGACAACCACTATGTACAATGTTAAGGTTGTTAACCTGGTTTGATGCGTGTTTTTATGGGACGCCGTTTTATTATTTATTCAATATTTAATGATATCCACAAATGAATTATGAATATCTTTAAATTGAATATAAGATAATGGTATTTAAATGAATAATGGATATCTTAAGTTGTTATGAATTACAGACATCATAAATTCGATATAAAGATAGCCATATCTGAACTAGAACTATCACTGAAGGGGATGAATACCCCGCTTGTTTATTCTAAGTCAAACAAAGGGCCATAATTCTGTAATAAATTAGGCAATTAACAATCGGTGATGTAGAGGGACATAAGGTCATCAGTTGTTATGAGTATATACAATTTGGGAACAATACATTCAAAACTGCTAGTAATAGAAATGTGTTACTTCTAACATGTGGCTATTACAGATAAAATCTGTACACCACCGCGCCGCCCTTCGCCTCATAAAGTAGGGCATCTGTTTCAGTGATGTATTTTATAGATACCCACCCACACACCATTACACACACCCCATGTCCCATCCCCCCACCCACCATCACACACACACACACACACACACACAAACCCACCCCAATAAACACAGGAAGTGTTTATCCCGCTCGTCACCTTTTGTTTTTCACCTTAGTTTGGCTACTTTTGACAAAATACCACCACCACACACACTTAAACTCCCCCCCCCCCCCCCCTTCACCAACATCACTACCACAAACAGCAACCGACACACACATACACATACGCATCAACAAAACCGGAAAAAAACAGAAAGGGACATTATGCAATTGAAATGAATTATTCACAATTATTGATTGATATTCATAATTCATTTACAGATATACATTCATTGATGGATATCTTTAAATAAATAAAGCTTATCTTAAACTTGAATATAAGTTTTCTCAAAAATGTTCATTAATGATTTTTAGATATCCATAATTTGAATATATCTTAAATTCATTTTATAATCTAAAAATGTGTTATTATTAAATTGACTATACAATATCTAAAAATGTGTAACTAAGATATCTATAAATATTTAATGATATCCATATAAGACATTGGGATATATATAATTAATTCTAGGTATCCATGATTAATTACTGATATCCATATACAATATATGACATTGGGATATAAATAATTAATTCTAGGTATCCATGATTAATTACTGATATCCATATACAATATATGACATTGGGATATATATAAATTAATTCTAGATATCCATGATTAATTACTGATATCCATATCCATATATGACATTGGGATATATATAAATTAATTCTAGATATCCATGATTAATTACTGATATCCATATCCATATATGACATTGAGATATATATAAATTAATTCTAGTTATCCATGATTAATTACTGATATCCATATACAATATATGTCATTGGGATATAAATAAATTAATTCTAGATATCCACGATTAATTACTGATATCCATATCCATATATGACATTGGGATATATATAAATTAATTCTTGATATCCATGATTAATTACTGATATCCATATCCATATATGACATTGGGATATATATAAATTAATTCTAGATATCCATGTTTAATTACTGATATCCATATACAATATATGACATTGGGATATATATAAATTAATTCTAGATATCCATGATTAATAACTGATATCCATATACAATATATGTCATTGGGATATATATAAATTAATTCTAGATATCCATGATTAATTACTGATATCCATATACAATATATGTCATTGGGATATATATAAATTAATTCTAGATATCCATGATAAATTACTGATATCCATATCCATATATGACATTGGGATATATATAAATTAATTCTAGATATCCATGATTAATTACTGATATCCGTTTACAATATATGACATTGGGATACATATCAATTAATTCTAGATATCCATGATTAATTACTGATATCCATATACAATATATGTCATTGGGATATATATAAATTAGTAATTATTGACATCCATATACCATATATGACACTGAGATATATATAAATTAATTATTGATATCCATATACCATATATGACATTGGGGTATATAAAAATTAATTATTGATATCCATATACCATATATGACACTGGGATATATATAAATTAATTATTGATATCCATATACCATATATGACATTGGGATATATATATATTAATTATAAATATCCATATATGATATATGGCATAAATTAATTATAGATATCCATATATCATATATGGCATTGGGATATATATAAATTAATTTTTGATATCCATGATTAATTATTGATGAGAATCACTATATGGTGAATAAATAGTACAACAGCGCTCCATATATTAAGATTTTGTTTTCACAACGCTCCTATCAACCAGGAACTGAGTGATGAACTCTGATACTTTGGGGAAGCAAAACAACATGTTCTATGGTGAATTTGTGAATAAAAAACTATCTAATGGAACTGTAATATCAAAACAACATGTTCTATGGTGAATTTGTGAATAAAAAACTATCTAATGGAACTGTAACATCAAAACAACATGTTTTACGGTGAATTTGTGAATAAAAAACTATCTAATGGAACTGTAACACCAAAATATACATAAATCAGATTGTACGCAATCAAACTCGGATAATAACCTTAACCCTCTCGATACTCACACAATATATCACAAGTTAATACAATGCAAAAGTACAAGCTTAAATCACACAATATATCACAAGTGTTTAATACTATGCAAAAGTACAAGCTTAAATCACACACTATATCACAAATGTTTAATACTTTGCAAAAGTACAAGCTTAAATCACACACTATATCACAAATGTTTAATACTTTGCAAAAGTACAAGCTTAAATCACACAATATATCACAAATGTTTAATACTAAACATATTTACAATCTGAATCTGCGCTATATACTGTGGATTCATCGATTTTCAGTTTAATGATTCTGGTAAATGAGTGTAAGGTAATGAAAAAAAAGTATAAAAGAAGACATTAAGAAATTGTCCAACACCATAAATACAAAACATATTGCAGTCTCGGTTTGATTGAGATTGTTTATGAACGGTAGTGAAACGTGCTTGCTACCGTTCATGCCCTCTAGCCCCGGGTTGAGCAGAACTCAATATTTAAAATGCCAATAGTACATAAATTTGAGCAATAGTACATCAATTTGCAAATAGTACAGATGAGACCACAGTATATAGATGAGACTACATTATATAGATGAGACCATAGTATATAGATGAGACCATAGTATATACATGAGACCATAGTGTACAGATGAGACAGCTGTATATAGATCAGACCAAAGTGTATGGATGAGACCAAAGTGTATGGATGAGACCAAAGTGTATGGATGAGACCAAAGTGTATGGATCCAAAGTGTATGGATGAGACCAAAGTGTATGGATCCAAAGTGTATGGATGAGACCAAAGTGTATGGATCCAAAGTGTATGGATGAGACCAAAGTGTATGGATGAGACCAAAGTGTATGGATCCAAAGTGTATGGATGAGACCAAAGTGTATGGATCCAAAGTGTATGGATGAGACCAAAGTGTATGGATGAGACCAAAGTGTATGGATGAGACCAAAGTTTATAGAGGACATCATAGTATATAAATATATTTATTATTGTTTATGGTTATAATTTTTTTGTACGTGATTTTAGGTCAAGTCTGTAAAGATAATATACCTTTAAGTATATTATCTGGTTCTGAATAGTTTTACCTGTTTTACCTGGAGTACACAGTGTACATATACTGAAATTGAACTGCGTCCAATCATTCGAGATATGACAGGCAAAGTAGCGTGTTGCAGTTTACAACGTTTTGAATTACGTGGATTTTTGGGCGTTTCCTAAGGAGTCGGAACAGGGACAATTAACTTGGGACCACGAGGAAGCTTCTAGCACATATCTGTTTTCGGACAAAATTATACATATTTGTACGAATGAAATCTATTTTTAGCAATTTTAAGCAATATTGATTCGTGTTATTTTTTATTGGATAAAAGGATGAATGGTGATATCTGTATGAGGTAATCAGTCGAAATATTATATTGCCATAATTTATTTCTTCCTGCTAAGATAATACAAATAATTTTATTTTATGTATTTTTTGTTTATGCTTTCAATTATATGGATATGAAAATTATATTCAGTCGTACATACACTATAAAATACATATTGGAAAGGAGATTTGTTTACTATGAACATTGGGTTGCGCTATTTACTCAAGGCTACGAAAATGCAGCTTAAATATTTGTTCAAAGTCAAAGTCGGAATATGGAGGGAAATACAAGAGGAAGAAGCTCAGAAGAATCTCCAAGTTTACTATAACAAACTCCAACATCTCATCTTAAATTCTAAAACGGTCAACACATACAAGAACTACCATTATAGCTTCAAGTTATTCAGCAGATGGTGCAGTATATATAATAACACACTTGTACCTGCTAAAAACTATCATAACATCCTTATTAGATTCTATGCCGTCTGCATCTAAAATTAATACAGCTGTATTTAGCATATCTTGGGCACATAGCATTACAGGCCATGTTGATCCATGTAAATCAGATTTAGCAGTTTAGTGGAACAAATAAAAAATGGTATATTAAGAGAAGTTAGCAAACCAGCTGTTCCTAAAGATCCACTTACTCCTGAACACCTACTAACATTAGTAGAAGTTTTTGGTTCCGGAAAGAATCTGTTAGATTTGAGATTTATAACTATGTGCTTGATAGGTTATGCTGGTTTCCTTAGATTCGATGAGTTAGTGAACATAATTATCAAGAAATGATATTGTCTTTGAAGAAATGCATGTAAAGATATTTCTTAAGAAAAGCAAAACCGATCAATTAAAAAGCGGAACATGGGTAGTTATTGCTACTACAGGAAAATCAACATGCCCTGTAAAATATCTTAAAATCTATTTATCCGCATTTAGCATTCCAGATAACTCTCAAGAGTTTATTTTTAGAAAGGTTTCGTATTTAAAGAAGTCTGACACATATATACTGAAAAAATGTGCACATATTTCATATACTAGAGTTAGGGAAATTTTGTTAGAAAAGCATGCTAAGGATGGGTAAGTAAAGGTAAACAATGAAATCAAGAGAGCAGTAACGTTGTATTTAGGAATTTGATTTATAAATATACTATCATTTCCCGAACTTTTTCTGGTCGAATTATACGTTATGTATGTGCATATCGCTACCTATACTGTGTTTATTTGTTATTTATGTCATAAATAATATGTATATAAATTATTGCAATAATGATTAATAAATAATTTATGTTTGGCCGAATGAAATGAAAGAAAACATAAATATATTTATTATTGTTTATGGTTATAATTTTTTGTACCTGATTTTAGATCATGTCTGTAAAGATAATATAGCTTTAAGTATACTATCTGGTTCTGACTAGTTTTACCTGTTTTACCTGGTAAAATAGTCGTGTATCTCACTTATGCACGTGCAATGTGAGTACACAGTGAACATATACTGAAATTGAACTGTGTTCAATAATTCGAGATATGACAGGCAAAGTAGCGTGTTGCAGTTTACAACGTTTTAATTAATGATGATAATATGTATTAAGAGTGTATAATTAAATGCTGGTATGCATTTTTGTATTTTGCAGTTTGTTTCACTTTGAGAATGCGAGTGCGTACGTAATCTACAGTTATGCGTTCCGGACAATGAAGAGTTTTGAAGTTCTCAAAACTCTCCTTTTTCCAGTAATCTGTTATAGTGACTGGGAAAAGCCACACATTAATAAGTGGTTGTGTTTTTCCTTTGGAACCATCGCTGGATTAAACTGTGTTTATGTTTATTGATAGAAACCGTTCAAAATGCTTTCATGAATTAAGAGTTTTCACTCTTGGTATGAATTTATTTCATATATGTTGTCGATTGATTTGTGATGATTTGAAGAAACGAAGACGAAATATACGCTATGTCTGTGCATATCACTATCTATTCTGTGTTTACTTGTTATTTATGTCATAAATAATAGGTATATAAATTATTGCAATAATGATTAGTAAATAATTTATGTTTGGCTGAATGAAATGAAAGAAAACATAAATGAACCCAGTGTATAGATGAGACCACAGTATATCAATGAGACCACAGACTGAGACCACAGTGTATAGATGAGACCACAGTATATAGATGGGACCACTGTATACAGATGGGACCACTGTATACAGATGAGACCTCTGTATATAGATGAGACCACAGTGTATAGATGAGACCACAGTTTATAGATGAGACCACAGTATATAGATGGGACCACTGTATACAGATGAGACCTCTGTATATAGATGAGACCACAGTGTATAGATGAGACCACAGTTTATAGATGAGACCACAGTATATAGATGGGACCATAGTATACAGATGAGACCTCGGTATATAGATGAGACCACAGTATATAAACTGAATGTTATTATAATAAGAGTTATGTTGGGTATTTGATCAGATCTCCTAGCAACCTGTTCATGTTAGATCAACCATATTATCCTGGTATGTGCCCACTCTCTAATAAGGACCACACCCTTCTTTTTAGACTTTTAAGCCATAAACAAATGAAATCTATAAACTTGTGTGGTTTTCACAAGTTCAATAAGAAGAAAATGTCAATAATTTATATAACTAATAGTAGGTTATCCTTCAATACCCAAAATACGTCTTATTATTGTGTTATCATTCAAGTGTAACAGAGTCAGTCAATGCCTTTCTGCACAGTGTGAAACTCAAAATGAAACTCAAAATCACCAAACCAGTCTAGTCCAAACCAGTTTCGTCCTCCTCTTAGTCCTCCTCTTCCCTTACATATCTCATCTCTATCAACAACAAATCTCTGAGAATGCCTGACACAATCATATGTGGTCCTGTCTGCTGGTCTGATGTCGGTCAGTCTTATTGACACTGAATGTTGTGTATCTGGAATACTGGCAACAAAGCTTTGGAATGATTTACTGGTCATTGTAACCTCCTTCAGAGTAACTTGTTCAATGTTCATACTGTGTGGTAATCTGAGTTCTCTGTCACAAAAGTCTATATGCCATAGTTTAATCTTCTTCAACTGTACTAGAGTTGGTATAACCTCCACAAGTGTGTCGATGTTCCGAGCATCATATGTGTCACATAAATGTGTCAATTTAAGCTTCTGAAGTTTTGGAGCATTACTGACACTATTCATGACCGATGCCACAGCACGAGATGAGATAGTCAATTCAACCAAACTCGTTGTGTTCACCTGAACCCTTTCCACATAAAATTCATATAAGACAAGTGATTCTAGTTGTGTATGCCCAGACAAGTCTAACTGGTATTCACATGTATCATCTTCACACTCTGTACACTCTATCCAATCCAGATGTATCCGCCTCAAGTGTGTACTCCGTGACAGGAATGCCGCCAGACGTTCAACATGATAATGAGACATATGTAACCTTTGTAAGTAAAGTGATTCTAGTTGTGTATGCCCAGACAAGTCTAACTGGTACTGGTATGTACATGTGTCATATTCACACTCTGTACACTCTATACCATCTAGTGATTCTAGTTGTGGATACCCAGACTGGTAATGGTATGTACACATGCCAGACGATTCACACTCTGCACACTGTATACCCTGCAGATGTATCTGCCTCATGTGCGTACTCTGTGACAGGAATGACATCACACATTCAACTTGATTATGAGACAGACAAACATAGCTAAACTTAAGGGCCACCATGTTGGATGAATGTTGAATCATGCTAGAAAAATGTATCTGTGAGAATCCTGACATATCAAATGGAGTACCGAGATAAGAACCGTTTAGCACCAAACATTGCAATGTATCCTTAGACTTACACGCCAGGTAGACCAAGCCTGCAGGTAAAGCAGACTTGCCTTGAGTAATGTACAGTTTCTGTAGTGAGTCAACTTGTATAATAGCTTCAGTTAAGCTACATGAAGTTTTGCTGTGCTCGTTGTCAATGTATAAAGACCTTATGTTGCTACTGTTACTGCGAATCAAGTTTTCTAGAAGATGCTGTGTATCTCGTTCTTTGACATACATCACGTCAATAATGATATCTTCAATCCTGAGTTTTGTTTGATGGTCATTGTTTAAACTCTCCCTGACACAGCTGATCATTGTATCCTGAATTTTCCTTAAATCTTCGTATTTTCCAAATAAGAAATCATCATCATGATCATCATCATCATTGTACAGTGTCTTCCTGTGTTCAATCAAAACATCACGAGAAGCAATTTCACAAATGCATTCGGACAGTTTTCCGGCGATTTCAGGATTCATACCACTTATAAACACAAGTACCTGTTCCATCTGTAACATTTTTTCTACTGAGTTGCAGATGTTGGTTATTGTTCCAATTGTTTCTTCATTCATTGAAACATACAGACCTGCCAGAAATTCTTGAAACGTTTTGTGTATGAATGATAGTTTTGTTGATTCAGTATTGCAGTCTATTAATATTTTACTCTGAGACAATATTCCAATTTCACTGGAAATGTTTATCTGCAGTTTGGACATTCCGTGCATCTCTGCTGTTGAATGTTCAAAGACAAGTGATTCTTCTTTACTGTGAGTAAACAGGGTTTCAAATGAAAGTTTCGCAAGAGCGTATACAAATGGCTGTAATTCCTCACAGTTCTTGTTTCCATTAAAGCATTTGGGAAACTGTAGCTTTGAAGACGCATTCCCTTCTTTCATTTTTGAATACTTCTGATTGCCTTTTAATTTTTTGTCCTCTGCTAACTGAAAAAGAAGATTTATCATTCCACTGTATATGGAACATTTGGAGTTTCCAAAGGGTTTTCCTCCATGCCACAGGCACAACAGTTGCTTCAATATCACAGGTATGCATGCTAATTCTGCTACATTGCTTTCCCTTAACTTTTCTTCAAAGTCATCTGCAGACTTGTTTTTGCAATATTTTCTATTAAGAACAGTTACAGCATTTTCTATAAGTTGTCTAGAGGATGACTCATCTAGTCCTGTCAATTCGATTTGTTGGTCAATCTCAGATGTCTTCAGTCTCAGGTGCTCAAGCTTCCAAGGTCGCGTTGTTGTGATAATCGAACAGTTGCGTCTAACCGTCCTGTCTGGTATTCCTTTAGTGCAACATCTAGATGACTGACTCTCATTTTTAGGTGTCCACTCGTCCAGGCCATCAAGTATGATTAGGCATTGCTCTGTCTGTAAGACTTTTGACAATATGCTGCTGTAAGACTCATCCAAACGTTTCAATAACCGATCTTTTATCATTTCTTCAACATGATTGTGTGATCCAGTTACATCTCGCAATGTTATATAGAACACAAAATCAAATTTCTGCATTGTTTCCTCATTTTTTGTTATTGGCTCTGTAGGTTCAGAATTAGCTCGGCACCATGTTGCAACCAAATGCTGACATAAAGTACTTTTGCCTAAGCCAGCATCTCCTGTTATGTAGATCTTCTTGTATAACTGCGCATCTTTTTTAAATACGTTTTCATATGATTCAATTAATGCATCATCTTCACTAGATGTTTTACTTTTCGGTGATTTGTTGTGTAGGTCCACTTGTCTAATGCACGGCTCAATATACAGGTCTGCTATATCTGCAGTCTCAGATGGTTTGAGGGGATTAATCGGTACTGTGAGATGGTCATCTTTGTAAAACTCGATTAGGTCTTTCTGAAATTCTGTAAAGAAGAAAAAAGAGTATCTAACTGTTAGTTAGTACAATTGACGAGAGTGAATGGTGATTGTCAAGCTCTTCTGCGACAAGGACTATCACAAACTGACTACTATGGTGACGTGATTTACAAACTTCGTAAGATCCTTGGTCATAATCACTTTCATACAATTTTTATTAAACTTGTTTAAAAGTTTATCAAACGAGGTTATGATCCTATCATTTCGCAAGCTTAGTGGTTGACCCATTTACAGTTTGCCACTGTTTTTCTCTTTGTTAGTGCGATGACCGGTAAGATTGTGGACCCTATAATGACGTTGGATGTTTGTCTTTAATCTTGTCTGGTCGTACCCTTAACGGTTTGGTCTCTTGTTGCTATGGCTTCTGCCAGGTCATTGGGTCTTTGTGGCTTTCTAGGTTTTTGTTTTATATTATATACACATGATCATGTTTGTGTTTTACTTATATTGTCTATTAATGCGTTATTGTTTGTTAGAGATTATAACCTGGCGGGGATGTCTGTATTTACAGTGTCCCATTGATTGGGGTGACAATAGGGTACTTATATTGCCTATTAATGCTGTCTTGTTGGTTAGAGAATAGTTCACGGCGGGGATTGCTTTATTTACACTGTCACATATTATTGGGATGACAGTTGGACAGTAGGGTAGGTGTGAGGTTTGGTGCACCCTAGAACCTGGTTTATACCCCAGCGGCCTTTTTTGCCACTGACCGTTCCAAGGCGGTAGCCCTATTTTCAACCCTTTTGTGATTGTGATGTTTTATCTTGCCTTTTATTCATCTTTGTTCTTTGTTTCTGTGCATGTTTATGGTCGACTGTCGTTCTTGAATGCAACTTTTCCTGTTTGATTTTTATATCTACCTTTTCTCAATACCTGTTGCTCCAGAGCTATTATTTCTTTATGATAATCTAAGCTCTAGTTACCATCGTGGATTTTGCAGGAATCTGAATTCATTACTTAAAGACGTATGAAACAATCACATGATTTTCCCCAGTCTAAAGTTAACAAAGATGACTGCTGGTGGTCAACTTGGAATCCTGATAAATAGAATTTCATTTCATGCAGATCCCTTTATTATAGGTCCTCTATTTTATTTTAATAGATTCAATCACAACTTTTATATTTTTAGCAATTTAAGCTGTGGTAGCCATCTTGAACCTCCTAGTATAGACATATAGACATAACCCACAAAGTTCAAACAGTTTTATGAACATCTGAATACAAATTCCACTCGTGGAATCCTAAGTTAATGAAATCGTTAGTAAAGATTCCATGTCAATAGTTCTACAGAAGCAGTTATCAAAACTTTATACTATTAACTGTAATTGCTTTCTTAGATTTTGCAGGAGTTTTCATTTCATTTTGACCAGCATAAACTCACTTGTAATTTTCTATGAATTTTCATAAAGATCGAACTAAACGTTTTACAGAAGACTTGGATCAACATTATTTCCATTCATGGCTTTTTTAATACAATATTTTATTTCTATAAATAATACAAAGCACCAAATACGCTTAGTCACTTACAGGTGGTTCATTAATATATACATGATACATAAACTACTTAGTCACTTACAGGTGGTTCATTAATATATACATGATACATAAACTACTTAGTCACTTACAGGTGGTTCATTAATATATACATGATACATAAACTACTTAGTCACTTACAGGTGGTTCATTAGTACATGATACATAAACTACTTAGTCACTTACAGGTGGTTCATTAATATATACATGATACATAAACTACTTAGTCACTTACAGGTGGTTCATTAATATATACATGATACATAAACTACTTAGTCACTTACAGGTGGTTCATTAATATATACATGATACATAAACTACTTAGTCACTTACAGGTGGTTCATTAATATATACATGATACATAAACTACTTAGTCACTTACAGGTGGTTCATTAATATATACATGATACATAAACTACATGGCAATATAATATCTAATGTAAGTAAATATATAAAGATATACAATATTAAATAGAACAACTTATAAGCAGATGTTTTAATAAGAAGGAAATAAATAGCCTGCAAAGATAGGGTTTACAAAAGAAACAAGAGGTCAATGACCTTGAAGCTCTACTGGCAGGTTTTGATAACTAGATCAGCATTTCTGTGAAGTTGCATGAAAATCTGTCAAGTAGTTTTAGAGTAGTCGTTACAAGTTTTTATATATAACTCTATGTAAACAAAGATGACCGCTGGCAACCATGTTTATTGAATCAAAATAAATTTCAACAAAGAAGAACATCATGTCATGATGATCATTATAGAAAAAGTCCCATATCAATATCACTTATAGTTTTCAAGAAGTAGTAGCTTCAAACTTATATTTAGCCATGGCAGCCATCTTGAATTTCTGGCCGACCTGAAATTTTGCTAGGATCAATTAGACACCAAGAGCAACATTCCAGTGAAGTTTCATGAAAATCCACAAAGTAGTTTCAGAGGAGTAGTCGTTACAAGCTTTTACTATATAACTCTTTGTAAATAAAGATGTCCGATGGCAGCCATGTTTAATGTCGAACCAAAATGATTTTCAACAAAGACCAACATCATATCATGCTGATCATTTTAGAAAACGTCCTATATCAATAACACTTATATTTTTCAAAAAGTAGTCGCTAAAATTATTTTTTTAATCTATTTTTAGCTGTGGTGGCCATCTTGAATTTCCGGCCAAACTGAAATTTTGCTAGGATCAACTACATGTATATCAAGAGCAATATTCAAGTGAAGTTTCATGAAAATCCGTCTAGAAGTGTCAAAGGAGTAGTCGCTACATAGTTATTAGTACATAACTATACAAATATGGCCGCTGGCAGCCATGTTTAATTTTGAATCAAAATGATTTTCGTCAAGGACCAATGTCATGTTATGCTGACCACTTTAAAAAAAGTCTCATATCAGTATCACTTATAGTTTTCAAGAAGTAGTCACTACAAACTTGTTTTTTAAAAAGCTATTTTTAGCTTTGGTGGCCATCTTGGATTTCATATCAACATGAATGTTTGCTAGGATCAACTAGACGTCATGGGCACCATTTCTGTAAACTTTCATGAAATTCCACCCAATAGTTTCAGAGGAGTAGTCGCTACAAAAAGTTTACGGATGGACAGACGGACACCACACCAGGGCATAAGCTCTGCTGATCTCTGATCAGTTGAGCTAAAAAACTAGAGCTATCACTAAAGGTGATAAATACCTTCGCTTGGTGACATGTTTGAGTATATGTTTGTATTCTCAAAAAAGTTCTGATTCTGTATTTTCATATAAAATAACTAAAGAGAAAATTTAATGCAAATTGTTTGAAGGTGATTAATACTCCCGCATTAGTGTCCAGTCAGAATAGGTATCAAATTCCTTAATATGGATGCATAGGAATACTCTGAAGTTAGTGCTGAGAACAATTAAATGTTGAGTCTCACATATTAAACAAGAGGTCAATGACCTTGAAACTCCCGCATTAGTGTCCAGTCAGAATAGGTATCAAATTCCTTAATATGGATGCATAGGAATACTCTGAAGTTAGTGCTGAGAACAATTAAATGTTGAGTCTCACATATTAAACAAGAGGTCAATGACCTTGAAGCTCTACTGATAGGTTTTTGATAGCTGGATTAGCATTCCTGTGAAGTTTAATGAAAATCCGTCCAGTTGTTTCAGAGGAATAGTCGCTACAAGTTTTCATTATATAACTCTGTTTAAACAAAGATGGCCGCTGGCGGTCATGTTTAACATCAAATCAAAATAATTTTTGACAAGGATCAACATCATGTCATACTGATCATTTTAGAAAAAGTCCCATATCAATATCACTTATAGTTTTCAAGAAGTAGTCGCTACAAACTTTTTTTTGAAAATCTATTTTTTGCTGTGGGGGCCATCTTGAATTTCCGACCAACCTGAAATGTTGCTAGGATCATTTAGATATCAAGAGCAACAGGCCTGTGAAGTTTCATGGAAATCCGTCAAGCAGTTTCAGAGGAGTAGTCGCTACAAGTTTTTACGAAATAACTATGTAAACAAAGATGGCCGCTGGCAGCCATGTTTAACGTCGAATCACATCAAAGTCCCATATCAATATCACTTAGAGTTTTCAAAAAGTAGTCGCTACAAACTTGTTTTTAAAAATCTATTTTTAGATATGGCGGCCATCTTGGATTTCACATCAACATGAATGTTTGCTAAGATCAACTACTTCCAAGGCGGTAGCCCTATTGTCAACGCTTTTTATGTTTGTGATGTCGTTTGCATTTATTATTGCTTTTGCCTTTTTTTTTTTCTGTTTGCGTGTTTGTTTCTGTGTTTTGTGGTTTACTGTCCTCCTTGAATGCTACTTTCCCTGTCCGAACTTTTTATATTTCTGTTCATGGGCAACATTTCCCTTAAGTTTCATGAAAATCCATTCAGTAGTTTCAGAGGAGTAGTCGCTACAAAAAAACGTTTACGGACAGACAGACATACGGACGGACGGACAGGCGACGGACACAGCACCATGGCATAAGCTCTACGGATCTCTGATCTGTAGAGCTTATAAGAAAAAGGAAAAGAAAATATGCAAGGATTATCTGATTATCTGTTAAATTACGCGAGAAATAATTAAAATATGTCTTAAGTAAAAGTTAGTGGAGTGTAACCTTATGAAGTCTTATAATTAGTGGAGTGTAACCTTATGAAGTCTTATAAATAGTGGAGTGTAACCTTATGAAGTCTTATAATTAATGGAGTGTAACCTTATGAAGTCTTATAATTCATAGTGTGGATCTTTATGAGGTTTTCATTATGTATTTCACATCTTAAAAAAGAAAAAAGAAAATATGAAACCGCTATCTGTTAAGTAACAGGACAATTAAAAACTTAGTGGAATCTGATGTAAACATTAGTGGAGTGTAACCTTATGTGGTTTTCATAACGTATTTTCACATAATACCAAAAAGGAAAAGCAAATATGCAACCATGCAACCATTATTTGTTAAATAATGCAACGGGATGCGACGAGACGGGACGAGACACAAAGTAAATTAGTGGAGTGTAAAGAAATATAAAAAGATCGGACAGGGAAAGTAGCATTCAAGGAGGACAGTAAACCACAAAACACAGAAACAAACACGCAAACAGACAAACAAGAAGGCAAAAGCAATAATAAATGCAAACGACATCACAAACACAAAAAGGGTTGACAATAGGGCTACCGCCTTGGAACGGTCAGTGGCAAAGTAGGCCACTGGGGGTTTAAACCGGTTCTAGGGTGCACCAAACCTCACACTTACCCTACTGTCATCCCATTAAAACAGGACAGTGTAAATAAAGAAATCTCGCCATGATCTAATCTCTAACCAACAAGGCAGCATCAATAGGCAATATAAGTAAAACACAAATATGCTCGTGTAAATATAATACAAAAAAAACAACAAAAAAAAAAAAAAAAAAAATAGCCTAGAAAGCCACAATGAAGGTACTCAATGAACTTGCAGAAGCCAGAGCAGTAAGAGAATAAACCATTAAGGGCACGACAAGAAAGATCATGGACAAACATCAAACGCCACCGTCCCAATGGGCTTTAGGTAGGCGTCATCATAGGGTCCACAGCCTGTCCGGTCATCGTACAATTAAAGAGGAAAGCATATTGGCGAACTGTAAAAGGGTCCACCACCAAGCATGCAGTACGTTGCAAAATGATAGGGTCATAACCTCTTTTGATAAACTTTTTAACAAGTTTAACAAAGATAGTATGAAAGTGATCATAACCTAGAATCTTACGAAGTTTATAAATCACATCACCATAGAAGTCAGGTTGTGATAGTCCTTGTCGCAGAAGAGTCCTTAAATTACTTTTATATTTGGAAAGAAGATCAGGGTTACGATAATAAATTTTTTCAAAGGTTTTACGAAGTTTATGGTATCGGTAACCCTGATTGAGTAACTTTTTAGTTATACAAAGATTACGAATATTAAAGTCCTCAACTCGAGTACAAGCTCTAGAAAAAGGAATAAGTTGAGACACATATACCCCATAAGAAGTTGCTCGGGGAACATCCCCATCCAAGTGGGGATAATTAACAATGTCAAAATTAAATCATCTCTCTTGTCATAGATTTTGCTAATTATTTTACCCTTTTCAATCGAGAGATCTAAATCAAGAAAAGAAGCGTTATTATCAGATATATTAGCTTTGTTAAGCTGAAGTTCTTTAGGATAAATATAATTAACCATAGTTGGAAAGAAAGGGTTGTCAATGTTCAATATGTCATCCAGATACCGGGAGGTATCATTAAAGGCTTCAATAACATCTGCCTGGGTATCTGGTGAAAGACTCAACATGAAATCCCTTTCATAGCAAAATAAGAACAAATCTGCGACAAGTGGTGCACAGTTCGTACCCATAGAGATACCAACAATTTGTCTATAAACGGTGGTTCCATACCTGACGAAAATATTATCTAATAGGCAGATGAGTGCTTCACAAACTTGATAGCAAGTCCACATAGTATAATTGTCAAAACTGCCGTTAGTAAAAAACGCTTTTATATTATTACATGCCAAAAATGTAGTATTTTCTCTAGCAAATGTTTTTTGAATAAGAGAAATTAGCTTGTCTTTAATAAGGTGATGTGGTAAGGTTGTATATAGTGTAGAGAAGTCATAAGTGCTTATTGATGAAACTTGACCTTTCTTGAACATTTTATCAAGAACGTCTCCTGAATTTTTTATAGACCAAAATAAATTAATCCCAGAGTTTTCATAAGTTTTATCACAATATAGTCTAACGTGATCTTTAACGGCAGTAAGACAAGAAGTTAAAAGTTCGGAGATGTTTGTTGTGGTGCAGGCAGTAGAATTCGAAATAAAGCGAGCCTTATATGGATTTTTATGTAATTTAGGAATCCAGTACATAGTAGGCAGTTTATTTTGCTTATCGTTTACACAAGCCTTGAAAGTAGTGCACCGAATGATATGTGCGGAAACAACATCATCCTCGGTAGAATTAACTGGAGTATACGAATTGGTGCTGCCGAGTTCCAGAGATAAAACATTTACGTAATGTAGGCGTCAAACAATAATTACATTATAAGCTGCTTTATCTTCAGGAACTAAAACAAATTTATTATGAAATTCCTGAATTCCCGATTTTAAATTACTAAAGGAAAACCTAGGTCTCGGAGGAAGTAAAGAGGGGTTAGCATTATAAAAGTTAATACGTGTATCTATAATTTTCAGAATTGACTTTTTCCAAGTAGAAAATGAGTTTGGGTCCGCATGTTCTCTACGACACCATTTGATACTAAAATCTTCAATGGAGTGGGCGATCTGGGCACGACAGGCATTAAAATCAATAGTTGAAGGTAATCTATATTTAGGACCTTTCGAAAACAAATGCCGAATACGTTTATCAATAATATCAAAATTACCAGTGATAACATGACCTGCTGGAGCATAGCAAAATGTTGATGTGTTGCATTCACATTCCTTAGGAGTATTATGTACTATATCAAGGTCAGAAACTATTTTGTTGTAGTTGAAAATAATATTTCTAATAGGCTTTTCATACTTATAACAAATAACAGGACTTTCAGAATTTTTGAAATATTTTGGGATAGAATCAACTACATGAGTATCTCGAAAAGTACTAGGCATGTCAATGAAATCAATACCTTTGTTAATATATAGTAGTTTTAGAAAATGCCTGACGTGATCAGACTCCTTGTCAATATGGGGTCGGAGAACATGTTTTGTATAACTTTGAACTATGGAAGCAGTGTTAAACAAGGGATCTGTACGAATGAAAATGTTGTCGGCTTCCTCGTCGATCAACTTTAGTGATGAAATGGACAAAGAAGTAAGCCGCGAAAGCATAGAGTGCTTTCCAGACTATTTAAAAATGGTATGTAAATCAGCTACAGAAATAATTACACGCGATTTACGTTTGATGTTACCATTACGCCTAAGACCATGAGACCTAGCTTTACGCTTTCGGATAGAAAATATAGAAAAAATGTCAATATTAGGATCTTTAGAAATATTTCCTTCTTGATAAATATTGTCATTAAGGCCGAGTGGATAAGGTGTCTGTAAGTTTTTCATCCACTTCAGTTCTGCAATATGTCTAGCTTTTATTTTAAAGCTTTTAGTAGCATCATTATCAAAAAATATATATTCAACCGGTTGAACAGTTACGTTATTAAAATTATGACCTGACTGACGAAAGTGTTGGTACAAGTTATTTTTTAACTTTTTAGGATTACTTAAATCGAACTTTTAAGGATCGACCCGTTTGTCCAACATATTGTATACCGCAACTTGGTGCATGTCAAGTCAGAACATAAATCACGTGAGAAGTACGTCAATCAACATTAGAAGCTAGACATACATTAAACAATCTACCATTAACATAACCTTATGAGGTCCTAAAATAAGTAGTGTGTATCTTTATGAGGTTTTCATTATGTATTTTCACGTCATAAAAAAAGAAAAAGAACATAAGCAACCATTATCTGTTAAATAACAGGACAAATATTTAAAAAACTTACTGGAATCTTATGCAAAAATTAGTGAAGTGTAACCTTATGAAGTCTGTATAATTAGTGGCATGTAACCTTAAATGGTTTTCATAATGTATTTTCATATCATACCAAAAGTGAAAAGCAAATATGCAACCATGTAACTATTATCTGTTAAACGAGACGGACACGGTGCGTCGGGACGTGGTGACAAAGTGATTCCTACAGCTTCGAAGCGGGGATATAAAAAGGAAAAAACAAAGAAAAAGACCAGCCAATTGATTAAGAGGAAAATGAAATAAATAGAATGTGTGTTTCCGGTATAGGCAAGACAACATTTTAGTGTTTTGTTGAAAAAAGAACCCCCATTTTCACAAGTATCTTTTCACACATTTATTTGAGTAATGAAATATTTGTACTAATAATAATTCAATTGAGAGCATTTGTGTTTATAATGGAATCTAAGGATCCAAATGTTATTGTCTCTTGAAAAGAATATTTATGTTATTTTCCCTTAACAAGAGGTCAATGACCTTGAAGCTCTACTGGCAGGTTCTGATCAGCTAGATCAGCATTCCTGTGAAGTTTCATGAAAATTTGACAAGTAGTTTCAGAGTAGTCGTTACAAGTTTTGTTATACGAGGAGCGTTCAATATGTAATGCAACTTACCGTCGTATTAACGTTGGGTGAGGTTTACACACGAAATATGAAATTGATCTTATAGAATATACACTGCCTTAAAAAGCAGCAGAAAGGTTAATGAATTTGCATAGGTCGTAATGTTGGATTCATAAAAAAAGTAATTTATTCAAACTTTTGTTTTAACTGGAAGTATGTGTAAATATTACGTAAACAATGTTTTCAATACAACATTGATACAGTCCAAGGCAAGAAATGCAGTTTTCTTGGAAATATAAAAGTCCTGAAAATATAAAATTCCAATAAAAAAAATAGTCAAATTCAGTTTGAAGATATGCCAGAAAATGGTTTCAACTGAAATGAATTGAATTGGGGTTTTAAGGCACACCAACACATGAAAGGTTATATGGCGCCTAACAGGAATGAACATGCCAGGCTCATCCTCCATGTACATCGAGATGGAGAACGGGCCTAGAACCTTCTCACCCTGAACTGCAAAGTTGCTGCAAATTCTATTGCAGACACTGCATTTATGCTGGAGCGACGTTAAAGTTTTTCTGCCACTGCTCTAGTGATATGAGCGAGATGGCACCTGAAAAAATGCAGGGGTCATTATTAAGACCTTTAAAGAGCATGAACAAAAATTGATAAAATGAACATGAATTTGGTGGGGTCGGGGTGGGATTTCTATCCGGGTGCCTTCACCTCCAACGGGATCTGCAGTGGCCCTATTCTTTGCCCCGTAACTAAATGGGGCCCCCGGAACCACACGGGGCGAAAATGGCTTCAAATACATGGTTAACCAATTGAAGGGATACTCTAAAGAGTTAATATAAAATCAACAAGTTTAGTTACACCGCTTCAAAAATATTAAAGTCTGAAGTTGCTCCTTGCTTTTTTAGCATAATATTTAAGCTATATTTTTTCGCACTGACAACATTTAAACCTAAAAATAAACACATTACAAATGAAAACTACTAACATTTTCATATGAAAGATATAAAAGTTTAAAAAAGTCCATATTGGCCGTCTAAATCAGATTTTTAGTCAAAATAGTTTTTTCCGTTTTTGGCGTGTTCAGTATCATTTACATGTCTTAACAAAATAAAAAAAAATGCCCTCAAAAAAACATTTTTTATTGGATGGAAGTATCTGAAACTTGATAAATGAATGGGAGAAAGTTCATTTACCATAATCAGCATCAATAACTACAACAATGGACCATAATTAAATTTTATGACCATAGTTGCATTATATAAATATCACATCCCATGGAGGGTGATAGAACATATTATTATATAACCTATAAATAGACGCGTTTTCATTGGCTAAAAAGTAATTTTTTAGAAAAAATATCTAGCGATATTGACCTGTTTTTTTGATATTGACCTGTTTTTTTGATATTGACCTGTTTTATATAATTGTTTTTTTGATATTGACCTGTTTTATATAATTGTAAATTGAGGGTTATATAATAAAACAGTTATGGACTTTTCAGCTGTTATACATGATGTTGATATGCACCAAAAAATCATTATTGACCTCGGCTATCGCCTCGGTCAATAATGATTTTTTTGGTGCATATCACATCATGTATAACAGCTGAAAAGTCCATAATTGTATATTGTCAACCCGAGATTGGTAATGTCCACCGAGGCTTTAGCCGAGGTGGACATTACCACATCGAGGGTTGACAATATGTTCTATCACCCTCCATGGGATGTGATATTTATTTTATTATACCAAACATCAAAATTCATTTAATCAGCAATTATTTTTTATTAACAAAAATAAAGAATTTGAAGCAAATTTTTGACAAATATATATATATATTTTTTAATTTCTTATTGTTACATGTGAACCTGACATAGACTAGATTTTATACCATAGTTACCTCCCTTGAACTGGGAAACCACCGTTCTATTTTTAGCACTTGAGGAAACCACCGTTCTTTTTTTAGAAGCACGAGATAATGTTTCATGCCATGAAACATTACCATGAAACATTACCAATTGTTGACTGATCGGAAATGGGGAAATTACATAGAGAATTTTGAGTGAGGTATAATAATATATAATGAACGCCCCTCGTATAACTCAATGTAAACAAAGATGACTGCTGGCTATCATGTTTATGATATCGAATCAAAATAATTTTCAACAAGGACCAACATCATGTCATGCTGATCATTTTAGAAAAAGTACTATATCAATATCGATCACTTATAGTTGTCAAGAAGTAGTCTTTTTTTTAACCGTGGTAGCCATCTTGAATTTATGGAAGACCTCAAAATTCTGGTCGACCTCGGATCAATTTGACACCAAGAGCAACATTATATTTTTAGCAGTGGCGGCCCTCTTGAATTTCCGGCAAATCTGAAAGTATGCTAGGACCAACTAGACATCAACAGCATCATTCCTGTGAAGTTTCATGAAAATCCGTCAAGTAGTTTCAGAGGAGTAGTCGCTACAAGTTTTTACTATATAACTCCAAGTAAACAAAGATGCCATGTTTAATGTTGAATCAAAATGATTTTTGACAAGGATCAACATCATGTCATGCTAATCATTTTAGAAAAAGTCCCATATCAATAAAACTTATAGTTTTTAAGAAGTAGTCGCTACAAACTGTTTTTTAAATCTATTTCTAGCCGTTTCGGCCATCTTGCATTTCTGGCCGACCTGAATTGTTACTAGGATCAACTAGGCATCAAGAACATCATTCCTGTGAAATTTCATGTAAATCCGTCAAGTAGTTTCAGGAGTAGTCGCTACAAGTTTCTATTATATAATAAATAAAGAAAATGTTTAATGTCGATTCAAAATAATTTTTGACAAGGATCAAGATCGTGTCATGCTGATCATTTTAGAACTAGAAATGTGTCCATAGGACACGGATGCCTCCGGTTTAAGTTACTAGAACTATGAATTTGCCAAAAAATTCGGATGGAAGGGACGGACATTCTAATATTTATAGTCTCAAGTGACTAATTAATGCATATAAACCCAAATTAGCCACATAAACCCAAAATTGGAATGTTTTATGTGACTAATTGGCTCCTAATCCTAATTAACCCTAATGACACAGAGTCCAAACCTTAAGTGACTAGACACCTAACTATCATTTTGTGTGCTCGGACGGGACGGACGGACAGGGGTAACACTTAATGCCCCTTTCGGCATTCTCGAATGCCGGGGGCATAAAAAGTAACATATCAATATCACTTACAGTATCAAAAAGTAGTCTCTACAAACTTGTTTTTTACAAATGTATTTTTAGCCTTGCTGGCCATCTTGAATTTCCGGACGAATTTTGCTAGGATCAATAAGACATCATGAGTAACATTCCTGTGACGTTTCATGAAAATCCCTGAAGTAGTTTCAGAGGAGTAGTCGCTTCAAGTTTTTACTATATAACTTTATGTAAACAAAGATGGCAGCCATGTTTAATGTTGAATCAAAATAATTTTCAACAAGGCTCAACATCAGGTCAAGCTGATCATTTTAGAAAAAGTCACATATCAATATCACTGATAGTTTTCAAGAAGTAGTCGCTACAATCTTGTTTTTTAAAAATCTATTTTTAGCCGTGGCAGCCATCTTGAATTTCCGGCTGACCTGAAATTCTGCAAGGATCAATTCGACATCAAGAGTAACATTCCTGTGAAGTTTCATGTAAATCCATCAAGTAGTTTCAGATGAGTAGTCCCTACAAGGTTTTACTATATAACTATGTAAACAAAGATGGCGGCTGGCATCCATGTTTAACATCGAATCAAAATGATTTTCAACTAGGACCAACAACATGTTATGCCGATAATTTCTGAAATAGTATCATATCAATATCACTTATAGTTTTCAAGAAGTAGTCGCTAAAACTTGTTTTTAAAAAAAATATTTTTAGCTTTGGTGGCCATCTTGGATTTCACATCAACGTGAATATTTGCTAGGAACAACCAGACATAATGGGCAAAATTTAAGGACAGACGGACGACGGACACCGCACCATGGCATAAGCCAAAAATTACTTTTCACCTTACACATGTATTCTTAAAAGTAACATTAAATCACATATTAGCTTGTTCCCAAAACTTATTGTATGCTATAAGAACTAACAAAGAGCTATGTCAAAAACGTATACTTCCATCATTTTGTTCTGGTTGAAGAGCTTACCTAAATAGATACCTGTCAATTTGTTTTGACCTTGATCTATGTTCGTTCCTGGCATATTTCCTGAGGTACTGGCAACGCAATCATCACCTCGCAATCCTGGAATTGGAATACACTCAGCTCAGTTGTATTGCTTTAATACAGAAGCATAGTTAAGCGTGTATTGTAAATGGCTCTTTATATGCAGTTAAGAAACACATTGATATCGGGCAACTCCTTTAGAGATTTTTACTATAAAGAAAGCCAGACATTTTCATCACCAATATATCTACAAATAGACATATTCAATAAAACAATTAATCCCATTCTTTTATATGAAAGTGAAAGTTTGGGTTATAAAAATCTTAATGTTACTGAGAGGGTATGCACAGTACACTCAGTTACAAAACACTGAGCGATTGAAAAGTTTTGAGCAAGCCTGGTAAGTGCAAAGTAGCTCAAACACTTTGGGCGACTGACGTGTTTTGAGCAAGCCTGGCAAGTGCAGTACAGACTCCATTACAATCCGCTATACAACTGTGAGTGACTGACGAGTTTTGAGCAAGCCTGGTCAGTGCAATACAGACTCCATTACAATCCGCTATAAACTGTGAACGACTGATGAGTTTTTAGCAAGCCTGGTAAGTCTAATACAGACTCCATTACAATCCGCTATAAAACTGTGAGCGACTGATGAGTCTTGAGCAAGCCTGGTAAGTGCAATACAGCCTCCATTACTATCCGCTATAAAATTGTGAGCGACTGACGAGTTTTGTGCAAGCCTGGTAGGTGCAATATAGCCTCCATTACAATCCGCTATAAAACTGTGAGCGACTGATGAGTTTTGAGCAAGCCTGGTAAGTGCAATAAAGCCTCCATTACAATCCGCTATAAAACTGTGAGCGACTGATGAGTTTTGAGCAAGCCTGGTAAGTGCAATACAGACGCCATTACAATCTGCTATAAAACTATTGACTAGTTTTGACCAAGCCGGGTAAGTGCAATACAGACTCCATTACAATCCGTTATAAAACTGTGAGTGACTGACTAGTTTTGACCAAGCCTGGTACGTGCAATACAGACTTCATTACAATCCGCTATAAAACTGTGAGTGACTGACTAGTTTTGACCAAGCCTGGTACGTGCAATACAGCCTCCACTACCATCCGCTTTAAAACTTAGCGACTGACGAGTTTTGAGCAAGCCTGGTAAGTGCAATACATACTCCATTACAATCCACTATAAAACTGTGAGTGACTAATGAGTTTTGAGCAAGCCTGGCAAGTGCAATACAGACTCCATTACAATCCACTATAAAACTGTGAGCGACTGACGAGTTTTGTGCAAGCCTGGTAAGTGCAATAAAGCCTCCATTGCAATCCGCTATAAAACTGTGAGCGACTGATTAGTTTTGAGCAAGCCTGGTAAGTGCAATACAGACTCCATTACAATCTGCTATAAAACTATTGACTAGTTTTGACCAAGCCTGGTAGGTGCAATACAGACTTCATTACAATCCGCTATAAAACTGTGAGCGACTGACTATATTAGACTAAGCCTGGTAAGTGCAATTATTACTCCATTACAATCCGCTATAAAACTGTGAGCGACTGACTAGTTTTGACGAAGCCTGGTACATGCAATACAGACTCCATTACAATCTGCTATAACACTGTGAGAGATCAGTTTTTTAGCAAGCTAGGTGACTGTGAAGTCGACTCCATTCCAATCTGCTATAAAAACGAGAACAATCAATGATTGGTGCAAGCAATGTAGGCTCACTTTCAATCTGCTACAGCGTGAGCTATCAGGAACATTTTGAAAATGTTAAAGACTGATATATGAAATGCATGAGAGTCTATAGTGAATTATTTATTATTAAATCATTTTGCGCTTGGATTTTTTAAGTGTTTGAACACGTTTTGTACTACATACTTCTTTTCCTGGGGTTTTCAGCTACACCCACATCTTCAGGTTTTCGTTTTGACCTTTCACTTGTGTCAGCATCTAATGAATTAAGAAGACAACTTTATTACTGCATGTATGGAACAGAATCTATCTTGGTATACAATTGGTAAAATATGTTGACTATATTAGGTACACTGTCCATAACTAAGCATATATTTAGCATAGCCAAATCACTGTCTGATTTTTATTCAGTGAAATATATACATGAATACATGAACACATAAGCATAGACCCTGATAAGTCTGTAGAAATACATTTGTGAATTTGAAAAAAAAGTTTTATTTATTATTTGTAAACAATGTGGGACCCACATTACATTTTCTACTGATCACGTGACATCCATTAGCGCATTAGGTTTTTTATATAGTATGTCTTAATACATGTGAGCGAGACCGATTATTGCGACTTTTGACTACTCTTACCCGCGAGTGTCATTTTGATATTGGTTACGTGTTCAACCCCACGAAGCGGTACTTCTTTGTTTATACAGCTATTGAATTCCGTCAAACAAAATTGGTTTTATTTAGTAAATATTCAATAATGGTTAGTGTGTTTTAAATGTTCTTAATTAGACCATGGGCTACTCAACTTTTCGGTTCCAACTCAGCTGGCAAATTTTAAATGCTACCACCTTTTAGATATATCTTAGTAAAAATGAAATAGCCAGGATAGTTTTTCTGAAACGGTAGTTTAACACATTTTTTGGGGGCAAAAACATGCAAATTTGAACAACAAGAAATCCGTGGATTCAAATGTCTCGCCTAACGGGGGCTGGACTTGAAAATTAAATGGTCAATGATGCTTAAATGAAAGTTTGTAAACATTTTAGTAACTAAAACAATCGAGTTTGCCGTTTGCTAAGATGAGATTTAAGTGCATTTGTTTAAAAACAAAATGACATTCTATTAAAAACAAGAGGCCCAAGAGGGCCTGTGGATACTCCACTTGCTAAAACGGCTCTCATATCAAGGGTTGTCGACATAAAATTCCCATCAATAGTTTTTTTAAAACATTGCAAGATCGTGTCATGCTGATCATTTTAGAACTAGAAATGTGTCCATAGGACACGGATGCCTCCGGTTTAAGTTACTAGAACTATGAATTTGCCAAAAAATTCGGATGGAAGGGACGGACATTCTAATATTTATAGTCTCAAGTGACTAATTAATGCATATAAACCCAAATTAGCCACATAAACCCAAAATTGGAATGTTTTATGTGACTAATTGGCTCCTAATCCTAATTAACCCTAATGACACAGAGTCCAAACCTTAAGTGACTAGACACCTAACTATCATTTTGTGTGCTCGGACGGGACGGACGGACAGGGGTAACACTTAATGCCCCTTTCGGCATTCTCGAATGCCGGGGGCATAAAAAGTAACATATCAATATCACTTACAGTATCAAAAAGTAGTCTCTACAAACTTGTTTTTTACAAATGTATTTTTAGCCTTGCTGGCCATCTTAAATTTCCGGACGAATTTTGCTAGGATCAATAAGACATCATGAGTAACATTCCTGTGACGTTTCATGAAAATCCCTGAAGTAGTTTCAGAGGAGTAGTCGCTTCTAGTTTTTACTATATAACTTTATGTAAACAAAGATGGCAGCCACGTTTAATGTTGAATCAAAATAATTTTCAACAAGGCTCAACATCAGGTCAAGCTGATCATTTTAGAAAAAGTCACATATCAATATCACTGATAGTTTTCAAGAAGTAGTCGCTACAATCTTGTTTTTTAAAAATCTATTTTTAGCCGTGGCGGCCATCTTTAATTTCCGGCTGACCTGAAATTCTGCAAGGATCAATTCGACATCAAGAGTAACATTCCTGTGAAGTTTCATGTAAATCCATCAAGTAGTTTCAGATGAGTAGTCCCTACAAGTTTTTACTATATAACTATGTAAACAAAGATGGCGGCTGGCATCCATGTTTAACATCGAATCAAAACGATTTTCAACTAGGACCAACAACATGTTATGCCGATAATTTCCGAAAAAGTATCCTATCAATATCACTTATAGTTTTCAAGAAGTAGTCGCTAAAACTTGTTTTTAAAAAATTTATTTTTAGCTTTGGTGGCCATCTTTGATTTCACATCAACGTAAATATTTGCTAGGATCAACCAGACATAATGGGCAAAATTTAAGGACAGACGGACGACGGACACCGCACCACGGCGTAAGCCAAAAATTACTTTTCACCTTACACATGTATTCTTAAAAGTAACATTAAATCACATATTAGCTTGTAGCCAAAACTTATTGTATGCTATAAGAACTAACAAAGAGCTATGTCAAAAACGTATACTTCCATCATTTTGTTCTGGTTGAAGAGCTTACCTAAATAGATACCTGTCAATTTGTTTTGACCTTGATCTATGTTCGTTCCTGGCATATTTCCTGAGGTACTGGCAACGCAATCATCACCTCGCAATCCTGGAATTGGAATACACTCAGCTCAGTTGTATTGCTTTAATACAGAAGCATAGTTAAGCGTGTATTGTAAATGGCTCTTTTTATGCAGTTAAGAAACGCATTGATATCAGGCAACTCCTTTAGAGATTTTTACTATAAAGAAAGCCAGACATTTTCATCACCATTATATCTACAAATAGACATATTCAATAAAACAATTAATCCCATTCTTTTATATGAAATTGAAAGTTTGGGTTATAAAAATCTTAATGTTACTGAGAGGGTATGCAAAGTACACTCAGTTACAAAACATTGAGCGATTGAAACGTTTTGAGCAAGCCTGGTAAGTGCAAAGTATCTCAAACACTTTGGGCGACTGACGTGTTTTGAGCAAGCCTGGCAAGTGCAATACAGACTCCATTACAATCCGCTATACAACTGTGAGTGACTGACGAGTTTTGAGCAAGCCTGGTCAGTGCAATAAAGACTCCATTACAATCCGCTATAAACTGTGAACGACTGATGAGATTTTAGCAAGCCTGGTAAGTCTAATACAGACTCCATTACAATCCGCTATAAAACTGTGAGCGACTGATGAGTTTTGAGCAAGCCTGGTAAGTGCAATACAGCCTCCATTACTATCCGCTATAAAACTTTGAGCGACTGACGAGCTTTGTGCAAGCCTGGTAATTGCAATATAGCCTCCATTACAATCCGCTATAAAACTGTGAGCGACTGATGAGTTTTGAGCAAGCCTGGTTAGTGCAATAAAGCCTCCATTACAATCCGCTATAAAACTGTGAGCGACTGATGAGTTTTGAGCAAGCCTGGTAAGTGCAATACAGACTCCATTACAATCTGCTATAAAACTATTGACTAGTTTTGACCAAGCCGGGTAAGTGCAATACAGACTCCATTACAATCCGTTATAAAACTGTGAGTGACTGACTAGTTTTGACCAAGCCTGGTACGTGCAATACAGCCTCCACTACCATCCGCTTTAAAACTTAGCGACTGACGAGTTTTGAGCAAGCCTCGTAAGTGCAATACATACTCCATTACAATCCACTATAAAACTGTGAGTGACTAATGAGTTTTGAGCAAGCCTGGCAAGTGCAATACAGACTCCATTACAATCCACTATAAAACTGTAAGCGACTGATGAGTTTTGAGCAAGCCTGGTAAGTGCAATACAGCCTCCACTACCATCCGCTTTAAAACTTAGCGACTGACGAGTTTTGAGCAAGCCTGGTAAGGGCAATACATACTCCATTACAATCCGCTATAAAACTGTGAGCGACTGATTAGTTTTGAGCAAGCCTGGTAAGTGCAATACAGACTCCATTACAATCTGCTATAAAACTATTGACTAGTTTCGACCAAGCCTGGTAAGTGCAATACAGACTCCATTACAATCCGTTATAAAACTGTGAGTGACTGACTAGTTTTGACCAAGCCTGGTACGTGCAATACAGACTTCATTACAATCCGCTATAAAACTGTGAGCGACTGACTATATTAGACTAAGCCTGTTAAGTGCAATTATTACTCCATTACAATCCGCCATAAAACTGTGAGCGACTGACTAGTTTTGACGAAGCCTGGTACATGCAATACAGACTCCATTACAATCTGCTATAACACTGTGAGAGATCAGTTTTTTAGCAAGCTAGGTGACTGTGAAGTCGACTCCATTCCAATCTGCTATAAAAACGTGAACAATCAATGATTGGTGCAAGCAAAGTAGGCTCACTTTCAATCTGCTACAGCGTGAGCTATCAGGAACATTTTGAAAATGTTAAAGACTGATATATGAAATGCATAAGAGTCTATAGTGAATTATTTATTATTAAATCATTTTGCGCTTGGATTGTTTAAGTGTTTGAACACGTTTTGTACTACATACTTCTTTTCCTGGGGTTTTCAGCTACACCCACATCTTCAGGTTTTCTGTTTGACCCTTCACTTGTGTCAGCATCTAATGAATTAAGAAGACAACTTTATTACTGCATGTATGGAACAGAATCTATCTTGGTATACAATTGGTAAAATATGTTGCCAATATTAGGTACACTGTCCATAACTAAGCATATATTTAGCATAGCCAAATCACTGTCTGATTTTTATTCAGTGAAATATATACATGAATACATGAACACATAAGCATAGACCCTGATAAGTCTGTAGAAATACATTTGTGAATTTGAAAAAAAAGTTTTATTTATTATTTGTAAACAATGTGGGACCCACATTACATTTTCTACTGATCACGTGACATCCATTAGCGCATTAGGTTTTTTATATAGTATGTCTTAATACATGTGATCGAGACCGATTATTGCGTTTTTTGACTACTATTACCCGCGAGTGTCATTTTAATATTGGTTACGTGTTCAACCCCACGAAGCGGTACTTCTTTGTTTATACAGCTATTGAATTCCGTCAAACAAAATTGGTTTTATTTAGTAAATATTCAATAATGGTTAGTGTGTTTTAAATGTTGTTAATTAGACCATGGGCTACTCAACTTTTTGGTTCCAACTCAGCTGGCAAATTTTAAATGCTACCACCTTTTAGATATATCTTAGTAAAAATGAAATAGCCAGGATAGTTTTTTTGAAACGGTAGTTTAACACATTTTTTGGGGGCAAAAACATGCAAATTTGAACAACAAGAAATCCGTGGATTCAAATGTCTCGCCTAACGGGGGCTGGACTTGAAAATTAAATGGTCAATGATGCTTAAATGAAAGTTTGTAAACATTTTAGTAACTAAAACAATCGAGTTTGCCGTTTGCTAAGATGAGATTTAAGTGCATTTGTTTAAAAACAAAATGACATTCTATTAAAAACAAGAGGCCCAAGAGGGCCTGTGGATACTCCACTTGCTAATACAACTCTCATATCAAGGGTTGTCGAAATAAAATTCCCATCAATAGTTTTTTTAAAACATTGCAAAAACAACAGGGATAGGATGGCCTTAGATCGCTCACCTGGTAATCATGGGCAATAAGTATACTGTGTCTAGTCTGGCATGGGCATTTTATAATTTGTCCCACTTTCTGCTATGAATGAAATTTCATAAAAATCAGAGGGGGTGGGGGAGGGGGTTATATTAACATTCTAAACAAATATGGTAAAGATCAGATTAAAAATGAAGTAACTACAGATTTAACAAAGGAAAACACAATATAGCATTTTTCAACAAATCAAGGGCCATAACCTGTCGTTACTGACTAGATCTAGCTGGTTTTCGAACTTGTCCAAAATTTCATAGATATATCATGCTTTGCACAACTAGACATCATACTGAGGCTTCCTGCCAAATTTTGTAGAAATCCATCAAGCCGTTTAGGAGGAGTAGCGCCGACAAGAAATTTAAAGTAAAAATGTCAAAGTGCCATAACTCCATCATAAATCAGCAAAATGGAACAAAAGCGAGATATGCACAACTAGACATCTTACCGATGCTTCCTGCCAAGTTTCGTCGAAATCCAACAAGGCGTTTAGGAGAAGCAGCGCCGACAAGAAATTAAAAAAAGAAAATGTCAAGGGGCTGTAACTGCATCAAAAATCAACGAACCGAACAAAAATGCAATAGGCACAGCAATGCTTCCTGCTAACACGCATTAACACCAAAAAAAAAAAAAAAATAATCAAATAAAAAAAAAAAAAAAAAAAAAATAATAAATTAAAACAAAAAATATGTATATATTAAAAAAAAAATACTAATAATAAACAAGAGCTGTCGGATTATAAGCAAAGTTTTAAAGGTCTAGTGCATACAATTTGTGAAAAAGTGACCTAAACGCAAAAGTTGAACCTAAAAATTATTAAGTTATCTGGCCTTTGATTGGAGGGTCAAGGTCACTTCCACATTTGCTTTGTCACGTTGCCATGTACCACCCAAGATACAACTATAAGCAAAGTTTGAAAGGTCTAGTGCATACAGTTTGTGAAAAAGTGACCTAAACGCAAAAGTTGAACCTAAAAATTAGTAAGCTATATGCCCATTGCTTGGAGGGTCAAGGTCACTTCCACATTTGCTTTGTCACATTGCGATGTACCACCCATATGAGGCGCCATACGTGACTATATGTTGTAAGATAAATATATACGTTGCGTGTGAAATATATATATACTGAATACAAAATATTTATGATACAAACAAATATATACGTTACTCCGAAATATATATATTGAACACAAAATATATATGATACAGACAAATATATACGTTACTACGAAATATATATATTCTATCCAAAAATATATATCACACAAATATATATGTTATTCCTAGAAATATATATTCTGAAAAATATATATTCTGTTTTTAAATATATATTGTAGACGCAAATGTATAATTTTACTCTGAATATTTTTTCCCTTAATTCATATATTGTAGACGCAAACATTTATGTTATACCGAAAATATATTCGCTTTGTAAAAAAATATATTGTCAGTCTTAATATATTGAAGATGAAAATATTTTAGATGAAAATAAATAGTTTCTCTAAAATAAATATATTGCAGACACAAATATATCAATGAAATATCGATAAATAATGGTGCGAACTTCTGGGTGACCGAAACTAAATAAATATTTGTTTTCCAAATATATCGATCGGAACTGCATCAACCTTTTTTTTTCAAAAATAATTATTTCCGATGATCTACGGAAATGAGCGAGTTTGTACGATTGCCAAATATATATGACTTCCGCAAATAAATACGTTGGCACAGACTGTGCTGTAAATATATACGTTGGCGTAGACTGCTACACTGTCCCGTTTTTCATGGGTGGCGATTACCTATGAGCCAAAAGTATGTTTTTAATAAATCATCCAGTCAAAGATGAATTAATTCATCTGTATTATATTTAATTCAATGTAACTTTATTTGATTCACTTCTTTTTTTGAAACCATTTAATCAAACTTAAAACAATCCGATGCTTTGTGAAATAATCCGGAGTGTTTTTTCAAACCATCTAATCGAACTTGAAACGATTCAATGCAATGCTAAACAGTTCAGTCGGAAACATGAATCATTATATCTCTCCCTCTGACGAATTGAATGTTGTTTAACGGCTTATCAACACAGTATATGTTATTAAGAGCCGCCCCAGAGAGAGGAGAAGGATACACAGGAATCCGGGAACCGTGCCCTACTCTTAGTATCGAATATATTCCTATGGTTCTTCAACGTGCTCGGAGGATAGACCGATACAAAGGACCGCCCGGTTTTGGTCTCCATCCGACGGACGAGGCTAATGGAAAGTGTTTTGCCCAAGAACACACCGACGAATCTCAGTGGCACCACGGAGGATTGAACCCGTGATATCCGGTTACAAATCCGCCGCGCTACCGACTGCGCCACGCCAGCCGAGGCCACGCGCCTGATGCATTCGGATAATATAAACATTATTGAGGTGGTGGAACGGAGGGTGGGGTATACGGTTTACGTGATCAATACGTTGGTAAGAAGATGGTGCATCGACGAATCTGATATGTCACGACAGTTTCTTGTATTACAAAACTACTTTTAGACAAAGTATGATCATTATCGCAGTCGCGTATTTCAATATCAGCATACTCGAGATACTGGCTATTACACTAACGAGGTCTGAACCAAGGCCTGAAATTGCGGGTTGCTTAACACAAGAAATAAATAATATTCTATCTGAAAGACAGCATGGTTTCAGAAAGAAGAGATCCTGTGAGAGCCATCTCATAATCATGCTCCAGGACTTAGCATCCGGTCTAAATGACCAACAACAGAGAAATGCCATTCTGCTCGACTTCGGGGATTGCGTAGACCCCAATCAGAGATTTTTTAAATTTTTAACCTGTTTTTAACTGCACTTGGACCGTTCACCACTTGTACTTAGTTCACCACATGTGCGAGTATGTTCCGGAGGAACCCGGCACATAAGAAGAAGAAGAAGATCAATAGTTCTTCGTACGTTAGACGTTTGGTCGTCCATTTTTTGCGGATTTGTTATGTTTTCGTGGTAAAGAAACTCCAACATGCGGAACACTTCTCGGATATGACTCGGACGTTGGGAAATACGCTCTTTAAATTTGGCTTGTCTCGAGTTTGAAAAACGGGACAGTGTAGCAGTCTACGCCAACGTATATATTTGCAGCACAGTCTATGCCAACGTATATATTTGCAGAAGGCATATATATTTGGAAAACAAATATGTATTTAGTTTCGGTCACCCAGAAGTTCGCACCATTTATTTATCGATCTTTCATTGATATATTTGTGTCTGCAATATATTTATTTCAGAGAAACTATTTATTTCCATCTCAAATATGTTCATCTTCAATATATTAAGACAGACACTATATTTTTATAAACCGAATATATTTTTCGGTATAACATAAATGTTTGCGTCTACAATATATAAATTAGGAAAAACATATATTCAGACTGACGTATATATTTGCGTCTACAATATATATTTAAAAACAGAATATATATTTTTCAGAATATATATATATTTCTAGGAGTAACATATATATTTGTATGATATATATTTTTGAACAGAATATATATATTTCGGAGTAACATATATATTTGTCTGTATCATATATATTTTGTATTCAATATATATATCTCGGAGTAACGTATATATTTGTCTGTATCATATATATGTTTGTATTCAGTATATATATTTTACACACAACGTATATATTTATCTTACAACATATAGTCACGTATGGCGCCTCATACACCCATGATACAACTATAAGCAAAGTTGAATGTTGACGCTGCCGCCGCCGGAAAAGCAACACCTATGTTAGTCTCAATCGTCCAGACCTCTCGCGAGACTTCTCTCAAAGAAGTCCAAACGATGGTCTGGAGTAAAGCTTCTTTAAAATTTTTGACATCAAAACGAGATGTGTACAAAAAAAAATCACCGGCCTCTGATTGGTCAACTTCAGTTTGTTATGGAAATCCGTGGGAATCACCCCCTACGTCACGACGGCGTCAACAAATACGTGACGTTACGCGCAATGTTGTGCAATAAAATTACTCTAAACATAGTCAGCGGATCACGATTAATGCTAAAAATTAAATTTTAAACATCATTTGGTAAGATTATATTATGTTTTTAGAGAAACTACAATAAAACGAAGTTTATTGTGTATTTAATACGGACGTACACACATCCCATTGGAACTAATTTTGCGTGTAATTCAACGTGCACTTTGATGTTGCAATCAAAATGACGTCACGTCGCAGTCAGTTTTGACGGTTGGCGCCGTCTATCGGTCAAAATGTTTAAAGAACAGTGAGTCCAGACGCTCGCTAGCGCTCGCAGTCAGCTTGAGTGTGTCTGGATGATAGAGACTACACCTATGTTTCTTTTTTTCTTCGAAAAGGCGAGTCAAAAATCGCTAAAAACTGGAATAATTTTTAAAACATTATTATCATTGCAATATTAGGGAGGTGAAGCTTCCAAAAGTTGTCTGTTATATTCATATAAATAAAAATAATGTTTGAAATGAACACAATGTATACAGCTTGCCATTTTGGGGGAAAATCAGCAAAAATAACATACAAATCGCTGCTTTTTGGAATAATTATTTAAAACAATATTGACACTTCCAATTAAACAAAACAGAAATTTTTATTCATCTAAAGATGTCCTAAGATATAGGTTAAATTCTATAGGATCAGAGATTTGGAAAAACTGGGATATTTTGGGCCAAAAGTTGCAAATTTCAACCAAAATCACTAAAAACAGGATTACTTTTAAAAATAAAATTCTCATTACAATATTAGGAGATTGAAAGTCCTTAAAGTCATGTTCATGTAAACAAATATTTGGAATGAATAAAACATATAAATCTTGAAATTTTTGGGGGAAATCAACACAAAATGATTAAGTCGCTGATTTTTGGAATATTTATAAAATTTTAAATTAAGATTAAACTATAGCAAAACAGAAGTCGTTATAGTATTTCTTTAAATGTAAAGGTGTCATGAGCTACAGAAGAGACAGTTCTAAAGGATCAGAGATTTGATAATGCCATAACTTTTGGCCCAGAATACCGAAATTTAAACCAAAACCGCCGAAAGCTGGACTATTTAAAATACAATTTAATTGCAATATAAGGGAGTTGAATGATCTTTAAATATTCTACTATATTAATGTACATGGGAAAAATGTTTGGAATAAACAAAGTTTATAAATCTGGACATTTTTGGAGAAAATCTACAAAAATAATGCATAAAATAAAATAATTTTGGAAATTTATTTATAACAAAATGAAGTATTTTTCAAAACTGTAAATAAAGATGTATTAAGGTACAGACAAAAAGTTCTGAAGTATAACTTGAAAACTGTAAATAACTTTTTATGACAATTTGAATATTTATTAAAAAATAATTTCTTTTGAAATGAAAAGGGATCTGAAGGTCTTTAACTTTTTCCACAGACATATTGTGTTATTAGGTCTGTGCCTTTTCTTATTATGTTCGTGTATATGGGGGAAAAAATGGGCGAACACAAAAGAAAATAGCTTAAAAAAAATAATTGCATGAATATGATGTATTTGTAAATAACCTGAAGACATTTTTAAACGATTTTGAATTACAACTCAAACTCATAAAGTGCATACGTAAATGCCAGTGTAGTATTTCTTTTATTAAACTATTGCAAACAAATATATGCCAATTAACATAACCGAGGGAAGTGATATTTCGATTTTGGGTTGAGAAAGATGCAATTCAGAAGTAAACGTAGTTTTAAAGAAAACTCAGTCTGACAATAATATACATGTACGTCTCAAAGCTATTCTAAAAGACAATCATGATATTAAAATCGTTAACAGAACACTACGTTAATGTTGGCGCATGTTAACATTCTAAATCTGGTATAAATGCTAAAACTAACTCCCCTGTATTCACACCATGTTACAATACAGGGAAGTCTGTGCTTTCTGCAAGTATATATAGTGCAAAGTAAGTTTCGCAAGATACTTTGTTAACATTACGAAATTTTAAAGGAACAGATGGGTCGTCTGTTATAACAGACCTTATAACAAAATCCAAGGTGTACCATTCCTATTCTAAAGGTATGTAAGACTTTCCGAGGTCCTTGTTTGCACGCACATATTGTACTGCTGCTGCTGCTGCATATGTAAGGGAAATACTGCTCATCAAGAGCTGTTCAGTCGAATCAAAACGCTATAGGATGGACATACAACAAGCCGTTGTAATGAGACACTGGATTATTAGTAACTGATATCCAGTTGATAATTATTCCAAGGTCGCATTACAAGCCATTGTATACCCATCCTACTGCATTGTGGATTAGATTGGAAAATCTCACCATCAGTTTTTACTACATAGACTGCGTCCATTTAGACAACCTGCTGTTTAAAATAATATTTAACTATGGTCTTTCAAAATATGTATTTCAGGATGCTCTGTCCTAATGCCTTAGTGGTATCAAGATTATACTTTTCTTTCAGCAGTCATATACTCAAACTTCTTTGTAAATCAGTTGTTTTCGTTTAAGAACGATTTCCTACTCCAAAGAACTGAAGCAAAGACTGCTGTGCTAGTCTTTCAAAACTCTTTGCAACATTGCCTTTGTATCTACCCTGTGTTAACTTGCATCACGTGCAACACCGGTTAGCTGCTGTATATCTAAGGACTATTGATCTGCCATCTTTATATAAAAACAACCTCCAAAATGGATGGGTTATGGTCAAGTGAAAATTTCAACCAATGACAGTAATTCAATATAATTTAAGTGAACATAATATCAGAAAGAATACTTACTTATATGGCTGAAATTGTGCTCTTATATATCCGAAATATATGACGCAATTTTATTCAATTTCTTTTTTTATTGTCAAATAAATAGTTCCATTTATCCAGCGAGAGCAGACGAGACATCATTTTTAAGTAAAATAAGCCATGTTATCACATCATTCAAATTTCAGAATGCACCATTGTAAAAAGGCAAAGATTTCAATGACATTACCAAACAAAACCAATTGATCATTAGCACGTCTATATTCGAACAAAAATGGTCTAAACCAAATAACAAATCTAATAAACTGTTCATCCGAACGTTTCACCATACCACATGTTTCAGTTTACAATGCATTTGCACGCTTTTCATGTGTATTTTAACAGTGGTGTACCTTTACAATTATTCTATATATATTTTCAGTGTGAAGGTGAATTTAACAATAGTATATACTGAAAAGAAAAGGAAACGCATAATTGATATTTCCGCTACTATATATTGTATGTTTAATATGCTATTGCTAATCCAATGGTACAGGGCGACATTAGGCCTGTCCTGTCGGAAAGAAGGTTTAAATAGCACCAAACACACCAATGGTTACCCCTTTAAAGTTTCATTATCGACAGAATGTGCATTTGGCTCAAGCAGGGGAGCAAACTTAGGCTTTAAACGTTGCAATCTCAACATTAATCACAATACTGAAATGGCTTGACTTTTTTACAAGCGAAACTTCAACATTTACGAATTTCGTGTAACAAAGTAAACTTCGATTAAAAGGTCTACTACACGATAAGAGTTCTTCTCCGTTCTGTAATTAGCTGTAGCCACTTTTTGTACAAAACACGTTGAGATATATATGAAATATTCCGTGGATAAGATGTATATTATACTGTAGTAGAGCCATTTTTTAGCTCTACTGGCCAAAGGCCAGGAGGGCTTATGCGATCACTTTTCGTGAGTCGTCCGTCTCTCTGTCTTTCCGCAATTTTATAAAATCGACATCTCCTCTGAAACCGCTTGAAGGATTTGACTGAAACTACTTGGGAGGGCATCTCTCCGATTTGTGTTTTTCATGGTCGCCATTCATCAAAGATGGCCACCATGGCTAAAAATAGGTCAAATTTAAGGAAATTTCAAACGACATCTCCTCCGAAACCACTTATTCCATTATTGTGAATACCATTCGGAGAGAACTGTTACTAATGTTGTAATAACTTGTAGTTCAATCCATTTGCATATGTTTCTATGAATATTGTGGTGTTGAATTGATGTATTGTAACATATCTGCAATAAAATATTATTAAACTAAGGAACATACATGTGGGCGTTTGCATATATGTTAAATAAATAACTAGAAGGGGGTTCCACAGAACAATTTTTTTAGGCTGTCATGTGCTTATTTAACGTTATGAGCTAGGTCAGGTTGCAGGTAAATGTTTAATGGAAAGGAGCATAACTTTGCCAAAATGAAAGACAATGTTATTAGACATGTGTAACGACTTTCCTCGGGTTGAGATGAAGATGTTTATGAGTTTCATATATGAGTTTCATAAACATAGGTCTTAAACATAGGTTAAATACTTTTTTAGTTATGACCAAATTCAGTTGCAGGTTAAAGCGTGACGGACAGACGGACGTAGACGATGAATGAAAACAGACTACAGACAAAGTGATCCCTACCTGTCTGCCTCACTATGAAGGCGACACAAAGACAAATAAAACGGAACTTTGAATTGTAATATTTTTGGGAATAATGTTTTAATGTTAGCCCAATTTTTTTAATTAAAATCTTGAAAGCGTACTTTATTATCTCCCTTTATAGCAAAACCTTTATTACAGAGAGGTCACACGTTTATATTATTTCGTATTGATTCGTACATATAGAATCTAAACAAGAGGCCCAAGAGGGCCTGTAGACGCTCTAATTGTATGATGTGATTCAAAAACATAAACATGATATAGGCCAACCCAACATGTTTCCTATATATGACTCTATGTAAACTTTGGGATATCGTGGCGGCCATTTTGAATAATTTTGATTATTTGACGATAATGAAAAACACAAACTTGATAGAGGCTAATCCAATGAACATGTATATTATGTTTCACAAGAATGGAATAAGTGGTTTCGGAGGAGATGTCGTTTGAATCCTTAAATTTGGCCTAGTTTTAGCCATGGCGGCCATCTTGGATGACTGGCGGCCGCAAAAAACACAAATCTGAGAGGGGCCCTGCCAAGTAACATTGTGATGAAGTTTCATCAAAATCTTTCAAGCGGTTTCAGAGGAGATGTCGATTTTATAAAATTCCTAACACACGGGCGGACGGACCGAATGACGACGGACGAAAAGTGATCTCATAAGCCCTCCTGGCCTTTGGCCAGTAGAGCTAAAAACTATGTTCACATGCAATTTGCTTAAAAAGGATACATATATTCTAATTTGTTTAGTTATCTTTACCATCTTTCGATAGAATGTGTGTTTAATAATTGAAAAGGTTAAATGGTTGCTTCAAATATAAAACCATATATTTTTATACGTTTTTAAGGGTTGAACTATTGAACTGTTATATGTTTACATGACTTACGTGACCATTTTGAATGCAATCAATAGACACACAAACAATTGGTAGATCTAATCCATGCCATACATCCATTTGTATATCAATTTAGAACATTTTCTTAAAAATTACCTCCCTTTATAAAACAATAGTTTTACACACTTAAGCTAACAAACTAAATATACTATCCTGGCTTAAAAGAAGGTAAGACATTGACCCTTCTGAAAATGCATATTAGAATTTGCCAGCTTGAGTGGTACCAATATGTCAAAGTTTGGGTAGCAGCACACGGCCTAAATGCAATTATTTTGTGTTTTAGAAGCTAAAAGTTACAGATATTGTCCCGCTAAGGTGAACTGTATTGGTGAGGTGAACAATGTGGACTTTATCCAGGTACCCTGTATTGGTGAGGTAAACAATATGGACTGTACTAAGGAACCCTGTATTGGTGAGCTAAACAATGTGGACTGTATCAAGGTACCCTGTATCATTGAGGTAAACAATGTGGACTGTACTAAAGTATCCTGTATTGGTGAGGAAATCAACGTTGACTGTACTAAAGTACACTGTATTGGTGAAGTAAACAATGTGGACTGTATCACGGTACCCTGTATTGGCCAGGTAAACAATGTGGACTGTACTAAGGTACATTGTATTGGTGAAGTTAACAATGTGGCCTGCATCAAGGTACACTGCATTGGTCATGTTAACAATGTGGACTGCATCAAGGTACCCTGTATTGGTGAGATAAAAAATGTGAACTGCAACAAGGTAGCCTGTATTGGTGAGGCAAACAATGTGGACTGTACTAACGTACCCTGTAATACAGTGTATTGGTGAGGTAAACAATGTGGACTAAACTTAGGTACACTGTATTGCTGAGGTAAACAATGTGACCTGCATTATGGTACCCTGTATTGGTGAGGTATAACAATGTGGACTGCATCAAGGTACCCTGTACTGGTGAGGTAAACAATCCAGACTGCATCACGGTACCCTGTATTGGTGAGGTTAACAATGTGGACTGTACTAAGGTATCTTGTATTGGCGAGGTAAACAATGTGGACTGTATTAAGGTACACTGTATTGGTGAGGTAAACAAAGTGGACTGTACTTAGTTACACTGTATTGGTGAGATAAACAATGTGGACTGCATCAACGTACACTGTATTGGTGAGATAAACAATGTGGACTGCATCAACGTACACTGTATTGGTGAGATAAACAATGTGGACTGCATCAACGTACACTGTATTGGTGAGGTAAACAATGTGGACTGCATCAACGTACATTGTATTGGTGAGGTGAACAATGTGGACTGTATCAAGGTACACTGTATTGGTAAGGTAAACAATGTTGACTGCATCAACGTACACTGTATTGGTGAGGTAAACAATGTGGACTGTATCAAGGTACACTGTATTGGTGCGATAAACAATGTGGACTGCATCAAGGTACCTTGTATTGGTGAGGTAAACAATGTGGACTGTATTAAGGTACACTGTATTGGTGAGGTAAACAATATGGACCATATCAAGGTACCCTCTATCGGTGAGGTAAACAATGTGGACCATATTAAGGTACACTGTATTGTTGAGGTAAACCATGTAGACTGTAAACAGTGTGCACTATATCAAGGTACACTGTATCGGTAAGGAAAACAATGTGGACTGTACTAAAGTATCCTGTATTGGTGAGGAAAACAACGTTGACTGTCCTAAAGTACCCTGTATCGGTGAGGTAAACCATGTAGACTGTATCAAGATACACTGTATTGGTGAGGAAAACAATGTTGACTGTACTAAGGTACCCTGAATCGGTGAGGTAAACCATGTAGACTGTATAAAGGTACACTGTACTGGTGAGGTAAACAATGTGAACTAAACTAAAGTACCCTGTATTGGTGAGGAAAACAATGTTGACTGTACTAAGGTACCCTGCATCGGTGAGGTAAACAGTGTGGACTGTTTCAAGGTACACTGTATTAGTAAGGTAAACAATGTGGACTGTACTTATGTACCCTGTATTAGTGAGGTAAACAGTGTGGACTGTATCAAGGTACACTCTATTGGTGTGGTAAACAATGTGGACTGTACAAAGATACCCTGTATTGGTAAAGTAAACAATATGGACAGTACTAAGGTACCCTGTGTCGGTGAGGTAAACAGTGTGGACTGTATCAAGGTACACTATTGGTGCGGTAAACAAATTGGACTGTACAAAGATACCCTGTATCGGTAAAGTAAACAATGTGGACTGTACTAAGGTACCCTGTATCGGTGAGGTAAACAGTGTGGACTGTATCAAGGTACACTGTATTAGTTAGGTAAACAATGTGGACTGTACTTATGTACCCTGTATCAGTGAGGTAAACAGCGTGGACTGTATCAAGGTACACTGTATTGGTGTGGTACACAATGTGGACTGAACAAAGATACCCTGTATTGGTAAAGTAAACAATGTGGACTGTACTAAGGTACCCTGTATCGGTGAGGTAAATAGTGTTGACTGTACTAAAGTACCATGTATTGGTGAGGAAAACAACGTTGACTGTACTAAAGTACCCTGTATCGGTGAGGTAAACCATGTAGACTGTATCAAGATACACTGTATTGGTGAGGAAAGCAATGTGGACTGTACTAAGGTACCCTGTATCGGTGAGGTAAACCATGTAGACTGTATCAAGGTACACTGTACTGGTGAGGTAAACAATGTGAACTGAACTAAAGTACCCTGTATTGGTGAGGAATACAATGTTGACTGTACTAAAGTACCCTGTATCGGTGAGGTAAACCATGTAGACTGTATCAAGATACACTGTATTGGCGAGGTAAACAGTGTGGACTGTACTAAGGTACACTGTATTGGGGAGGCAAACAGTTCGGACTGTATCAAGGTACCCTGTATTGGTGGGGTAAACAATGTGGAGCATATCAAGGTACCCAGTATTGGTAAAGTAAACAATGTGGACTGTACTAAGGTACCCTGTATCGTTGAGGTAAACAGTGCGGACTGTATCAAGGTACACTGTATTTGTAAGGTAAACAATGTGGACTGTACTAATGTACCCTGTATCAGTGAAGTTAACCGTGTGGACTGTATCAAGGTACACTGTATTGGTGTGGTAAACAATGTGGACTGTACAAAGATACCCTGTATTGGTAAAGTAAACAATGTGGACTGTACTAAGGTACCCTGTATCGGTGAGGTAAATAGTGTGGACTGTATCAGGGTACACTGTATTAGTAAGGTAAAAAATGTGGACTGTACTTATGTACCCTGTATCAGTGAGGTAAACAGTGTGGACGTAATCAAGGTACACTGTATTGGTGAGGTAAACAATGTGGACTGTATCAAGGTTCCCTGTATTGGTGAGGTAAACAATGTGGACTCTATCAAGTTACCCTGTATTGGTGAGGTAAACAATGTGGACCATATTAACGTACACTGTATTGTTGATGTAAACCATGTGGACTGTATCAAGATACCCTGTATTGGTGAGGTAAACAATGTGGACTGAAATAAAGTACACTGTATTGGTGAGGTAAACAATGTGGACTGTACTAAGATACATTGTATTGGTAAGGTAAACAATGTGGACTGTACTAAGGTATCCTGTATTGGTGAGGTAAACAATGTGGACTGAACTAAAGTACACCGTATTGGTGAGGTAAACCATGTAGACTGTATCAAGGTACACTGTACTGGTGAGGTAAACAATGTCGACTGTACTAAGATACACTGTATTGGTAAGGTAAATAATGTGGACTGTATCAAGGTACACTGTATTGGTGAAGTAAACAATGCAGACTGCATCACGGTACCCTGTATTGGTAAGGTAAACAATGTGGACTGCACTAAGGTACCCTGTATCGGTGAGTTAAACCATGTAGACTGTATCAAGGTACCCTGTATTGGTGAGGTAAACAATGGGGACTGAACTAAGATACACTGTATTGGTAAGGTAAACAATGTGGACTGTACTAAAGTATCCTATATTGGTGAGGTAAACAATGTGGACTGTACTAAATTACCCTGTATCGGTGAGGTAAATCATGTAGACTGTATCAAGGTACCCTGTATTAGTGAGGTAAACAATGTGGACTGTATCAAGGTACCCTATATTGGTGAGGTAAACCATGATTTTTTTAAGAAGTGGTGGCATTTATTGCGGAAAAAGGGGGATGGGTCAAAAAATATATTTAAATGCCGGTTGAAAAGATGAGATTTGGCGTATATCTGTATCATAAGGAATGAATGAAATAATAAAAAAACATCATATTTTATTATATTTTTATTTCTAAATCTTTTAATAAAAAATGCTAGAAAATCACTTTCTGACAGAATATCGATTAATTAACATAATTACCAAGATACTAATACACGATAAAAAATGAGTTAAATATGCTACCTTAATTATTTGATTGAGTTATTATTACATAATTACAAAATATCTACCTCATTTATTATACTTACCTACCAAACTGAAGATTTAAATGTTTATTATTGTTCGTAAAATCATTCTACTAATACACGATAAACTTTGAATTAAATTATCCATTAAAACCCGTCATTTATCCACATGCGTTACAAATACCAATCAACGATACTGCTCTCCTTTAATCATGACCAAATTGATCAATAAACCAAATTTAATTAGTGGCACTCGCTCCCCCAATCATCTTTTGTTTACTAAACACTTAGCATATACCCTGCCAGACATAACTCAAGCCGTGTGTGTATTTAGAACCACGTGACCGCCTTTACTGCATCAACACGCGTCATAGCAGTCAGGAAAAAACTTGAAATGTTGATACGATTAAGATATCGCGGCAACTGATTTAAAGCATCGCGGCTACATTAAGGCGTGGCGGTAAGTCACTTTCGGATTCGAAGGCATCGCAGCACCACCACGCCTTAAATGGCTGGGGAAAGGTAAGGTAAAAAATGTGGACCATATCAAAGTACCCTGTATTGGTGAGGTAAACTATGTGGACCATATCAAGGTATCCTGTATTGGTGAGGTAATTAAACCATGTAGAATGTATCAAGGTAAACTATATTGGTGTGGTAAACAATGCGAACTGTACTAAGCTAACCCATATTGCTAAGGTAAACAATGTGGCTTGTACTAAGGAACCCTGTATTGGTGATGTAAAACCATGTAGACTGTATCAAGATACCCTGTATTGGTGAGGTAAACAATGTGGATTGTATCAAAGTACCTGGTATGTATTGGTAAGGAAAACAATGTGGACTGTACTAAGCTACCCTGCATTGGTGAGGTAAACAATGTGGACTTTACTAAGGTAACCTGTATTGGTGAGGTAAACCATTTGGACTGTACTAAGGTACCCTGTATTGGTGAGGTAAACAATGTAGACTGTATCAAGGTACACTGTATTGGTGAGGTAAACAATGTGGATTGTATCAGGGTACCCTGTATTGGTAAGGTAAACAATGTGGACTATACTAAGCTACCCTTTATTGGTGAGGTAAATCATGTAGACTGTATCAAGGTACCCTGTATTGGTGAGGTAAACAATGTGGATTGTATCAAGGTACTCTGCATTGGTGATGTAAACAATGTGGACTGTATCAAGGTACCATATACTGGTGAGGTAAACCATGTAGACTGTATCAAGGTACTCTGTATTGGTGAGGTAAACAATGTGGATTGTATCAAGGTACCCTGTATTGGTAAGGTAAACAATGTGGACCATAGTAAGGTACACGGTATTGGTGAGGTAAACCAGGTAGACTGTACTAAGGTACCCTGTATTGGTGAGGTAAACAATGTGGACTGTATCAAGGTATCCTGTATTGGTGAGGTAAACAATGTAGACCATATGAAGGTACGCTGTATTGGTGAGGTAAACAATGTGGACTGTATCAAGGTATCCTGTATTGGTGAGGTAAACAATGTAGACCATATCACGGTACGCTGTAAAGGTCAGGTAAACAATGTGGACTGTTCTAAGGAACCCTGTATTTTTGAGGTAAACAATGTAGACCATATCAAGGTACGCTGTATTGGTGAGGTAAACAATGTGGACCATATCAAGGTACCCTGTATTGGTAAGGTAAACAATGTCGACTTTATTAAGGTACACTGTATCAGTGAGGTAAACAATGTGGACTGTACTAAGGTAGTCTGTACTGGTGAGGTAAACAATGTGGACCATATTAAGGTACACTTTATTGGTGCGGTAAAAAATGAGGACTGTATTAAGGTACACTGTATCGGTGAGGTAAACAGTGTGGACTGTACTAAAGTGCTCTGTATTGGCGAGGTAAACAATGTGGACTGTATCAAGGTAACCTGTTTTGGTGAGGGAAACGGTGAAGACTGTACTAAGGTACACTGTATTGGTGAGGTAAACAATGTGAACCATATAAAGGTATGCTGTATTGATGAAGTAAAAAATGTGGACCATATCGTGGTACCCTGTATTGGTGAGGTAAGCAATGTGGACCATATAAAGGTACACTGTATTGGTGAGGTAAACAATGTAGACCATAACAAGATACCCTGTATTGGTGAGGTAACCAATGTGGACAATATCAAGGTACCATATATTGGTGAGGTAAACAATGTGGACTGTATCAAGGTATCCTGTATTGGTGAGGTAAACAATGTAGACCATATCAAGGTACGCTGTATTGGTAAGGTAAACATTGTGGACTGTTCTAAGGAACCCTGTATTTGTGAGGTAAACAATGTAGACCATATCAAGGTACGCTGTATTGGTGAGGTAAACAATGTGGACCATATCAAGGTACCCTGTGTTGGTAAGGTAAACAATGTGGACTGTTCTAAGGAACCTTGTATTTATGAGGTGAACAATGTGGACTGTATCAAGGTACCTTGTATTGGTGAGGTAAACAATGTTGACTTTATTAAGATACACTGTATCAGTGAGGTAAACAATGTGGACTGTACTAAGGTAGTCTGTATTGGTGAGGTAAACAATGTGGACCATATTAAGGTACACTTTATTGGTGCGGTAAACAATGTGGACTGTATCACGGTATACTGTATCGGTGAGTTAAACAGTGTGGACTATACTAAAGTGCCCTGTATTGGCGAGGTAAACAATGTGCACTGTATCAAGGTAACCTGTTTTTGTGAGGTAAACGGTGTAGACTGTACTAAGGTACACTGTATTGGTGAGGTAAACAATGTGAACCATATCAAGGTATGCTGTATTGGTGAGGTAAACATTGTGGACCATATCAAGGTACCCTGTATTGGTGAGGTAAGCAATGTGGACCATATAAAGGTACACTGTATTGGTGGGGTAAACAATGTAGACCATAACCAGATACCCTGTTTTGGTGAGGTAAGCAATGTGGACCATATCAAGGTACCCTGTATTGGTAAGGTAAGTAGTGTGGACTGTACTAAGTAACCCTGTATTGGAGACGTAAACAATGTGGACTGTATCAAGGTACCCTGTATCATCGAGGTAAACAATGTTGACTGTATTAAGGTAAACTGTATCGGTGAGGTAAACAATGTAGACTAACAAGGTACAATGTATTGGTGAGGTAAACAATGTGGACTGTATCAAGGTACCCTGTACTGGTGAGGTAAATAAAGTGGACTGTATCAAGGTATCTTGTATTGGTGAGGTAAACAATGTGGACCATATCAAGCTACACTGTATTGGTGAGGTATACAATGTGGACTGTATCAAGGTACCCTGTATTAGTGAGGTAAACCATATATACAGTATCAAGGTACTCTGAAATGTTGAGGTAAACAATGTGGATTGTATCAAGGTACCCTGTATTGGAAGGTAAACACTGTGGACTGTTCTAAGGTACACTGTATTGGTGAGGTAAACATTATGGACTGTACTAATGTACCCTGTATTGGTGAGGTAAACAATGTTGACTGTATTAAGGTACACTGTATGGGTGAGGTAAACAATGTAGACTAACAAGGTACAATGTATTGGTGAGGTAAACAATGTGGACTGTATCAAGGTACCCTGTACTGGTGGGGTAAACAAAGTGGACCGTATCAAGGTATCCTGTATTGGTGAGGTAATCAATGTGGACCATATCAAGCTACACTGTATTGCTGAGGTATACAATGTGGACTGTATCAAGGTACCCTGTATTAGTGAGGTAAACCATGTATACAGTATCAAGGTACTCTGCATTGGTGCGGTAAACAATGTGGATTGTATCAAGGTACCTTGTATTGGTAGGTAAACACTGTGGACTGATCTAATGTACACTGTATTGGTGAGGTTAACATCGTGGACAGTGCTTATGTACCCTGTATTGGTGAGGTAAACAATGTGGACTGTACTAAGGTACACTGTATTGGTGAGGTTAACATTGTGGACTGTCCTAATGTACCCTGTATTGATAAGGTAAACAATGTGGACTGTACAAAGGTTTCCAGTATTGGCAAGGTAAACAATGTGAACCATATAAAGGTACACATTATTGGTGAGGTAAACAATTAAGACAGTATTAAGGTACACTGTATCGGTGAGGTAAACAGTATGGACTGTACTAAAGTGCCCAGTACTTGCGAGGTAAACAATGTGGACTGTATCAAGGTACCCTGTTTTGGTGAGGTAAATAGTGTGGACTGTTCTAATGTACACTCATTTGGTGAGGTAACCAATGTGGAATATATTACGATACACTCTACTGGTGAGGTAAACTGTGTAGACTGTACTAAGGTATATTGTATTGGTGAGGTAAACAATGTGGACTGTATTAAGGTACCCTGTATTGGTGAGGTAAACTATGTTGACTGTATTAAGGTACACTGTATTGGTGAGGTAAACAATGTGTACTGTACTAAGGTACCCTGGATTGGTGAGGTTAACACTGTGGACTGTACTAAGGAACACTGTATTGGTGAGGTAAACAATATGAACTGTATCAAGTAACCCTGTATTGGTGAGGTAAACAATGAGAAACATATCACGGTACGCTGAATTGGTGAGGTTAACAATGTGGACCATATCAAGGTACCCTGTACTGGTAAGGTAAATATGTGGACTGTACTAAGGAACCCTGTATTGGTGAGGTAAACAATGTGGACTGTATCAAGGTACCCTGTATCGGTAAGGTAAACAATGTGGACTGTATTAATGTACCCTGTATTGGTGAGGTAAACAATTTGGACTGTACTAAGGTACCCTGTATTCAATGGTGAAGTAAACAATGTATAATGAACTAAGGTACCCTGTATTGGTAAAGGTTAACGATGTGGACTGTATTAAGGTAGACTGTATTGGTAAGGTAAACAATGTTGACTAACAAGGTACCATGTATTGGTGAGGTAAACAATGTGGACTGTATCAAGGTACCCTGTACTGGTGGGGTAAACAAAGTGGACCGTATCAAGGTATCCTGTATTGGTGAGGTAAACAATATGGACCATATCAAGCTACACTGTATTGGTGAGGTATACAATGTGGACTGTATCAAGGTACCCTGTATTAGTGAGATAAACCATGTATACAGTATCAAGGTACTCTGCATTGGTGCGGTAAACAATATGGATTGTATCAAGGTACCTTGTATTGGTAGGTAAACACTGTGGACTGATCTAATGTACACTGTATTGGTGAGATAAACATCGTGGACAGTGCTTATGTACCCTGTATTGGTGAAGTAAACAATGTGGAATGTACTAAGGTACACTGTATTGGTGAGGTAAACATTGTGGACTGTACTAATGTACCCTGTATTGATAAGGTAAACAATGTGGACTGTACAAAGGTTTCCAGTATTGGCAAGGTAAACAATGTGAACCATATAAAGGTACACATTATTGGTGAGGTAAACAATTTGGACAGTATTAAGGTACACTGTATCGGTGAGGTAAACAGTATGGACTGTACTAAAGTGCCCTGTACTTGCGAGGTAAACAATGTGGACTGTATCAAGGTACCCTGTTTTGGTGAGGTAAATAGTGTGGACTGTACTAATGTACACACATTTGGTGAGGTAACCAATGTGGAATATATTACGGTACACTCTACTGGTGAGGTAAACTGTGTAGACTGTACTAAGGTATATTGTATTGGTGAGGTAAACAATGTGGACTGTATTAAGGTACCCTGTATTGGTGAGGTAAACTATGTTGACTGTATTAAGGTTCACTGTATTGGTGAGGTAAACAATGTGTACTGTACTAAGGTACCCCGGATTGGTGAGGTTAACACTGTGGACTGTACTAAGGAACCCTGTATTGGTGAGGTAAACAATATGAACTGTATCAAGTAACCCTGTATTGGTGAGGTAAACAATGAGAAACATATCACGGTACGCTGTATTGGTGAGGTTAACAATGTGGACAATATCAAGGTACCCTGTATTGGTAAGGTAAATATGTGGACTGTACTAAGGAACCCTGTATTGGTGAGGTAAACAATGTGGACTGTATCAAGGTACCCTGTATCGGTGAGGTAAACAATGTGGACTGTATTAATGTACCCTGTATTGGTGAGGTAAACAATTTGGACTGTACTAAGGTACCCTGTATTCAATGGTGAAGTAAACAATGTATAATGAACTAAGGTACCCTGTATTGGTAAGGTTAACGATGTGGACTGTATTAAGGTAGACTGTATTGGTAAGGTAAACAATGATGACTGTACTAAGGTACCATGTATTGGTGAGGTTAACAATCTGGACTGTACTCAAGTACCCTGTATTGGTGAGGTAAACAGTGTGGACTGTATCAATGTACCCTGTAATGGTGAGGTAAACGATGTTGACTGTATAAAGGTATACTGTATTGGTGAGGTAAACAATGTTTACTGTACTAAGGTACCCTGTAATGGTGAGATAAACGATGTGGACTGTATTAAGGTAGACTGTATTGGTGAGGTAAACAATGTGGACTGTACTCAGGTACTCTGTATTGGTGAGGTAAACTATGTTGACTGAACTAAAGTACACTGTATTGGTCAGATAACAATGTGGACTGTACTAATATACACTGTATTGGTAAGGTAAACAATGTGGACATTACTAAATTATCCTGTATGGGTGAGGTATATCATGTAGACTGTATCAAGGTATCCTGTATTGGTGAGGTAAACAATGTGGACTGTATCAAGGTACCCTGTATTGGTGAGGTAAACAATGTTGACTGTATTAAGGTACACTGTATTGGTGAGGTGAATAATGTGGACTGTACTAAGGTACCCTGTATTGCTGAGGTAAACAGAGTGGACAGTACTAAGGTACACTGTATTGGTGAGGTAAACAATGATGACTGTACCAAGGTACCCTGTATCGGTGAGGTAAACAATGTGGACTGTACTCAGGTACCCTGTATTGGTGAGGTAAACAGTGTGGACAGTACTAAGGTACCCTGTATTGGTGAGGTAAACGATGTGGATTGTATTAATGTAGACTGTTTCGGTGAGATTAACAATGTGGACAGTACTCAGGTACCCTGTATTGGTGAGGTAAACTATATGGACTGAACTAAAGAACACTGTATTGGTGAGGTAAACAATGTGGACTGTACTAAGATACACTGTATTGGTAACGTAAACAAGGTGGACTGCACTTAATTACATTGTATCGGTGAGGTAAACCATGTAGACTGTATCAAGGTATCCTGTATTTGTGTGGTAAACAATGTGGACATTACTAAATTACCCTGTATCGGTGAGGTAAATCATATAGACTGTATCAAGGTACCCTGTATTGGTGAGGTAATCAATGTGGACTGTATCAAGGTACCCTGTAACGGTGAGGTAAACAATGTTGACAGTACTAAGGTACACTGTATTGGTAAGGTAAACAATGATGACTGTATCAAGGTACACTGTATTGGTGAGGTAAACAGTGTGGACTGTATCAAGGTACACTGTATCGGTGAGGTGAACAATGTGGACTATACTAAGGTACCCCACATTGGTGACGTAAACAATGTGGACTGTATCAAGGTACCATATACTGGTGAGGTAAACCATGTAGACTGTATCAAGGTACCCTGTATTGGTGAGGTAAACAATGTGGATTGTATCAAGGTACCCTGTATTGGTGAGGTAAACAGTGTGGACAGTACTAAGGTACACTGTATTGGTGAGGTAATCAATGTGGACTGTATCAAGGTACCCTGTATTGGTGAGGTAAACAGTGTGGACAGTACTAAGGTACACTGTATTGGTGAGGTAAACAATGATGACTGTATCAAGGTACACTGTATTGGTGAGGTAAACAATGTGGACTGTATTAAGGTACACTGTATCGGTGAGGTGAACAATGTGGACTATACTAAGGTACCCCACATTGGTGACGTAAACAATGTGGACTGTATCAAGGTACCATATACTGGTGAGGTTAACCATGTAGACTGTATCAAGGTACCCTGTATTGGTGAGGTAAACAATGTGGATTGTATCAAGGTACCCTGTATTGGTAAGGTAAACAATGTGGACCATAGTAAGGTACACGGTATTGGTGAGATAAACCAGGTAGACTGTACTAAGGTACCCTGTATTGGTGAGGTAAACAATGTGGACTGTATCAAGGTATCCTGTATTGGTGAGGTAAACAATGTAGACCATATGAAGGTACGCTGTATTGGTGAGGTTAACAATGTGGACTGTATCAAGGTATCCTGTATTGGTGAGGTAAACAATGTAGACCATATCACGGTACGCTGTATAGGTCAGGTAAACAATGTGGACTGTTCTAAGGAACCCTGTATTTGTGAGGTAAACAATGTAGCCATATCAAGGTACGCTGTATTGGTAAGGTAAACAATGTGGACCATATCAAGGTACCCTGTATTGGTAAGGTAAACAATGTTGACTTTATTCAGGTACACTGTATTGGTGGGGTAAACAATGTAGACCATAACCAGATACCCTGTTTTGGTGAGGTAAGCAATGTGGACCATATCAAGGTACCCTGTATTGTTAAGTTAAGTAGTGTGGATGTACTAAGTAACCCTGTATTGGAGACGTAAACAATGTGGACTGTATCAAGGTACCCTGTATCATCGAGGTAAACAATGTTGACTGTATTAAGGTACCCTGCATCGGTGAGGTAAACAATGTAGACTAACAAGGTACCATGTATTGGTGAGGTAAACAATGTGGACTGTATCAAGGTACCCTGTAATGGTGAGGTAAATAAAGTGGACTGTATCAAGGTATCCTGTATTGGTGAGGTAAACAATGTGGACCATATCAAGCTACACTGTATTGGTGAGGTATACAATATGGACTGTATCAAGGTACCTGTACTAGTGAGGTAAACCATATATACAGTATCAAGGTACTCTGCAATGGTGAGGTAAACAATGTGGATTGTATCAAGGTACCCTGTATTGGTAGGTAAACACTGTGGACTGTTCTAAGGTACACTGTATTGGTGAGGTAAACATTATGGACTGTACTAATGTACCCTGTATTGGTGAGGTAAACAATGTTGACTGTATTAAGGTACACTGTATCGGTGAGGTTAACAATGTACACTAACAAGGTACCATGTATTGGTGAGGTAAACAATGTGGACTGTATCAAGGTACCCTGTACTGGTGGGATAAACAAAGTGGACCGTATCAAGGTATCCTGTATTGGTGAGGTAAACAATGTGGACCATATCAAGCTACACTGTATTGGTGAGGTATACAATGTGGACTGTATCAAGGTACCCTGTATTAGTGAGGTAAACCATGTATACAGTATCAAGGTACTCTGAATTGGTGCGGTAAACAATGTGGATTGTATCAAGGTACCTTGTATTGGTAGGTAAACACTGTGGACTGATCTAATGTACACTGTATTGGTGAGGTAAACATCGTGGACAGTGCTTATATACCCTGTATTGGTGAGGTAAACAATGTGGACTGTACTAAGGTACACTGTATTGGTGAGGTAAACATTGTGGACTGTACTAATGTACCCTGTATTGGTAAGGTAAACAATGTGGACTGTACAAAGGTTTCCAGTATTGGCAAGGTAAACAATGTGAACCATATAAAGGTACACATTATTGGTGAGGTAAACAATTTGGACAGTATTAAGGTACACTGTATTGGTGAGGTAAACAGTATGTACTGTACTAAAGTGCCCTGTACTTGCGAGGTAAACAATGTGGACTGTATCAAGGTACCGTGTTTTGGTGAGGTAAATAGTGTGGACTGTACTAATGTACACTAATTTGGTGAGGTAACCAATGTGGACCATATTACGGTACACTCTACTGGTGAGGTAAACTGTGTAGACTGTACTAAGGTATATTGTATTGGTGAGGTAAACAATGTGGACTGTATTAAGGTACCCTGTATTGGTGAGGTAAACTATGTTGACTGTATTAAGGTACACTGTATTGGTGAGGTAAACAATGTGTACTGTGCTAAGGTACCCTGGATTGGTGAGGTTAACACTGTGGACTGTACTTAGGAACCCTGTATTGGTGAGGTAAACAATATGAACTGTATCAAGTAACCCTGTATTGGTGAGGTAAACAATGAGAAACATATCACGGTACGCTGTATTGGTGAGGTTAACAATGTGGACCATATCAAGGTACCCTGTATTGGTAAGGTTAACGATGTGGACTGTATTAAGGTAGACTGTATTGGTAAGGTAAACAATGATGACTGAACTAAGGTACCTTGTATTGGTGAGGTAAACAATCTGGACTGTACTCAAGTACCCTGTATTGGTGAGGTAAACAGTGTGGGCTGTATCAATATACCCTGTAATGGTGAGGTAAACGATGTTGACTGTATTAAGGTACACTGTATTGGTGAGGTAAACAATGTTTACTGTACTAAGGTACCCTGTAATGGTGAGATACACGATGTGGACTGTATTAAGGTAGACTGTATTGGTGAGGTAAACAATGTGGACTGTACTCAGGTACTCTGTATTGGTGAGGTAAACTATGTAGACTGTATCAAGGTACACTCTACTGGTGAGGTAAACTATGTTGACTGAACTAAAGTACACTGTATTGGTCAGATAAACAATGTGGACTGTACTAAGATACACTGTATTGGTAAGGTAAACAATGTGGACATTACTAAATTACCCTGTATCGGTGAGGTATATCATGTTGACTGTATCAAGGTACCCTGTATTGGTGAGGTAAACAATGTGGACTGTATCAAGGTACCCTGTATTGGTGAGGTAAACAATGTTGATTGTATTAAGGTATACTGTATTGGTGAGGTGAATAATGTGGACTGTACTAAGGTACCCTGTATTGCTGAGGTAAACAGAGTGGACAGTACTAAGGTACACTGTATTGGGGAGGTAAACAATGATGACTGTACCAAGGTACCCTGTATTGGTGAGGTAAACAATGTGGACTGTACTCAGGTACCCTGTATTGGTGAGGTAAACAGTGTGGACAGTACTAAGGTACCCTGTATTGGTGAGGTAAACGATGTGGATTGTATTAAGGTAGACTGTTTCGGTGAGATTAACAATGTGGACAGTACTCAGGTACCCTGTATTGGTGAGGTTAACCATGTAGACTGTATCAAGGTACACTGTACTGGTGTGGTAAACTATGTGGACTGAACTAAGATACACTGTATTGGTAACGTAAACAATGTGGACTGTACTTAATTACACTGTATCGGTGAGGTAAACCATGTAGACTGTATCAAGGTATCCTGTATTTGTGTGGTAAACAATGTGGACATTACTAAATTACCCTGTATCGGTGAGGTAAATCATGTAGACTGTATCAAGGTACCCTGTATTGGTGAGGTAATCAATGTGGACTGTATCAAGGTACCCTGTAATGGTGAGGTAAACAATGTTGACTGTATTAAGGTACCCTGTATTGGTGAGGTGAACAATGTGCACTATACTAAGGAACCCTGTATTGGTGAGGTAAACAGTGTGGACAGTACTAAGGTACACTGTATTGGTGAGGTAAACAATGATGACTGTATCAAGGTACACTGTATTGGTGAGGTAAACAATGTGGACTGTATTAAGGTACACTGTATCGGTGAGGTGAACAATGTGGACTATACTAAGGTACCCTATATTGGTGAGGTAAACAGTGTGGACAGTACTAAGGTACACTGTATTGGTGAGGTAAACCATGTAGACTGTATCAAGGTATCCTGTATTTGTGTGGTAAACAATGTGGACATTACTAAATTACCCTGTATCGGTGAGGTAAATCATGTAGACTGTATCAAGGTACCCTGTATTGGTGAGGTAATCAATGTGGACTGTATCAAGGTACCCTGTAATGGTGAGGTAAACAATGTTGACTGTATTAAGGTACCCTGTATTGGTGAGGTGAACAATGTGCACTATACTAAGGAACCCTGTATTGGTGAGGTAAACAGTGTGGACAGTACTAAGGTACACTGTATTGGTGAGGTAAACAATGATGACTGTATCAAGGTACACTGTATTGGTGAGGTAAACAATGTGGACTGTATTAAGGTACACTGTATCGGTGAGGTGAACAATGTGGACTGTACTAAGGTACCCTATATTGGTGAGGCAAACAGTGTGGACAGTACTAAGGTACACTGTATTGGTGAGGTAATCAATGATGGCTGTATCAAGGTACCCTGTATCAGTGAGGTAAACAATATGGACTGTACTCAGGTACCCTGTATTGGTGAAATTAACAATGTGGACTGTATCAAGGTACCCTGTATTGATGAGGTAAACAATGTGGACTGTATCAAGGTACCCTGTAACGGTGAGGTAAACAATGATGACTGTACCAAGGTACCCTGTATTGGTGAGGTAAACAATGTTGACTGTATTAAGGTAGACTGTATTGGTGAGGTAAACAATGATGACTGTACCAAGGTACCCTGTGTCGGTGAGGTAAACAATGTGGACTGTACTCAGGTACCTTGTATTTGTGAGGTAAACAACGTGGACTGTATCAAGGTACCCTGTAACGGTGAGGTAAACAATGTTGACTGTATTAAGGTACACTGTATTGGTGAGTAAACAATGTGGACTGTACTAAGGTTCCCTGTATTGGTGAGGTAAACGATGTGGACTGTATTAAGGTAGACTGTATTGGTGCGGTTAACAATGTGGACTGTACCAAGGTACCCTGTATTTGTGAAGTAAACAGTGTGGACAGTACTAAGATACACTGTATTGGTGAGGTAAACAATGTGGACTCTATCAAGATACCCTGTATTGGTGAAGTAAACAATGTGGACTGTACTAAGGTACACTGTATTGGTGAGGTAAACAATGTGGACTGCATCAACGTACCCTGTATTGATGAGGTAAAAAATACGGACTGTATTAAGGAAAACTGTATTGGTAACGTAAACAATGTGGACTGTACTTAATTACACTGTATCGGTGAGGTAAACCATGTAGACTGTATCAAGGTATCCTGTATTTGTGTGGTAAACAATGTGGACATTACTAAATTACCCTGTATCGGTGAGGTAAATCATGTAGACTGTATCAAGGTACCCTGTATTGGTGAGGTAATCAATGTGGACTGTATCAAGGTACCCTGTAATGGTGAGGTAAACAATGTTGACTGTATTAAGGTACCCTGTATTGGTGAGGTGAACAATGTGCACTATACTAAGGAACCCTGTATTGGTGAGGTAAACAGTGTGGACAGTACTAAGGTACACTGTATTGGTGAGGTAAACAATGATGACTGTATCAAGGTACACTGTATTGGTGAGGTAAACAATGTGGACTGTATTAAGGTACACTGTATCGGTGAGGTGAACAATGTGGACTATACTAAGGTACCCTATATTGGTGAGGTAAACAGTGTGGACAGTACTAAGGTACACTGTATTGGTGAGGTAAACCATGTAGACTGTATCAAGGTATCCTGTATTTGTGTGGTAAACAATGTGGACATTACTAAATTACCCTGTATCGGTGAGGTAAATCATGTAGACTGTATCAAGGTACCCTGTATTGGTGAGGTAATCAATGTGGACTGTATCAAGGTACCCTGTAATGGTGAGGTAAACAATGTTGACTGTATTAAGGTACCCTGTATTGGTGAGGTGAACAATGTGCACTATACTAAGGAACCCTGTATTGGTGAGGTAAACAGTGTGGACAGTACTAAGGTACACTGTATTGGTGAGGTAAACAATGATGACTGTATCAAGGTACACTGTATTGGTGAGGTAAACAATGTGGACTGTATTAAGGTACACTGTATCGGTGAGGTGAACAATGTGGACTGTACTAAGGTACCCTATATTGGTGAGGTAAACAGTGTGGACAGTACTAAGGTACACTGTATTGGTGAGGTAATCAATGATGGCTGTATCAAGGTACCCTGTATCAGTGAGGTAAACAATATGGACTGTACTCAGGTACCCTGTATTGGTGAAATTAACAATGTGGACTGTATCAAGGTACCCTGTATTGATGAGGTAAACAATGTGGACTGTATCAAGGTACCCTGTAACGGTGAGGTAAACAATGATGACTGTACCAAGGTACCCTGTATTGGTGAGGTAAACAATGTTGACTGTATTAAGGTAGACTGTATTGGTGAGGTAAACAATGATGACTGTACCAAGGTACCCTGTGTCGGTGAGGTAAACAATGTGGACTGTACTCAGGTACCTTGTATTTGTGAGGTAAACAACGTGGACTGTATCAAGGTACCCTGTAACGGTGAGGTAAACAATGTTGACTGTATTAAGGTACACTGTATTGGTGAGTAAACAATGTGGACTGTACTAAGGTTCCCTGTATTGGTGAGGTAAACGATGTGGACTGTATTAAGGTAGACTGTATTGGTGCGGTTAACAATGTGGACTGTACCAAGGTACCCTGTATTTGTGAAGTAAACAGTGTGGACAGTACTAAGATACACTGTATTGGTGAGGTAAACAATGTGGACTCTATCAAGATACCCTGTATTGGTGAAGTAAACAATGTGGACTGTACTAAGGTACACTGTATTGGTGAGGTAAACAATGTGGACTGCATCAACGTACCCTGTATTGATGAGGTAAAAAATACGGACTGTATTAAGGAAAACTGTATTGGTGAGGTAAACAATGTTGACTGTATCAAGGTACACTGTATTGGTAAGGTGAACAATGTGGACTGTATTAAAGTACACTGTATTAATGAGGTAAACAATGTGGACTGTATCAAGGTACACTGTATCGGTGAGGTAAACAATTGGACTGTATAAAGGTACCCTCTATTGATGAGGTAAACTATGTGGACTGTATTAAGGTACACTGTATTGGTGAGGTAAACAATGTGGACTGTATCAAGGTTCACTGTATCGGTGAGGTAAACAATGTGGACTGTATAAAGTTACCCTGTATTGGTGAGGTAAACAATGTGGACTGTATTAAGGTACACTGTATTGGTGAGATAAACAATGTGGACTGTATCAAGGTACACTGTATTGGTGAGGTAAACAATGTGGACTGTATCACGGTACACTGTATCGGTGATGTAAACAATGTGGACTGTATTAAGGTACACTGTATTGGTGAGGTAAACAATGTGGACTGTATCAAGGTACACTGTATCGGTGAGGTAAACAATGTGGACTGTATCCGATACCCTGTTTCAGTACGGAAAACAATGTGGACTGTATCAAGGTACTCTGTATCGGTGAGGTAAACAATGTGGACCGTATCAAGGTACCCTGTATTCGTGAGGTTAACAATGTGGACTGTACTAGGGTACACTGCATCGATGAGGTAAAGAAAAATACACTGCATCAAGGTACCCTGTATTGGTGAGGTAAACAATGTGGACTGTATTAAGGTACACTGTATTAGTGAGATAAACAATGTTGACTTTATCAAGGTACACTGTATTGGTGAGGTAAACAATGTGGACTGTATCAAGGTACACTGTATTGGTGAGGTAAACAATGTGGACTGTATCAAGGTACCCTGTATTGGTGAGGTAAACAATTTGGACTGTAATAAGATACCCTGTACTGGTGAGGTAAACAATGTGGACTGTATTAAAGTACACTGTATTGGAGAGGTAATTGAATGGGGTTTTAAGGCGCACCAACACATGAAAAGGTTATATGGCGCCTAAAAGGCATGAACATGCCAAGCTCATCCTCCGTGTACATCGAGATAAAATATGGAAAATGGGCCTAGAAGCTGAACTGCAGAGTTGCTGCAAATTCTATCGTAGAAACTCTATTTACACTGGAGCCACGTTTATTGTTTTTCTGCTACTGCTCTTTTGATGTGAGCGAGATGGCACCTGTAACAATGCAGGGATAAAGACCTTTAATAAACATGAACAAAAAATGATAAAATGAACATGATTCTGGGGGGATTCTACCCCTCTGCCTACCCCTCCAAAGGGATCTGCAGTGGCCCTATTCTTTGCCCCGTGACCAAACGGGGCACCCGGGAACCACACGGGGCGTATTGGAGAGGTAAACAATGTGGACTGTATCAAGGTATACTGTATCGGTGAGGTAAACAATGTGAACTGTATCAAGGTATCGTGTAACGGTCAGGTAAACAATGTGGACTGTATTAAGGTACACAGTATTGGAGGGGTAAACAATGTGGGCTGTATCGAGGTACACTGTATTGGTGAGGAAAACAATGTTGACTGTATCAAGGTATCCTGTATTGGTGAAGTAAACAATGTGGACTGTACTAGGGTACACTGTATTGATGAGGTTCAATAAAATGCACTGCATCAAGGTACCCTGTATTGGTGAGGTAAACAATGTGGACTGTATTAATATACACTGTATTGGTGAGATAAACAATGTGGACTGTATCAAGGTACACTGTATCAGTGAGGTAATCACTGTAAACTGCATCAAGGTATACTGTATTGGTGAGGTAAACAATGTGGACTGTATCACGGTACCCTGTATTGGTGAGTAAACAATGTGGACTGTACTGAGGTACCCTGTATTGGTGCAGAGGTAAACAATGTGGACTGTATCAAGGTACCCTGTATTGTAGAGGTAAACAATGTGGACTGTATTGAGGTACATTGTATAAGTGAGATTAACAATGTGGATTGTATTAAGGTACATTGTATTGGTTTTAACAACTGCAAACCATTCATTAAGGATCGTCCATGTGAAGCTTGGTCAAAATTGACAAAGCTGTTTCTGAGAAGATTTTCTTTTTAATTTCCCTACATAAATCTATGTAGAATTGTGACCCCAAGGTGGATGGAGGATGGGGTGATTGGGGCATGGGACATATATGACCTCAAGGTCACCAGTTGAACAAACTTGGTAGAGGACCATAAGCTTAAAGTAATTGCAAAAAAGTAAACCTCTGGCTCTTGTAGTTTCAGAGAAGAAGATTTTTGAAGTTCTTCCCTATATTATTATATTAAGTCTCTGAAAAACATGATACACATGGGGTGGGGCCAAATGTGACCCCAGGGTCAGCAGTTGAACACGCTTGGTAGAGGACCATAAGCTAATAGCAATTGCAAAATATTAAACAACTAGCTCTTGTAGTTTCAGAGAAGATAATTTTCAGTTTTTCCCAGTATAAGTAAAACATGTGACCCCTATATAATAACAAGAGCACCGCCAATGTTGCAGACGCTCGACTTTGGTGAAATTACAACTGATAAACAAGGTTTCCATCAATTACATACAAGCTTTAACCAATATGTCTAAGTACAAGGGTTGCGCGCAACATGATGTCTCGCCTAAAGTGACGTGTCCAACATACGTTTCAAGCGAGCTTCATATTGACAAAATCGAGAGTTTATAGTAATTGTTAACGATGTCAAGCACTGTTGTCAGCATTCAGTAGGGTAGCATTTTTATTTTTCCATCAATGGAGTTAAATGCAAATATTGTTGGATGGACAGGCATTATCATTCCATAGACCGGATTTTTAATAAATTTGCAATCCTACCCAAAACCAGTCTACATGTATATGGTAATTAATTGAATGATGCCTTAAATTCTGAATGTTGATGCATCTATTAATAGTTCAGTTAACACCACTGTGGCATGCAATACAATTCCTGGATTAAAACAACACAAAAGTTCCTCATTTATAAAGGTCCTGCTATTACAGCTAGGATGTGTTACCCATTATGGCCCAGTCACATAGCCCGGCCGATGTCCGGCATCGGTAGCGCTCGGTGGATTTTTTTGGTGCCACCGAGCTCTCCTCATCGGAAGCAGAGCTCGGTGACGTGAACGGACTCCGTCCGGACATCTTCAGGCGACCGACCGAACACCGGCCGAGATATCCGGCCGGGTTACGGCCGAGTTCCGGTCGAGTTCCGGCCGAGCATCGGCCGGTGTCCCTTACATCGGTCAGCCACCGGTACTATACTTTCCAAGGCTCTGTCCCACATCGGCCGGAGCTCGGTCGGAGCTCGGCCGGTGTCCGTTAAAAAAACCTCGTCCTCTGGTTGTCTCAGATGCACGGGACACCGGCCGATACTCGGCCGTGCACCGGCCGACGTGTTTTCCGATGTGGTTACGATGGGGCTGCGATGAGGGAGCTCGGTGAGAGCCCGGTGAAATTTAGCTCCGAAGTTAAAATTTCACCGAGCTGCCACCGATGCGGTTTTAAGCAACAAACGCCACGGATGTCCGGCCGGTGTCCGGCCGGTGTTCGGCCGAGTTCGGTGAAAATCGCATCGCTGGCTCATCGGAACCTCATCGGCCGGGCTATGTGGACTGGGCCATTACCACGGTGACACATTATATTGTACAGTATTACACGCTAGGATAATGTTTATCTAACATTATAACATGATAAATGAAAACTACAGTTGATTAGTAGTTTATATGCATTTTACTGAGGATATCTATTTTTAGTTATTTTGTAGTTACAACTTACATCACAGGAGCACGGTTTACGGTTTAATAAAGCTATGGGTTAATGACGCGATTGGTGTGTTCCGGACGTTGAACTGGGGATACAAGAGCAAAACATGTCTAGTGCATGTGGTTCTTATTGAGGACAATGCAGCCCTATGTTTATAAGTATTTGTGATAAGGAACTTTGAACAGTGTCTCCCTCATTCACAGGAACTTGGATAATCGGAACCATCGCCATAAAATGATTTGTTAAATACTCATATAAATGTTTGCCTGAGCGAATTCACGTCCATTTCTTGTTTATTGTTTCTTTACAAAAATGAACACTTATTTGGTATAATTTGAAATCTAAGGTTTTTTAAATAATATCAGGTAATACGGTAGTTCATAAATACTTTATGTCTGCTTGAATGGAATGAATTAAATAAACAAGAAGGCCCAAGAGGGCCTGTGGACGCTCTACTGGCTTATATATATGGCTCTTATAACATCAATGAAGCGAGTGTCTATCATCTTAAAGAGGCAAAATATAGCATTTTTAACTAAATCAAGAGCTATAAATCCGCCATTACTGGTCCGATCTGGCTGTTTTTCGAACTTGGAAGGTAGAGACAATAAAAAAAAAAAAATGAAAAAAAAACACATTAAAACATTAAAAAAATGAAAAATAAATAAATCGATCAAAAAACAAAAAACAAAAAATTAAATTAAAAAAAAATAAAATAATAATATGAAAAAAAGGTCATAAAATCTGGTGAAGTTTGGCAAAGATCAGATGCAAAATGAAGGCCCTATCGTATGACGAGGCAAATTATAGCATTTTTTAACAAAATCAAGGGCCATAACTTTGCTGTTACTGGTCCGATCTGGCTAGTTTTCGAACCTGACCGAGCTTTCATTGACATTAACAATCTGATTAAGCTTGGTAAAGATCGGATGAAAAATGAAGGCCCTACCGTCTTAACAAGACAAAATATAGCATTTTGAACTAAATCAAGGGCCATAACTCCGCTGATACTGGTCCGATATGAATGGTTTTCAAACTTGTCCAAGCTTTCATTGATATTAACAATCTGATAAAGTTTGGTAAGGATCAGAACAATGAAGCCCCTGTCGTCTTAACGAGGCAAAATATAGCATTTTTAACTAAATAAAGGGCCATAACTCCGCTGTTACTAGTCAGATATGGCTGGTCCGAGCTTTCATTGATATTAACAATCTGATAGTGTTTGGTAAAGATCGGCTGAACAATGAAGCCCCCTATCGTCTTAGCAAAATTAACGAGGCAAAATATAGCATTTTTAACTAAATCAAGGGCCATAACTTCGCTGTTACTAGTCCTATATGGCTAGTTTTCGAACTTGTCCTAGCTTTCATTGATATTAACAATGTGGTAAAGTTTGGTAAAGATAGGATGAAAAATGAAGGCCCTATCGTCTGAACAAGGCAAAATATAGCAATATAGCATTTTTAACTAAATCAAGGGTCACAACTCCGTTGTTACTAATACGATCTGGCTGATTTATTAACTCATCCGAGCTTTCATTGATATTAACAACCTGTTAAAGTTTGGTAAAGATCGGATGAAAAATGAAGGCTCTATCGTCTTAACGAGACAAAAGTTAACGACGGACGGATGGACGGACGACGGACGACGGACAACGGACGGACGACGGACAACTCGGCAACCCATAAGCTCTGCTGGCCTTCGGCCAGTAGAGCTAAAAATATAAAATTACAACGAACATTAAATCTAATTTGAATGAAGATAAGAGTTTCAGGGGTGTAAAATTCCACTCGCCCGCTCGCATTGGCGAGTGCAAGCTGCCTGCGGACGAGTAACATTTGGCGTCTGGTCGTCCAACAGGGCGAGTGACTTTTTGCACTATAAAAATTAAGTTAAACTATCGTTCAAACACGATGTTGCAATATTTGCAAGATTTCAAATCTGGATCATTTCCGACGCGTAATTTTGTTCCGTATTGTCGTTTGCAGATTTGCAGGTGTTTGTTTGTTAGCAGGTAACCCATGCGTCATATAGACTGTGATTCGATTCACGCTAAAATCAATTGGAGTGTGATGCAATATATCGCTAACCAGTCAGACTGCGTTTTTTTTATATCGACACCGTAAACATGGAGGGTAAAATAGCAGACATCAGGTCACTGTTCGGAAAGTCTGCGTCAGCGACTGCAAGCGGATTCGGCCCGAGTGTCGGCGAATCAGAACGGGTATGGCTGAACAACAAGCGCAGTTCCCAACCACTATTAATTAGTTCTGGCATCTATTATTGGTCCAATGGAGACAAAATACTGAAGAGAAAGTTCAGCAGAATGTTGTTTTTTGCCCACTCTCCGACGAATGTCCGCGTGGAAGGGAATAACTCGTAATGTGTTTACTTCAAGTGAAGGTTCAGCAGAATGTTGTTTTTTGGAGAGAGAGAGAGAGAGAGAGAGAGAGAGGGGGGGGGGGAGTGGGGGGCAGTGAGAATTTAGAGCACAATAGAGGGGGGACAGAGAGATAATTTAGACCACACACCACCCCTTTGTGTCACTGTGGGTAAAGTTGATTTAAAATGCCCACAAACAGATTTGAGTTATTATAAATATATGACAACAAAAATAAATATACAACTTGGAGTGTGCATTACCAGTATAGACCCATATCAACATGCACGCACATGAAGTTAGATCAGGATGATTCATACTGAGTTTGAGATTTTGAAATAAATATGACCTTGGGATAGAACTAGTCTAATTAAATACTTTCAGTCACTATGCCCGTGACAGTGTATGAGGACAGGTTGCAGACCATAATATTAAATGTGTTGTTGGATAATATGGCGCTTTCTTTATTTGCATAACAATAAAATATCCACATACTGCCTGTCAGCTACTACAGTGTCTGTGAGTACACAAATGTACTTATTGTAGCTTACTATAGTGATGAAAATAATGTTCAGGTAATATGCTGCAGGGCGAGTGGTAAATTGGTAAGGACGAGTAGCCTTTTGCTTCCACTAGTCCTGCAGGGCGAGAGGATTTTTCCAAATGTTTACATCCCTGGTTATGCTACTTGTACTCTGCAATTTCTCTTATTTCCCTCTGTGAGTGTGTGCAATTTCATTCCAGTCCCATTAGCTGTTTTAAAGTTATGCTCCTGACAAGCATTATACGTATAAAACAACAAAGGGCAATGACTGATCCTATTGGAATGAAGACAGAGTTTATAATTGTACTCTGTACTTTCACTCATTGCCTGAAGTTTCATTCCAGTCCCATCAGTAGTTTTCAAGTTATGCTCTGGACAAGAAAAGCGTTGTATATAAATTTAAAGATGGATGGATGGAAGGACGGACAAAGTGGCGACTATAAGCTACCCCTAAATGTTTGGAGAAGCATAAAAATAGAGTCCTCTACATACTGGAACTGTGCGTAGGAACTGATGAAACGCATCTTGAGTGACCAGGCAGAAGAGAATTTGGTTTGGCACAATTATACGTTATGAATATGTTGAGGAACCTTGAGTGACAGAGCAGACGTGAATTTGGTTTGGCACAATTATATGTCATGATCATGTTGAGGAACCCTGAGTGACAGAGCAGACGTGAATTTGGTTTGGCACATTCTATATATGTCATGATCATGTTAAGGAACCCTGAGTGACAGAGCAGACGTGAATTTGGTTTGGCACAACTATACGTCACGATCATGTTAAGGAACCCTGATTGACAGAGCAGAAGAGAATTTGGTTTGGCATAACTATACGTCATGATCATGTTGAGGAACCTTGAGTGACAGAGCAGACGTGAATTTGGTTTGGCACAACTATATATACCATGATCATGATGAGGAATCTTGAGTGACCAAGCAGCAGAGAATTTGGTTTGGCAAAATTGTATACGTCATGATCATGTTGAGGAACCTTGAGTGACAGAGCCGACGTGAATTTGGTTTGGCACAACTATATACGTCATGATCATGTTGAGGAACCCTGAGTGACAGAGCAGACGTTAATTTGGTTTGGCACAACTATACGTCACGATTATGGTGAGGAACCTTGAGTGACAGAGCAGACGAGAATTTGGTTTGGCACAACTTTACGTCATGATCATGTTGAGAAACCTTGAGTGACAGAGCAGATGTGAATTTGGTTTGGCACAACTATACGTCATGATCATATTAAGGAACCTTGAGTGAAGGAGCAGACGAGAATTTGGTTTGGCACAACTAAACGTCATGATCATTATGAGGAACCTTGAGTGACGAACATTTGGTTTGGTATGATTACTTGTCATGCTGATCATTTTGAGGAAAGTTGAGTGACGGAACAGACGAGAATTTGGTTTGGCAATATTACATGTCATGCTGATCATTTTGAGGAAACTTGAGTGACGGAGCAGATGAGAATTTGGTTTGGCATGATTACATGTCATGCTGATTATTTTGAGGAAACTTGAGTGACGGAACAGACGTGAATTTGGTTTGGCAATATTACATGTCATGCTGATCATTTTTTGGACAACTACACATTGTTACTGATCATGTTGGGGAACCTTGAGTGACCAAGTGGACGATAATATGGATTGGCACAACAATATGCCATGCTGATCATTTTGAGGAACCTTGAGTGACGGAGTAGACGAGAATTTGACATGTCAACACGTCTTTCTATGCATGCGGATAATGTCAAGTTACAAGTGCTAAAAAAGCCAAGATAAACAGAATGTATACATTAACTTGAATGTTTATTTGAATCCCGCCATTTGTAAGAATTGACACTTTCTCACTTGAAAAATCAAGCTCCTAGTGTGATTCCAACTCGTAGTGGTGAGAGGAGAAAGATTTAGATGCAGTATCTTGACTATTCCGGCCACAGAGGCGCTTGGACATACTTACCTGGATACACATGCAAGGACAGACACACACTGAGTGCAAACGTATCACTAAGTCTAGCTCTTTGCAAGCTTATCCGAACGTTTTTGGTTAAGGTCGGCTTTTAATTTTACACAGCTAGATGAAATATCAAAATCGTGAAAAAGGCTGGTAAGGTCAGAGACGGCTCAAATTATTGACCAAAAATGAAAAACACAAGTTTTGCTACATGTGTACATAATAGTAACTGTGTGTAAACTAACCTTTATCTCCAACATACTGACATCTATAGGAGTTTATTGACTTCTCTGCTTTCATTATCAATTCATACACATCCATGTTTCTGCTGTGTTTTGCAACCTCCTTGATACTTTCATATTCTCCAACACCTAATGCACCCTTCGTCTCCATGGCTTGTAATTTATCCAGTAATGATTTTTTTTCAGCTAATATGCCCTTAGGTACATAATTGGTCATGTGCACGATGAAATTGGCGTATTCTGTACTGTTTGGGTCCATAAGGTCGGAAATGTCCGTCTTCAACGTAAGGTGGATGTTTAAAGCAGGATCTCCCGCCATTGTTCAACAATGCTCTCGTCAGCCACTCAGTGTGAAATTCTGTTGTGTATAAGAAGAGGAAAATAAATGTATGTGTATGAACCAAAATATTTATATAATTCAGTTTAGTTTTAGACAGTAAGAAATATATAGCTCCTTTGCCTATTATCAACCATGACAGTATCTAACATTCGTGTCTGTTTCATTAAAAATCAATGTGTCAGTTTCATTGAAAAGAAATAATGAAAAAAGTTAAATCTTTTTTATGTATATATTAAAAAACTTTGTATGATAATAAAATTGGTTGGACAGAGTTTCATGTTAAACAAGAGTTGCGCGCAACATGGTGTCTCGCCTAAAGTGACATGTCCACCAAACATGTTTCAAGAGATCTTTATCTTGATAAAATCGAGGGTTTATTCAACATCAAGTATCTTTGCCTGCATTCAAAAGGGTAACGTTCATAGTTTTCTATAAAAGGAGCTAAATGCAAATATTGACGAATGGAAAGACATTACCATCCCATCAACCGGATTCGGTAAAAAAACAGACGTGTGTCCATATCAGCTTTTTACTTCATTATACTAAATATAGACTTTACTTATGGACAGTGTCCCTTTAAAAAGTTAAATTCATACTGAAAATGTTTAGTATGCAAAAATGTCCACTATTATAATTGGGAAGTATCATGTAACACAAACACTTTTTTTTTTTTCTGGCACAAATTGACATTTTAATCTAAGCATATATATATCCTGTTTTACCATGAACATATGTCATTACAAATTACTGCCGGTATCTACTTGTTGCTGCATTGATATAGTTGTGTTAAAGGCCAGGTTTGAGTATAAAAACTCCAACATGGCCTCTTTTCTAATCATTATGCTATCAGAGAGGTTTAATCACAAATTTCTAAATCACAAAGGATTTTTAAAGCATTTGTAAACTCTAAAATGTGGCATGTAAATACAGTAAAGCTCACGCGAAACCCACACTTTACTCTTTCTCGCTGAGTGAGGAATTTACGCGGAGTTTCGATGATAAAACTACGCGGAGTCGGAAAAGCTTCTCGGCGTACTTACGCCACGAAAGTATGCCACGATACTCCGCATAGTACGCCGAGTCGAAACTGCACAGGTAAAAGGTGCAACTTTTTCTAATTGCAGTCATTTTAATGTATAATTATTCAATAACTTTAGAAAAAATCGAAGCAGAAGATCTTTGTTTTGTTTTGGAAAAGCAGATGTGGGAAAATTTGAATGCCCGGATTATGCATACTGGGTCACGACAGTTATATGGCGGTTCCTATTACCGGCTTCGCGGCGACTGAACATAACATTCAATTAGTAATTATTATACAGAAATTATAATTATGTTTTTAATTAGTCTTTCTTTGTAACAAATTACTATTTTGATGTTTATTATTACATCGAAGGGTTCTTTAGTAAAAAAATATCAGAAACAAGAGGCCCAAGAGGGTCTGTAGACGCTCTACTTGTATGATGTGATTCAAAAACATAAACATGATAGAGGTCAACCCAAGAAACATGGTTCCTATATATAACTCTATGTAAACTTTGGGTTATCGTGGTGGCCATTTTGAATATTTAACGACAACGAAAAACACAAACTTGATAGAGGCCAACAACAGGAACATGCATATGATATTTAACTAGAATGGAATAAATGGTAATATGTTGTTTGATAAATGTCCTTAAATTTGACCTAAGAGTATGATAATGGACGCCCGAGCACGACACATACGAAATATTTCAGTCTCGGTTTGATTGAGACTGTTCATGAGTGGTAGTGAAATATGCTAGCTACCGCTCACGCCCTCTAGCCCCGGGTTGAGCATAACTCAATATTCATAAAATCAACAGCACAACATGTTAACCATCCCGAAGATGGCATGCATATGGCGGTGGACATGGAGTTAGCCTTCTTTAATGTATTCCCCATGTCGTACGGCGTATGGTCCCAGTATCTAATAAAATGAAATGCCCCGAAGAGCGAAATAAACATAATGGAATTTAGTTGGGAGCAGCTAAGTTTAGCCATGGTGGCCATCATGGATGACTGGAGGCCCCAGAAATGCAAATCTGAGGGGGACTAACCCAAAGATTATTGAGTTTAAGTTTCATCAAAATCCTTCAAGCAGTTTCAGAGAAGATGTCATTTTTAACCTTTTCCTATATAACTCTATGTAAACTTTGGGTCGCCGTGGTGGCCATTTTGATTATTAGACGAAAACGAAAAACACAAACTTGATAGAGATCAACACAAGGAACATGTATATGATATTTCACAAGAATAGAATAAGTGGTTTTGGAGGAGATGTCGTTTGAAATTTCCTTAAATTTAACCTAGTTTTAGCCATGGCGGCCATCTTGGATGACTGGCAGCAGCAAAAAACACAAATCTGAGAGGGACTATCCCACATATCATTGTGCTTAAGTTTCATTAAAATCTTTCAGGCGGTTTCAGAGAAGATGTAATTTTTAACCTTTTCCTACATAACTCTATGTAAACTTTGGGTCGCCGTGGTGGCCATTTTGATTATTTGATGATAATGAAAAACACAAACTTGATAGAGGCTAACCCAAGGAACATGTATATGATATTTCACAAGAATGGAATAAGTGGTTTCATAGGAGATGTCGTTTGAAATTACCTTAAATTTGACCTAGTTTTAGCCATGGCGGCTATCTTGGATGACTGGCGGCCACGAAAAACACAAATCTGAGAGGGACTATCGCAAATATCATTGTGATTAAGTTTCATCAAAATCCTTCAAGCGGTTTCAGAGAAGATGTCATTTTTAACCTTTTCCTATATAACTCTATGTAAACTTTAAGTGGTGGTGGCGGCCATTTTGATTATTCGACGATAACGAAAAACACAAACTTGATAGAGGGCAACCCAAGGAACAGGTATATGATATTTCAGTAGAATGGAATAAGTGGTTTCGGAGGAGTTTTAGCCATGGTGGCCATATTGGATGACTGGCGGCCGCGAAAAACACAAATATAACATTGTGATGAAGTTTCATCAAAATCCTTCAAGCGGTTTCAGAAGATATGTAGATTTTTTAAAATTGCTAACAGACGGACGGACGGACGGACGGACGACGGACAAAAAGTGATCGCATAAGTCCTCCTGGCCTTTGGCCAGTAGAGCTTAAAACAGTAAAGAAGTTCGGGTCATAAACCCGTTATTAGTGCCACTTTGTTAAAAAATAATACATGGCCAAGGATTATGGGTATTTATGTCTGTAGGAAAACTGTGACTTTCGGACAACAAAAACGAACAAAACTTGTGATTAAATGCATTAAAAGTTTGAAATACGTATTTGTTTCGAAATGTATTCATTGTATTTATCAGTCTTGTCAACTTTGCACATAAAAGATACACTCGGCGTCTCATTGTTTGTACTTTTTCTGGCGATTGATTTCTCTTTCTAGTGCAGTATCGGACAAGTTGAAAAGTTGTCGGAAAATTCAGGTTTTTTCCCATAAAAAATCACCACAGGTGTGCACTCATCGTTTAATTGGATTCTACGCGGAGTATCTCGGAGTGTGAGTGACTCGACAATGGCGTACTTTCGCCGAGCGAATTCGCCGAGTACAAACACTGACTCTGCGTAGATGCGCGCGGAACTCGATACGACCAAACTCGACGAATCGAGTAAAGTGTGGGTTTCGCGTGAACTGTACTGTACTTGAAACATTACTCTGTACGGATATAACAAAACAATTGTATCATATTTATTTTCTATACAAAATATTTTTGAATTGAATTGACTCATCAACACATAATATGTTATTTACAGCCACCCCAGAGAGAGGGGAAGGATACATAGGAATCCGGGAACCTGCCCTACTCTTACTATCAAATAGAATCCTAAGGTTCTTTAATGTTCTTGGAGGATAGACTCCCATACATGGGACCGCATGAATAACAACGTAATTATTTTGTGTTTTTTAAACTCAATGTTACAGAAAGTGTCCTTTAAATAGAAGAATTATTTTAGCAATCTTGATTGTTGTGTAATGTTTGTCAACATTAACAATTTTAAGTGCTAAACATTTAAATATATAAAAAAAAAAAATTGTTATTGTCATTGAATCATATTGTCATTGAAATCATTTTTTTTTTTAATAAATGAGTTTAACTGGAGAACGATTTGTTATTTGTTTGGCTTCTATTTTCCAATTGACCATCAACCTTGGATAGGTTACTTTTAGTTGCCATGTAGTTGCTGCAATCAACTGCTGCAATTATCGGCTTGTCAACTTATCAGTTCACAAAGAGACATTTTAATCTAAGAGTATCATGTTTTATCAAGAAATGTTGGGGGCGAAATCAATGTAATATTGCTACCAGTATGTAATAGCAATTTCATAGAAAGATCTTTACATTATAAATAAATTATTAAAACTTGACAATACTTGCTACTTCAAATAATTTCATTAAACAGTCATAATCTTTATATTATATATATATATAGCATACATAAACAATTTAAATGTAAACACCTGGACTTTTCATCTCTATATATCCAAAATGTGTAAAAATTCTGCTAATAAATACCTTTAAACCAAATAAAAAAAACATATAATCCAAAAATCAATACTATTGGACTAATTGCTCGACCCAGGGTCAAATGTAGGTTCAGCATGTTCAGTGGCTGGAAGTTATTAAAATAACAAGAAATTATGTCCAGTGAGTTTAGATATGAAATCTGTAATGTCACTGTACTTCACGATGTTATATTGTTAAATGTAATTAAATCTGGAGATGGTATATGTAAAATTGTGAAATTTGGAGACAGTACATGTGTTTAAGAGACCACTGACCTTGACATAGGGTCAGTTTGACTGTAAGATATTGGAAGAGCAATGACCAGTGATGTTATATATGAAATTTGAACACTCTACTCTATAGGACAAAAAAGTAAAATAATTTAACGCACATTTTAACACAGTTTTTGAAGACGGTACATGTGTTTAAATGGCATTGACTCCGACCCATTGTCAGTTGGAGAGCTGTTATTGGCATTAAGAAGGACAATGTGAAGGAGGTTATATGAAATTTGAACACTCTGCTCCAAAGAACAAAAATGTCATAAGAATTTAATGCACTTTAACACATTTTTTTTGGAGACGGTACATGTATTCAAGAGACAACTAACCTTGACACAGGGTCAGTTGGAGGTTGAAAATCACTGGAATAAAAAGGACACTGATGAGAAGTTTATATATGGAATCTGAACACTCTACTCCAAAAAAAAAAAGTTATAAGAATTTAACATACATTTTAACGCAGTTTTTGAAGACGATACATGTAATTAAGAGACCTCTGACCTTGACACATGGTCAGTTGGTGGCTGAAATAAGAAGAAGAATGACCAGTGAGGTTGTATATGAAATTAAAACACTCTACTTCAAAGAACAAAAAAGTTATAAAAATGTAACGCAAACTTCAATGCAACTTTAACGCAAACCTTAATGCAAACATGTACAATGGTACATATTGTATTATAACTTTCATGTCTTTGGGAGTAGAATGTTTAAATTTCATGTATAAGATCCTGGTCATTTGCCCTTCTTAATGCCAATAAATTTCAGCTCTCCAACTAACCCTGGGTCGGAGTCAAGGTCACTTAAATACATGTATGCCAATATTTGCGTTAAACTTTGCGTGACGGTACATGTATTTAAGTGACACTGACTCCAATCCATGGTCAGGTGGAGGGCTTGAACTTACTGGCATTGAGACGGACAATGACAAGGAGGTTATATATGCAATTTAAACATTCTACTCACAAGGATAAGGAAGTTATAATACAATATGTTGACACCATCGACTCCGCCAATATTAGCGGCGCCTATGTCTCGCATTTTTTCAAAAGGCAAGACAACGAACACTAATATATTAAGACCCACTGACAAAAAACAGATAGGATTGTTTAACCAAGAGCACAATTTATAACAGTTTCAAGATTGTATATGTAGGGCAAATGTTTCATAACAGCCAGGAAAGCATTTTCCATGATCAGGACACATTGACCTTGACATTATAACTTCTAACAATAAAGTCAATAGGGTTCATTGCTGCAAAATGAATTCTATATACGGTTTCAAGAGTGCAAGTATACACATGTAATTGTAAATACAGTACAGAGCAGAAGACATTTTTCATGATCAGTGACTGTGACCTTGAACTTTGACCTACTATCTACCCAATAACAGGAGTCACTTTTTTAACATGGGTACCATTCCTTCAAGAAATGAATTCTGCCACATAGTGACCTTGCTCTTTGACCTACCCTACTGAATAAAACAACAGGGTTCCTCCTCTTACCAAGGACAATGTGTGTATGTAATGACTTTGAAGTTACTGCGTATTTCCATATAAATCATGGCAACCTTGACCTTTGACCTATTGATAGTGATAGCAAATACAATATGGTTACTCCTCTAACAAAGGGCAATGTACGTGTTTGGGTGAAATGGTTTCGAAGTTTGACGTAATTGTTTACGGACAGACAAACAATACCATAATACAGCTTGCCAAGTTTGAATTGTTTTTTGTAATATGACTGTACATTCACAATTTTAACCTAGCATTTAAGTGGAAAAGGGAGATAATTCTGGTAAAATGCAAGACAAATTAGGTATTTGTCACAAAGGGTTGTGTAATGATGAACATGACTGTGTGCCAAATTTGAAGGCTTACTGAAATATGACTGTACATTCAAAATTTTAAGTCAAATTCTAAGTGTAAAAAGAAGGAATTTTGGTGTAAAACATAACAGAGTTATGGTGCTTGTCACATATGGTTGTGTAATGATGATGAACATCTGTGTGCCAAAGTTCAAAGGTTTCAGACAATTTGTTTTTGAAAAATGAGGAAAAATAACAACTTAACCTAAAACTTGTAACCAAATATCAAAACGTGTAGAAGGATGGATGAACAGACGGACGGACGGATGTTTTATGAGCTAATTACAGAAGGAGCTAAATAACTGTTTTAATTAACAAGCTAATTAGGGTTTAAACCTAATCCAGGAAGAGTTTTTGCACTTAAACCTATTTTATACAAAAAGACATTTGGACAATATATGGACATCCAAATTAGGAGTATTTTTATTCATGTATGTATCGCGACTATTTCGCCCATATACATCATTCCGACAAAGTATTATACATACCTTAGGAGCTTCAGCTCCCAAGTGAAATTAGCTCTTAAACCCTATTTGTACAAAGGAATAAGCTACTAAGGCTAAATAAAATTATATGTGTGGTTCCGGTTTCCTCACCAACCACATTTTTAAAGGCCGACGCAAACATTTTATAACAAATTAATTTATGTATGTTTTCTATCTGTTCTATACCTGATTTCAAAATGTATTTAAGTTAGTTGATTAGGTTTTAAGTGTATTTAGTGAAAAAAACAAAACAAATAAAAAATATTTTTAGAAAATAAAATAGTTTCCCTACCTACCATGTAGGTATTTGTTTATTTTGATCATAGCATTTTGTTAGATGCGGCTGGACATGGAATTATGACAGTAAAATTAGCATGTCCACCGCCATATGCATGCCACCTTCGGGATGGTTAAAATTCTGTACTATTGACTTTATGAATATTATGTTCTGCTCAACCCCGGTGCGCGAATGATAGCAAGCATTATTTCACTACAGTTCATGAACAGTCTCAATCAAACCGAGACTGCAATTATCTCAATATTTCGGCCATTTCCAATTGTCCACTCTCATACTCTTTTATGTAACTGGGACCATACATATAATAAATCCATTTGTTAGCATGGACGGATGCGTCGGTCAGAGACGAAAATCACCTAACCATAAGCCTAGATCTGCTTCGCAATCCAGTTAAAATCTTTTAATACAAAACTGTCAGTTAACTAACAAATCAGACACAAATGCACCGCTTAATCAATCGTAAAAATATTACACGTTAAGCTTACCATGGAGCTCTGAATGCCGGACTTCACTTCCTAAGCCATCTTACTTTCCACTTTCTGCATCCCCTGGGTGCCATTCCTTAAGTAATTTTAGGATGTGTTGTTCCCTAGATGTCTTGTTTCCAAGTTACTTATTGTCTCCATTTCTTTTCTTCAAAATGTGTACTTATTTTTCCAGCATGCATAATAGTTTGCCATGATTAACCTGATCCATTTATGTGAGTCAAATTTGGGCACTTTGCTTATCCATGAGCTGTTATACCATGATTATTTCTATATTTATATCAAGAACAACTGGCAGGTTGTTCCAGCCTCACTGTGGTCCATAAAGGTTTCAAAAAATCACATCTGTTAGGACTGGAGATGGGTGGTATCAAAAGTCCATATTAATCGGATTTAAAATCTTATTTTCTAATGATGTTTTCGTCCTAGTACTTGTTGCAAAGAAATTTGAGTTTGATATGTTTTATTAGAAAATTGTAACGAACACGGATTCAGTGGCCACTTTTCTATCACTAAAGAAATAATCCGACAGAAATGAGATCAGTCCTAAAGTGATGATTTATTTAGATTGTGTACTTCAAACTGATGACATCACAGAATGATTTGTGTCTTTCCAACTTCTTCTTTGTACAAATGTCCGAAGAGTTTTAGCCAAATACCTGCAATCTGAAACATGAAAAAGAAGCATATCAATGTTATATGAAAATAATGTGTAGTAAATAAGTACGAATATTTGATAGATATCATTGTACATCATGTACCTAAATGTCACTGTACATAATTATTATGAACCTAAAAATCACCAAACATTATTATAAACTTAAACATCACTGTACATATTATGAACCTAAATATCACCAAACATATTATAAACTTAAACATCACTGTACATATTATGAGCCTAAATATCACCAAACATTGTTATAAACTTAAACATCACTGTACATATTATGAACCTAAAAAGCACCAAACATTGTTATAAACTTAAACATCACTGTACATATTATGAACCTAAAAATCACCAAACATTGTTATAAACTTAAACATCACTGTACATATTATGAACCTAAAAATCACCAAACATTGTTATAAACTTAAACATCACTGTACATATTATGAACCTAAAAATCACCAAACATTGTTATAAACTTAAACATCACTGTACATATTATGAACCTAAAAATCACCAAACATTGTTATAAACTTAAACATCACTGTACATATTATGAACCTAAAAATCACTAAACATTGTTATAAACTTAAACATCACTGTACATATTATGAACCTAAAAATCACCAAACATTGTTATAAACTTAAACATCACTGTACATACTATGAACCTAAAAATCACCAAACATTGTTATAAATTTAAACATCACTGTACATATTATGAACCTAAATATCACCAAACATTGTTACAAACTTAAACATCACTGTACATATTATGAACCTAAATATCACCAAACATTGTTATAAACTTAAACATCACTGTACATATTATGAACCTAAATATCACCAAACATTGTTACAAACTTAAACATCACTGTACATATTATGAACCTAAACATCACCAAACATATTATAAATCTAAATGTCACTGTACATATTATGAACCTAAACATCACCAAACATATTATAAACCTAAATGTCACTACATATTATGAACCTAAACATCACCAAACATTGTTACAAACTTAAACATCACTGTACATATTATGAACCTAAATATCACCAAACATATTATAAATCTAAATGTCACTGTACATATTATGAACCTAAACATCACCAAACATATTATAAACTTAAAAATCACTGTACATATTATGAACCTAAACATCACCAAACATATTATAAATCTAAATGTCACTGTACATATTATGCACCTAAACATCACCAAACATATTATAAACCTAAATGTCACTACATATTATGAACCTATACATCACCAAACATATTATAAACCTAAATGTCACTGTACATATTATGAACCTAAACATCACCAAACATATTATAAACCTATATGTCATTGTACATATGATGGACCTAAACATCACTGTACATAATGAACCTAAACATCACTGTACATAATGAATATAAACATCACTGTACATAATGAACCTAAACATCACTGTTCGAACCTAAACATCACAGTTCATGATGATCCTAAACATCACTGTACATAATGAATCTTAACATCACTGTACACAATGAACCTAAAAATCACTGTAAATATTGAACCTAAACATCACTGTACATAAGGAATCTAAACACCTCTGTAAATTGGCTGTTATAGTTTCAAAAAAGAAGATTTTTGAAGTTTTTCTCTATATAAATCTATGTAAAACTGTGACCCTTGGGGCGGGCCAAATTTGTCCCCATGGTCATCATTTGAACAAACTTTGTAGAGGATCCATAAGCTGATAATAAATAAAACATATTAAACCTTTATCTCTTGTAGTTTCAGAGAAGAAGATTTTTTGAAGTTATTCCCTATAACTCTATGTAAAACTGATCCAACAAGGGCCCCTAAGCTCCCAATTAAAGAAAAAAGAAACAAGGTTTCTTATGAGAATTTTTTTTTTAAATAAAAAAAAAAAGTTTGTGTATCAAACACCTTTTAGGGGCCATAACTCCGCTAAAGGTCTGTAAACCGGAACGCGACGATGATATGCACAACTAGGCTTGGTGCTCATCATCCCTGCAAAGTTTCGTTAAAATCTGGCGATGTAGTCCAGACAATGTTTGTGTATAAAACCTTTAAAAGGCCATAACTTTGCCAATATCATTAAACCGGAACACGGTGACGATATGTACAACTCGGCTTGGTACTGATCATCCGGCCAAATGAAGGCCCTTTCGTCTTAATGAGGCCAAAATATATATAGCATATTTCAGAAAATGGTCCAATTTGCCTGGTTTTCAAACTTGACCGAGCTTTCATTAATATAAACAATCTGGTAAAGTTTGGTAAAGATCGGATGAAAAATGAAGGCCATATCGTCCTAACGAGGCAAAATATAGAATATTGAACTAAATCCAGGGCCATAACTCCGCTGTTTCTGGTACGATCTGGCTGGTTTTCGAACTTGTCCGAGCTTTCATCAATATCAACATCTGGTAAAGTTTGGTAAATACCGGAAGAAAAATGAAGGCCCTATCGTCTTAACGTTGCAAAATATTTTTAAAACTTTTTGACTAAATCAAGGGAAAACTCTCCTGTTACTGGTCCGATCTGAAGCCAGATCAGACCAGGAACGTCTTAAAGATGTACACATTAACAGACGACAGATGAGGGACGATGGACAACTTGGCATCCTATAAGCTCTGCTGGCCCGTGGCCAGTAGAACTAAATACCAACGGGAAGCTGTGAGTTTTTAAAAAGTCAAGATTGCCCTGTGTCCCTTTAAACAAGAGGAGCATGACCTTTAAACGCTCTTCTGAAGCTCTGAACAGCTAGATCTTGGAAGGTATCATAACTTTTATATGTTTGTCATTATCTGAAGGGGCAGTGTTTGTTAGTCATTGAACAATACAAGATTCTTTGTGGCCATGAGTGGAGGAGGCATGTTTGAATTCCAAGCAGCCCTTACAGTTGTCACAGTAAGTATTTTTTATTCAGAAACTATCTCTCAAATGAAAATCATTTTTACATTTCTGTAAAGTTTTATATCAATTCATCAAGTAGTTTTAGAAGAGTAGTCGCCAAGGTTTTTCCAATATATATTTATGTAAACAAAGATGGCCGCTGACGACCATGTTAGACATCGAATTGACATCGACATCGAATCGAAATGAATTTTGGTTAGGACCAACTACATGTCATGCCAGTCAATGTGGTAAAGGTTCCAAATCAATATCACTTATGTTTTTGAGAAGTAGGCGCCACAAAAATCTATTTTTAGCCATGACAGCCATCTTATAATCAAAACGAATTTTGGTTAGGACCAACTGCATGTCATGGCAGTCATTTTAGTAAGGTTCCAAATCAATACCAATATACTGGTTTTTGAAAAGTAGTCACCACATACTTGGATTTTTAAAATCTGTTTTTAGCCCTGGCTGCTATCTTGAATTTCCGGCCGACCTGTATTTTTTTACTAGGACCAATTAGACATCAAGAGCTATATTCCTGTGAAGTTGCATTAAAATCCGTCAATAAGTAATTTCAGAGGACTCTATGTAAACAAAGATGCCCGCTGGCAGCCATGTTTGACATCGAATCAAAATAAGTTTTGGTTAGGACCAACATCATGTCATGCCAATCATTTTGGTAAAGATTCCAAATCAATATCACTTAAGGTTTTTGAGAAGTTGTAGCCACAAAACTGTATTTTTAAAATCTATTTTTAGTCTTGAATTTACAGTCGACCTGACATTTGGCAACCTTGCTTAACATTGAATCAAAATAATTTTCGACAAGGACCAACTACATGTCATGTTGATAAATTTAGAAGAAAAAGTCCCATATCAATATCACTTATAGTTTTCAAGAAGTAGTCGCTACAAAGTTGTTTTTTAAAAATCTATTTTAATCTTTGGCAGCCATCTTGGATTTAACCTCAACGTGAATTTGTGCTAGGATCAAATAGACATTATGGGCAACATTCCTGTAATGTTTCCCGAAAATCAATCTAGGAATTTCAGAGGAGTAGTCACTACAAGCTTTTACTATATTATGATATTTAAAAAAGATCACTAACAATGCATGTATACATGTTATATGGAGAAAAAAAAGTTGACATTAATGTGGAAATTATGAGCAGTTTATTTATGAATATTTTAGTTTAATATAAATATTTATGAAACCCCTAAAGCCATTTTAAATTTAAATTTTGATATACAGTATATTAATTCAGAGCTGTAGATAAGCTGCGTATCTGATTATTTTACACATACATGTTATACAAATACCCTCATTTTTTAAAAACTATATCATTTCACCTTAACTAACTACAAACACTTTAAACATTTTCAAATTGTGAATAATACTGTTATGTATTATATCCAATGGAAACATTTTATTCGATATATGTATTATGATATACCGTATGCATTATTATATATGCATTATGGAAATTGTTCAAAGCATGTCATTTTTAAGAACAAGAGGCCCAAGAGGGCTTGTGGACGCTCTACTGGCTAAAATAGCTCTTATAGATTTAGATAGATATAGCTAGATATAGCTCTCTTCTCCTATAGATTTAACAAAGGAAAATACAATATAGCATTTTTCAACAAATCAAGGGCCATAACTCTGTTATTACTAACAAGATCTAGCTGGTTTTCGAAATTGTCCAAGATTTCATTGATATACTGCGCTTTGCACAACTAGACATAATGCTGAGGCTTCCTGCCAAATTTCTTAGAAATCCAACGAGCCGTTTAAGACGAGTAGCGCCGACAAGAAATTTCAAATAAAAATGTCAAAGGGCCATAACTCCGTCAAAAATCAGCGAGCTGGAACAAAAGCGTGATATGCACAACTAGACATCTTACCGATGCTTCCTGCCAAGTTTGTCGAAATTCAACAAGGCATTTAGGATGTGTAGCGCCGACAAGAAATTTTAAAGTAAGTGTCAAGTAATTAAAGAGATAATAAAAAAAAAAAAAAAAAAATGCAAATAAATGAAAAAAAAAAGAAATCAATAAATGAAAAAAAAAAATTAAAACAATTAAAACACAAACAAATTAAAAACAAATAATTTAAATTGAAAAAAATAAAAGATAATAATTAAAAACTGTTACCCCCGTGGCGCGTCCAAATTTGACACCAGGGTCACCATTTGAATTCGGCCGTTTCCAAAGGTCCATTATCAAACTCTTTTTTTATAGCACAGTGGCGTTGCCTGTACAGTGTGGCGGCAGTAAAACGTCTCCCCGCGCTTGCAATCAGTACTGTTATTCATTCGATCTTTGGAGATCGCTGAGCCCGATACTTATAGTTAGTTATCGGTGGTACATTTTCAATTTCTTTTGTTTTCTTACTTAATTTTTGATTCGGTGGTTCCACTACTCCGGCCGATAAACGGCTCTGGGTATTTTTTAACCACTCATAGGATATGTTGTCTGCTTTTTATACGCAGGCTTCATAACCGCTGCTCCCAACTAAGTTCCATTATGTTTATTTCGCTCTTCGGGGCATTTCATTTTATAAGATACTGGGACCATACGCCGTACGGCATGGGGAATACACTAAAGAAGGATTACTCCATGTCCACCGCCATATGCATGCCATCTTCGGGATGGTTAAAATTGTGTGCTGTTGATTTTAAGAATATTGAGTTCTGCTCAACCCGGGGCTAGAGGGCGTGAGCGGTAGCTAGCATATTTCACTACCACTCATGAACAGTCTCAATCAAACCGAGACTGCAATATTTCGTATGTGTCGTGCTCGGCCGTTTCCAAAGGTCCATTATCATACTCTTTTTTTTTGGTAGAAAACAAAACTGTACAGAATATGGTCCCAGTACCGGGGGTAACAGTTTTTAATTATTATTTTTTATTTTTTTCAATTTAAATTATTTGTTTTTATTTGTAATACATGAGAGCTCTGTGCCATGTGGTTCCAGAGAAGAAGATTTTTTTCAGTTTTATCTATACAAGCCTAAGTAAAACTGTGACCCCCAGGGTGGGGCCAAATGTGACCAATGGGTCACCATTTGAACAATCTTGATAGAAGACCATAAGCTTATAGCAAATGCAAAATATTAAACCTCTGGCTCTTGCAGTTTCAGAGAAGAAGAGTATTATAATGGACCTTTGGAAACGGCCGAGCACGACACATACGAAAGCTTGCAGTCTCGGTTTGATTGAGACTGTTCATGAGCGGTAGTGAAATATGCTAGCTACCGCTCACGCCCTCTAGCCCCGGGTTGAGCAGAACTCAATATTCACAAAATCAAAAGAACACAATTAAACCATCCCGAAGATGGCATGCATACGGCGGTGGACATGGAGTTATTTGCCTACCCATGTCGTACAGCGTATGGTCCCAGTATCTAATAAAATTAAATGCCCCGAAGAGCGAAATAAACATAATTGAATTTAGTTGGGAGCAGCGGTTATGAAGCCTGCGTATCACAAGGAACAGCCAAAAGACTAAATTAAAAAGCAGACAACATATCCTTTAAGTGGTTAAACAATACCCAGAGCCTTTTATCGGCCGGAGTAGTGGAACCACCGAATCAAAAATTAAGTAAGAAAACAAAAGAAATTGAAAATGTACCACCGATAACTAAAGTCTTTCCCTATACATGTCTATGGAAAACATGTGACCTTGGGGCGGGGTCAAATGTGGTCCGAGGGTCACCATTTGAACAAACTTGGTAAAGGACCATAAGCTTATAGCAAATGCAAAATATTAAACCTCTGGCTCTTGCATTTCCAGAGAATAGATTTTTTTCAGTTTTTCCCTATACAAGCATTTATGTAAAACTGTGTCCCCCGGGGCGGGGCCAGATGTGACCCCAGGGTCACCATATAGGATAACATTGGTAAAGGACCATAAGCTTATAGCAACAGCAAAATATTAAACCTCTGGCTCATGCAGCTTCAGAGAAGAAGATTTTTTAAGTTTTTCCCTATACATGTCTATGTAAAACATGTGACCATTGGGGCGGGGCCAAATGTGACCCCAGGGTCACCATTTGAACAAACTTGGTAAAAGACCATAAGCTTATAATAAATGTAAAATATCAAACCTTTGGCTCTTGTAGTTTCCGAGAAGAAGATTTTTAAAAATAAATCCTATATAAGTCTATGTAAAACTGTGACCCTCGGGGCTGGGACAAATTTGACCACAGGGTTTCCATTTGAACAAACTTAGTAGAGGATCATAAGCTGTTGCTACATGTAATACCTGAGAGCTCTGTGCCATGTGGTTCCAGAGCAGAAGATTTTTTTCAGTTTTTCCCTTTACAAGCCTATGTAAAACTGTGACCCCCGGGGTGGGGCCAAATGTGACTCCTGGTCACCATTTGAACTAACTTGGTAGAGGACCACAAGCTTATAGCAAATGCAAAATATCAAACCTCTGGCTGCTGTAGTTTCCGAGAAGAAGATTTTTAAAAAAAACAACCTATATAAGTCTATGTAAAACTGTGACCCCCGGGGCGTGGACAAATTTGACCCCAGGGTCACCATTTGAACAAACTTAGTAGAGGACAATAAGCTGATGCTACATGTAATACATGAGAGCTCTGTGCCTTGTCTTGTGGTTTCAGAGAAGAAGATTTTTTAAAGTTTTTTCCTATATGTCTTTATGAAAAACATGCCAAACGGCAATATACAAACTTTGGACCACCGGGGCACGGTCATTTTTGACCCCGGGGAATTTATTTGAACAAACTTAATAGTCTAGGCATTGGCGATTATTTTAAAAGAAAAACTGTTGAAATCTGTCCAGCGGTTCTGGAGAAGAAGATTTGTTAAGGTTTCAATTATATATGGTAATGGCAGCCATCTTGGATGTAGCGCTGACCTAATTTTAACAAATCTATAAAGCATTCATCTAAGGATCATCCATGTGAAGTTTGTTCAAAATTAGGCACACGGTTTCTGAGAAGAAGTTGTTTGAAGAAAAGTTAACGGACGACAGACAGACGACACACGGACGATGGACGACAGAAAACACACCATCCCATAAGCTCTGCTGGCCCTTGGCCAGTAGAGCTAAACATGTATGAAATGATACACTTGGAAATGACCGAACATGATAAATACAAAACATATTGCAGTCTTGGTTTGATTCAGACTGTTCATGAATGGTAGTGAAACATGCTTGCTACTGTTCATGCCCTCTAGCCCGGAGTTGAGCAGAACTCAATATTTAAAATATAAACAGTACAAATATGTTAGCTATCCCGAAGATGGTATTAAGGTGGGACCACGTATGAATGTTGTTTAACGGCTCATCAACACATAATAGGTTATTTAGTGCCACCCCAGAGAGAGGGTAACGATACATAGGAATCCGGGAACCGTGCCCTACTCTTATTATTGAATAGATTCCTATGGTTCTTTAACGTGCTCGGAGGATAGACCGATACACGGGACCGCCTGGTTTACGTCCCGATCCGACGGACGAGGCTAAGGAATGTGTCTTGCCCAACAACACACCGACGAAACTCAGTGGCACCAAGGAGGATTGAAACCGGGGCCTCCGGTTACAAATCCGCCACGCTACCGAACGCGCCACGCCAGCGGGACCACGTAATGAGTTCAATATACAAGATACATCATACTAAGTCATCTTCCCAAAACAATCCACCTAGAAATGAATGTGGAGTTCACTATACCAGATACACCATACTAAGATAGCTGGTCAAAACAATCCACCCAGAAATGAATGAGGAGTTCACTATACCAGATACACCATACTAAGTTAGCTGGCCAAAACAATCCACTCAGAAATGAATGAGAAGTTCACTATACCAAATACACCATACTAAGTTAGCTGGCCAAAACAATCCACTCAGAAATGAATGAGTTCACTATACCAAATACACCATACTAAGTTAGCTGGCCAAAACAATCCACTCAGAAATGAATGTGAAGTTCAATATACAAGACACATCCTACTACATCATCTTGCCAAAACAATACACCTAGAAATGGATGTGGAGTTCAATATACCAGATACATCATATTAAGTTAGCTGGCCAAAACAATCCACCTAGAACTGAATGAGGAGTTAAACATACGAGGATTTTTTTCTAGATATATAAGTTAATAAAATCAAAGGGCCATAACTCACACATTTAAATAATCAAACCATAACTATTTTTCTTCAATATCATATTCACTTCCGATATTTGATCATCTGGCCAAAACATTCCACCCAAAAATGAATGAGGAGTTCTGGTCTACAGACACCTGGTCACACGGACGGATGGGGGTTGGGGCTGGGGTGGGGCTGGGCTTGCGGCAGGTAAAATGTTCTGCGGCTCTCATATGAAGCTGGATAAGTATGTTGCAGGGCCAGTAACGGACGAGACAGGATTGTTAACACTGTTTATGTTTTTAGTGTTGTAGATCTGTCTTAAAGCTCCAAAATGTTTCTGCGCACACTGTCCTCTGGTTTGTTCCACTCAATAACTGCTTTGTTCCACTCAATAACTGCACTCAGTAACTGCTTTGTTCCACTCAATAAATGCTTTGTTCCACTCAATAACTGATATTAGGGCAAAGGCTAACAAATACACCCGCTAAAGGCTTTCACTATATGGGGAAGAACATTCTTGACCTTGACCCCAGTGACCCCAAATGCAATCCCAAGCTCCCTCTTCATATAAGATACATACCCTGCAAGTTTCATTGCAATACCTCATTCCTAATAAAAGTTATTGAGCAGAAACCGTTTTTTTGTTTTTGTAACAGTGACATTGACCTTGAACCAAGTGACCCCAAATGCAATTCCAAGCTCCCTTTCCATATCAGCTACCTACCCTGCAAGTATCATCGCAATACCTCATTCCTAACAAATGTTTTTGAGCAGACACAGTTTTTCTAATTTTAGTAACAGTGACCTTGACCCCGTGACCCCAAATGCAAACCCAAGCATCCTCTCCATATAAGCTATAACAAATCCGTTGCTGTTTAACACATGTAAAATCTTGGAATAAAACATATTAAATTTGCATAATATAACAAATCCATTACTGTTTAAAACATGTAAAATCTTGGAATAAAAATATTGAATTTGTATTTTAATATGTAACAAATCCGTTGCTGTTTAACACATAAAAAATATTGGAATAAAACATAGTGAGTTTGAATGTGAACACTTCCCAGCAGTACTGACCTTTATTTCCGACAACTCCGTCTTTACACGACAACTCCTGTCTTAACACGACAACTCCCGTCTTAACACGACAACTCCCGTCTTTATGCAGTCTTACAGCCGTTCCAACTTCGATGATCACAGCGCAGAAAATCATAAGAGAGCAACACCTAAACAAAACAAAATGAAGGGTGTAAGAGTAACATACTAGTAAATATCAAATGTAGATTCAGTGATCAACACCTAAACAAAACAGTTGAGCTGAATTGGATTTTAAAGTCGCACCAACAGCTAAGGTCATATAGCGACTTTCGAGCTTCCATTCGTGGAAGAAGACCCCAGGTGCCCCTCCGGACAATTTTCGTGCACGGGCGTGCACTAGGGTAGAACCACCAACGTTCCGCAAGCCAGCTGGATAGCTTCCTCACATAAAGATTTCTAGGCCCGTGGGATCGAACCTACAGCAGTGAGGGAACAATTGTTTTCGAATCAAATGTTACGTCAGGGTCGCCATTTGAATAAACTTGGTAGAGGCTTATAAGCTAATGGTAAATGCATAATATTATACCTTTAACTCTTGTAGTTTCAGAGAAGATTTTTAACGATTTCACTATACAACTCTATGGAAAACTGTGACTCCTGGGGCAGGGCCAGATTTGACCCCAGGGTCACCATTTCAACAACCTTGGTACAGGACCATAAGCTGATGCTACATGTTATGTATGAAAGCTTTGTGCCTTGTGGTTTTAGAGAAGAAGAATTATCAAGTTTTTCCTGATATAAATCTATGTAAAACATGTGACCCATGGAGAGGGACAAAATGTGACCCCAGGGTCACGATTTGAATGAACTTGGTAGAGGACTATAAGCTGATAATATATGAGAGCTCTGTGCCATATAGTTCCAGAGAAGACGACTTTTTTTTAGTTTTTCCCAACATAAGTCTATATGCAAAACATGCAAAATCTCGATACACACACTTCTGATCCCCCGGGGCATGGCCATTTAAACAAACCTGATAGTCTAGGCGTTGGTGATCATTTTGAAAGAAAAACTGTCGAAATTTATCCAGCGGTTCTTGAAAAGAAGATTGTTTAAGGTTTCAACCTTTTATGGTAACAGCGGCCAACTTCGATGTCAAGCGGACCTAATTTTAACAAATTTGGAAAGCATTTCTCTAAGGATCATCCATGCGACGTTTGATCAAAATTGACCTAGAGAATTGTCTGAGAATTCATTTAAGCAAATTTTATAGACGGATGATGGATGGAGGACGGATGAAGAGTGATCCCAATAGATCACATTGAGCATTCAGCTGAGTTGATATAAAGTTATGATAAAAATGCTTTAAATCCTCGATAAAGTACAGCCATAACCACTTCAGTCGATATATCGATTAATCGGCGATACTGTTCCTTCGATATAGTGGATACGCTTCAGACCCTGTTAATTACGACTAGGAATATAATTTTGACAAAACACTAAACGCAAAAGTTCTAGCTTAGAGTTCTAACTTTGGTAAAACACTAAATGCAAATGTTCTAACTTTGACAAAACACTCCATGCAAAAGTTCTAACTTAAAGTACTAACTTTGACAAAACACTAAACATGTGTGGTAATACAAGACAAAACACTAAATGCAAAAGTTCTAACTTTGACAAAACTCAAAATGCAAAAGTTCTATGTGAGTGACCACAACAGGGAGCCACTTTAATGAGAAAAAATCTCATTACAGATCAAAACACAACTTTGACAACAACAAAACAGTAAACGCAAAAGTTCTGCCTTAGAGTTTTTACTTTGAAAAAACACTAAAAGCAAAAGTTCTAACTTTGACAAAACACTAAATGCAAAAGTTCTAACTTAAAGTTATAACTTTGACAAAACACTAAACACAAAAGTTCTAAGTGCGTGACCAGGGAGTACCATAGCCTGCCACTTTAACGAGAGAAAATCTCTTTACAGGTCTAAACAATGAGATTCTCATTACAGGTCAAAACAATGAGATTCTCATTACAGGTCAAAACAATGAGATTCTCATTACAGGTCAAAACAATGAGATTCTCATTACAAGTCAAAACATTAAAATTCTCATTACAGGTCAAAACCATGAGATTCTCATTACAGGTCAAAACATTAAAATTCTCATTACAGGTCAAAACAATGAGATTTTCATTAAAAGTCAAAACAATGAGATTCTCACTACAGGTCAAAACAATGAGATTCACATTACAAGTCAAAACAATGAGATTCTCATTACAGGTCAAAACATTAAAATTCTCATTACAAGTCAAAACAATGAGATTCTCATTACAGGTCTAAAAATTGAGATTCTCATTACAGGTCTAAACAATGAGATTCTCAATACAGGTCAAAACAATGAGATTCTCATTACAGGTCAAAACAATGAGATTCTCATTACAGGTCAAAACAATGAGATTCTTATTACAAGTCAAAACAATGAGATTCTCATTACATGTCAAAACAGTAAGTTTCGCATTACAGGTCAAAACAATGAGATTCTCATTACAGGTCAAAACAATGAGATTCTCATTACAGGTCAAAACAATGAGATTCTCATTACAGGTCAAAACAATGAGATTCTCATTACAGGTCAAAACAGTAAGTTTCGCATTACATGCCAAAACAATGAGATTCTTATTACAAGTCAAAACAATGAGATTCTCATTACAGGTCAAAACAGTAAGTTTCGCATTACAGGTCAAAACAATGAGATTCTCATTACAGGTCAAAACAATGCGATTCTCATTACAGGTCAAAACAATGAGATTCTCATTACAGGTCAAAACAATGAGATTCTCATTACAGGTCAAAACAATGAGATTCTCATTACAGGTCAAAACAATGAGATTCTTATTACAAGTCAAAACAATGAGATTCTCATTACAGGTCAAAACAGTAAGTTTCGCATTACAGGTCAAAATAATGAGATTCTCATTACAGGTCAAAACAATGAGATTCTCATTACAGGTCAAAACAGTAAGTTTCGCATTACAGGTCAAAACCATGAGATTCTCATTACAGGTCAAAACAATGAGATTCTCATTACAAGTCAAAACAATGAGATTCTCAATACAGGTCAAAACAATGTCAAAACAATAAAATTCTCATTACAGGTCAAAACAGTAAGATTCGCATTACAAGTCAAAACAATGAGATTCTCATTACAAGTCAAAACAATGAGATTCTCATTACAGGTCAAAACAATAAAATTCGCATTACAGGCCAAAACAGTAAGATTCGCATTACAAGTCAAAACAATGAGATTCTCATTACAGGTCAAAACAGTAAGATTCGCATTACAAGTCAAAACAATGAGATTCTCATTACAGGTCAAAACAATGAGATTCTCATTACATGTCAAAACAATGATATTCTCATTACAGGTCAAAACAATGAGATTATCATTAAAGGTCAAAACAATGAGATTCTTATTACAAGTCAAAACAATGAGATCTTCATTACAAGTCAAAACAATGAGATTCTCAATACAGGTCAAAACAATGTCAAAACAATAAAATTCTCATTACAGGTCAAAACAGTAAGATTCGCATTACAAGTCAAAACAATGAGATTCTCATTACAAGTCAAAACAATGAGATTCTCATTACAAGTCAAAACACTAAAATTCTCATTACAAGTCAAAACAATAGATCCCCATTACAGGAAAAAACAATGAGATTCTCATTACAAGTCAAAACAATGAGATTCTCATTACAGGTCAAAACAGTAAGTTTCGCATTACAGGTCAAAACAATGAGATTCTCATTACAGGTCAAAACAATGAGATTCTCATTACAGGTCAAAACAATGAGATTCTCATTACAGGTCAAAACAATGAGATTCTCATTACAGGTCAAAACAATGAGATTCTCATTACAGGTCAAAACAATGAGATTCTTATTACAAGTCAAAACAATGAGATTCTCATTACAGGTCAAAACAGTAAGTTTCGCATTACAGGTCAAAACAATGAGATTCTCATTACAGGTCAAAACAATAAAATTCGCATTACAGGTCAAAACAGTAAGATTTGCATTACAAGTCAAAACAATGAGATTCTCATTACAGGTCAAAACAATGAGATTCTCATTACAGGTCAAAACAATGAGATTCTCATTACAGGTCTAAACAATGAGATTCTCAATACAGGTCAAAATAATGAGATTCTTATTACAGGTCAATACAATAAGATTCTCATTACAGGTCAAAACCATGAGATTCTCATTGCAGGTCAAAACAGTAAGATTCGCATTACAAGTCAAAACAATGAGATTCACATTACAAGTCAAAACAATGAGATTCTCATTACAGGTCAAAAACAATAAAATTCTCATTACAGGTCAAAACAGTAAGATTCGCATTACAAGTCAAAACAATGAGATTCTCAATACAGGTCAAAATAATGAGATTCTCATTACAGGTCAATACAATAAGATTCTCATTACAGGTCAAAACCATGAGATTCTCATTACAGGTCAAAACAGTAAGATTCGCATTACAAGTCAAAACAATGAGATTCTCATTACAAGTCAAAACAATGAGATTCTCATTACAGGTCAAAATAATGAGATTCTCATTACAGGTCAATACAATAAGATTCTCATTACAGGTCAAAACAATGAGATTCTCATAACAGGTCAATACAATAAGATTCTCATTACAGGTCAAAACCATGAGATTCTCATTACAGGTCAAAACAGTAAGATTCGCATTACAAGTCAAAACAATGAGAATCTCATTACAAGTCAAAACAATGAGATTCTCATTACAGGTCAAAACAATAAGATTCTCAATACAGGTCAAAATAATGAGATTCTCATTACAGGTCAATACAATAAGATTCTCATTACAGGTAAAAACCATGAGATTCTCATTACAGGTCAAAACAGTAAGATTCGCATTACAAGTCAAAACAATGAGATTCTCATTACAAGTCAAAACAATGAGATTCTCATTACAGGTCAAAACAATAAGATTCTCAATACAGGTCAAATAATGAGATTCTCATTACAGGTCAAAACAGTAAGATTCGAATTACAAGTCAAAACAATGAGATTCTCATTACAAGTCAAAACACTGAGATTCTCATTACAAGTCAAAACAATGAGATTCTCATTACAGGTCAAAACAATGAGATTCTTATTACATGTCAAAACAATGATATTCTCATTACAGGTCAAAACAATGAGATTATCATTACAGGTCAAAACAATGAGATTCTTATTACAAGTTAAAACAATGAGATTCTCATTACAGGTCAAAACAATGAGATTCTCATTACAAGTCAAAACAATGAGATTCTCAATATAGGTCAAAACAATGTCAAAACAATAAAATTCTCATTACAGGTCAAAACAGTATGATTCGCATTACAAGTCAAAACAATGAGATTCTCATTACAAGTCAAAACAATGAGATTCTCATTACAAGTCAAAACACTAAATTCTCATTACAAGTCAAAACAATAGATCCCCATTACAGGTAAAAACAATGAGATTCTCATTACAAGTCAAAACAATGAGATTCTCGTTACAGGTCAAAACAATGAGATTCTCGTTACAGGTCAAAACAATGCAATTCTCGTTACAGGTCAAAACAATGAGATTCTCATTACATGTCAAAACAATGAGATTATCATTACAAGTCAAAACAATGAGATTCTCATCACAGGTCAAAACAGTAAGATTCGCATTACAGGTCAAAATAATAAAATTCTCATTACAGGTCAAAACAGTAAGATTCGCATTACAAGTCAAAACAATGAGATTCTCATTACAGGTCAAAACAATAAAATTCTCATTACAGGTCAAAACAATAAGATTCGCATTACAAGTCAAAACAATGAGATTCTCATTACAGGTCAAAACAATAAAATTCTCATTACAGGTCAAAACAATAAGATTCGCATTACAAGTCAAAACAATGAGATTCTCGTTACAGGTCAAAACAATGAGATTCTTATTACATGTCAAAACAATGAGATTCTCATTACAGGTCAAAACAGTAAGATTCTCATTACAGGTCAAAACAATCAGATTCGCATTACAAGTCAAAACAATGAGATTCTCATTACATGTCAAAACAATGAGATTATCATTACAAGTGAAAACAATGAGATTCTCATTACAGGTCAAAACAATAAAATTCTCATTACAGGTCAAAACAGTAAGATTGCATTACAAGTCAAAACAATGAGATTCTCATTACAAGTCAAAACAATGAGATTCGCATTACAGGTCAAAACAATAAAATTCTCATTACAGGTCAAAACAGTAAGATTTGCATTACAAGTCAAAACAATGAGATTCTCAATACAGATCAAAACCATGAGATTCTCATTACAGGTCAAAACAACGAGATTCTCATTACAGGTCAAAACAATGAGATTCTCATTACAAGTCAAAACAATGAGATTCTCATTTCAGGTCAAAACAATAAAATTCGCATTACAGTCAAAACAATGAGATTCTCATTACAGGTCTAAACAATGAGATTCTCAATACATGTCAAAATAATGAGATTCTTATTACAGGTCAATACAATAAGATTCTCATTACAGGTCAAAACCATGAGATTCTCATTACAGGTCAAAACAGTAAGATTCGCATTACAAGTCAAAACAATGAGATTCACATTACAAGTCAAAACAATGAGATTCTCATTACAGGTCAAAACAATAAAATTCTCATTACAGGTCAAAACAGTAAGATTCGCATTACAAGTCAAAACAATAAGATTCTCATTACAAGTCAAAACAATGAGATTCTCATTACAGGTCAAAACAATAAAATTCTCATTACAGGTCAAAACAGTAAGATTCGCATTACAAGTCAAAACAATGAGATTCTCATTACAGGTCTAAACAATGAGATTCGCATTACAAGTCAAAACAATGAGATTCTCATTACAGGTCTAAACAATGAGATTCTCAATACATGTCAAAATAATGAGATTCTTATTACAGGTCAATACAATAAGATTCTCATTACAGGTCAAAACCATGAGATTCTCATTACAGGTCAAAACAGTAAGATTCGCATTACAAGTCAAAACAATGAGATTCACATTACAAGTCAAAACAATGAGATTCTCATTACAGGTCAAAACAATAAAATTCTCATTACAGGTCAAAACAGTAAGATTCGCATTACAAGTCAAAACAATAAGATTCTCATTACAAGTCAAAACAATGAGATTCTCATTACAGGTCAAAACAATAAAATTCTCATTACAGGTCAAAACAGTAAGATTCGCATTACAAGTCAAAACAATGAGATTCTCATTACAGGTCTAAACAATGAGATTCTCATTACAGGTCAATACAATAAGATTCTCATTACAGGTCAAAACCATGAGATTCTCATTACAGGTCAAAACAGTAAGATTCGCATTACAAGTCAAAACAATGAGATTCTCATTACAAGTCAAAACAATGAGATTCTCATTACAGGTCAAAATAATGAGATTCTCATTACAGGTCAATACAATAAGATTCTCATTACAGGTCAAAACAATGAGATTCTCATAACAGGTCAATACAATAAGATTCTCATTACAGGTCAAAACCATGAGATTCTCATTACAGGTCAAAACAGTAAGATTCGCATTACAAGTCAAAACAATGAGAATCTCATTACAAGTCAAAACAATGAGATTCTCATTACAGGTCAAAACAATAAGATTCTCAATACAGGTCAAAATAATGAGATTCTCATTACAGGTCAATACAATAAGATTCTCATTACAGGTAAAAACCATGAGATTCTCATTACAGGTCAAAACAGTAAGATTCGCATTACAAGTCAAAACAATGAGATTCTCATTACAAGTCAAAACAATGAGATTCTCATTACAGGTCAAAACAATAAGATTCTCAATACAGGTCAAAATAATGAGATTCTCATTACAGGTCAAAACAGTAAGATTCGAATTACAAGTCAAAACAATGAGATTCTCATTACAAGTCAAAACACTGAGATTCTCATTACAAGTCAAAACAATGAGATTCTCATTACAGGTCAAAACAATGAGATTCTTATTACATGTCAAAACAATGATATTCTCATTACAGGTCAAAACAATGAGATTATCATTACAGGTCAAAACAATGAGATTCTTATTACAAGTTAAAACAATGAGATTCTCATTACAGGTCAAAACAATGAGATTCTCATTACAAGTCAAAACAATGAGATTCTCAATATAGGTCAAAACAATGTCAAAACAATAAAATTCTCATTACAGGTCAAAACAGTATGATTCGCATTACAAGTCAAAACAATGAGATTCTCATTACAAGTCAAAACAATGAGATTCTCATTACAAGTCAAAACACTAAAATTCTCATTACAAGTCAAAACAATAGATCCCCATTACAGGTAAAAACAATGAGATTCTCATTACAAGTCAAAACAATGAGATTCTCGTTACAGGTCAAAACAATGAGATTCTCGTTACAGGTCAAAACAATGCAATTCTCGTTACAGGTCAAAACAATGAGATTCTCATTACATGTCAAAACAATGAGATTATCATTACAAGTCAAAACAATGAGATTCTCATCACAGGTCAAAACAGTAAGATTCGCATTACAGGTCAAAATAATAAAATTCTCATTACAGGTCAAAACAGTAAGATTCGCATTACAAGTCAAAACAATGAGATTCTCATTACAGGTCAAAACAATAAAATTCTCATTACAGGTCAAAACAATAAGATTCGCATTACAAGTCAAAACAATGAGATTCTCATTACAGGTCAAAACAATAAAATTCTCATTACAGGTCAAAACAATAAGATTCGCATTACAAGTCAAAACAATGAGATTCTCGTTACAGGTCAAAACAATAAGATTCTCATTACAGGTCAAAACAATCAGATTCGCATTACAAGTCAAAACAATGAGATTCTCATTACATGTCAAAACAATGAGATTATCATTACAAGTGAAAACAATGAGATTCTCATTACAGGTCAAAACAATAAAATTCTCATTACAGGTCAAAACAGTAAGATTGCATTACAAGTCAAAACAATGAGATTCTCATTACAAGTCAAAACAATGAGATTCGCATTACAGGTCAAAACAATAAAATTCTCATTACAGGTCAAAACAGTAAGATTTGCATTACAAGTCAAAACAATGAGATTCTCAATACAGATCAAAACCATGAGATTCTCATTACAGGTCAAAACAACGAGATTCTCATTACAGGTCAAAACAATGAGATTCTCATTACAAGTCAAAACAATGAGATTCTCATTTCAGGTCAAAACAATAAAATTCGCATTACAGTCAAAACAATGAGATTCTCATTACAGGTCTAAACAATGAGATTCTCAATACATGTCAAAATAATGAGATTCTTATTACAGGTCAATACAATAAGATTCTCATTACAGGTCAAAACCATGAGATTCTCATTACAGGTCAAAACAGTAAGATTCGCATTACAAGTCAAAACAATGAGATTCACATTACAAGTCAAAACAATGAGATTCTCATTACAGGTCAAAACAATAAAATTCTCATTACAGGTCAAAACAGTAAGATTCGCATTACAAGTCAAAACAATAAGATTCTCATTACAAGTCAAAACAATGAGATTCTCATTACAGGTCAAAACAATAAAATTCTCATTACAGGTCAAAACAGTAAGATTCGCATTACAAGTCAAAACAATGAGATTCTCATTACAGGTCTAAACAATGAGATTCGCATTACAAGTCAAAACAATGAGATTCTCATTACAGGTCAAAACAGTAAGATTCGCATTACAAGTCAAAACAATGAGATTCTCATTACAGGTCAAAACAATGAGATTCTCATTACATGTCAAAACAATGATATTCTCATTATAGGTCAAAACAATGAGATTATCATTACAGGTCAAAACAATGAGATTCTCATTACAAGTCAAAACAATGAGATTCTCATTACAGGTCAAAACAATGAGATTCTCATTACAAGTCAAAACAATGAGATTCTCAATACAGGTCAAAACAATGTCAAAACAATATAATTCTCATTACAGGTCAAAACAGTAAGATTCGCATTACAAGTCAAAACAATGAGATTCTCATTACAAGTCAAAACAATGAGATTCTCATTACAAGTCAAAACAATGAGATTCTCATTACAAGTCAAAACAATGAGATTCTCATTACAAGTCAAAACACTAAAATTCTCATTACAAGTCAAAACAATAGATCCCCATTACAGGTAAAAACAATGAGATTCTCATTATAAGT